>JAJMFW010000029.1:0-151819 GCA_030574975.1 Teunomyces atbi | reverse complement strand
GAGTAGGGGGAGGATTAGTATATAGAAAAGTATTGATTACCAGTACTAAAAACTATAACTAATTGAATCAACTTTTCAACATACGTTCCTCGCGGTCCTTATTAATAGTCCCGCTCGTCAGCGATGTTGACAGTTATAATCTATGAAAAAAAATCGTTTAAGTCACGTATTACTTATAGACAAAAACATCGATATAGATTTTCTTGCAACTGTCTCGTATGCAGAACCAACACTATGACTCTAGTTCATACTTCTATATATCTAATATCTAAAAGAATAACATTTATAAGTGAGATTCACTTTCTGGATAGTAAAAATCGCTTAATGGTTGAACAGGAGAAGTAGTTCCTCCTGTTTCGTGATGGGAACGGAACTCCGTAACATCAGTATATAATTTTCCAGTGGGGAACTTTTGCGGCACAGGATTCTTTACTTCCCGATTAAGGGCATTCAACAAGTCATCAGCATTAATTTTACATTCCACAAGTTCAGAAACATCTTGACAAATCTTTTTATAGTCTTCTGGGTTTCTTTCAACAATGTTGTCCAATTCTTCTGAGCTGAAATCCAAATCACGACGGAAAACGTAATTGATAAGAGAACTTTTGATTAATTTAATCGTTGACACTTCCGAAGGACATTGTGATTTCAAGTGAACAATAAGTTTAGTATTATTGTTTGAGATATAATCGTTGAAAAAATCAATAAAGTCTTTCTTTTCGATCGATTCCAAAATTTCAACATGTTTACGACGTGAATCAAAATCATAGTATCCATCGGTAATAGAGCTAAAGAAACGGCCAGTTTCTTCCCTCAAATGCTTCATTTTGCTTTGTTTCACGTCGATTAATGCTTGCTTAAACTTCGTAAAATCTTCATCGCTTAATTGATTGTTCACATATCTACCAAACTTGGCAAGGAACTCCTCAATTCTGTACTCCAAGTAGTCGCTGGTTCTTTCGGATTGAATCAATATTCTGAAACCCAAAGATGTTCTTCCCAGCTTAATTCCAGAGAATACAACATATCCTAGCTGCTCTTTGGTTCTAAGTTGGTTAAAAGATGGTTCCTTAATAATTGTGCTTAACAAGCTTGTCAAAACTTGAATCCTTGAATTTGGTGAAGTTGGACTAATTTGAATATAATATTCAATACATGAGTTGATGTTCTTGGGATCTTGCAACATCAATTCGTATCTAACAACCTCTCCTGGTGCAAGAACGTAGTTTTTAAGACAAAGGTGTTTAAAGGTCTCTTCCTTGTCATTGAAGATGACACCAACATCCTTGGTGTGGTTCAACACAAATTCCTCAATTTCTTTGGCCTTACTAAGCTCAAAATTACCATGAACTAAAACTTCTGTGAATAAACCAGCCGCCCACATTTCTTTGGTAGCAAAGTCATATAATTCGTTAAAAGTTACCTCATTCAAAATATTGTTTCTATCCTCGTGTTTATACGTCTTCTCGTTAACCAAAAGAAGAAAGTGGGTTCCAATTTGATTAAACGCGGGATGGAAACCAAAATTTCTCAAGTCTTGGCTCAATTTGTACTTTACTGTGTCAAATCTTTCTTCTTTAAGCTTGAAGTTTATGAACCTGTTCAATATTTCCTCAGCCAAGACTGTTAATTTGTCATTGTATCCCGAAACCACAATGTGGAAACCATCACGCCAGTAAGAAATTTTGGCTTTTAGTCCAACAAGAGAAGCATAATATGTAATCTGATTCAAATCATCTTCAAGTAACTCAGCATATAATAAAGATAACGTGGATGATTTTATATCTGTATTAGAATTGGGTAAATGAAGGAGTATCTCAATTGATCCCTTTGGAATCTCAAATCTATCATCCTGTTTATACCATACTTGAATTCTTTCTGTATCAGTAATTAAGTATGGATGCACTAACGGGTTTTCTGCCTTCTTTTGTAAAATGTCAAAGTTCACAGGAATGAATTTGTTACGGTCGGGATAATGTAATTCGGGGTTCAATTGAACATTCTTAATTTTCTGAACAAGGTCAGAAGGAATATCTTCAATAGAGTATTCAGTGCCGTACCACTTTTCTTTCAAATCCAAACCTTCCAAAGTTTGAGAAACAAGAGATATTCTGAAGTTTTGTGGGTTCAAGTACCTTCCGAATGCCTTGATTTCATTTGGGTTAAATTCACGGTCCACTCCAGAACTCAACAAATATTGGGGTGGAATATAACCATCGGTAGCAAACTTGTAAAGAGTGCTACTCATTCTTGAAACCGTGGTAGATGCTTCTGTCTTTTGCTTAAACTTGAAGTTAACTTCAGCAATATTAGCAACTTCCTCCCAAATCCATTTCTTTGGTTCGTCTTCAAGAATGAGTTTAAGATATTGGAAAAAAGTAACCACCATTTCCTGCCAGTGATCCATGCCAGATGGGGTCAAGTTTAGCTCAACGATGAATAAGGCACTTCCCTGACATACTTTCGTGCTCCCTGCTCCCAAACCAGTTACCCAACCCTTCGATTTCAAGTGGTGCAAAACGGATCCCTCACTTTCGTGACCCAATAAGTGAGAATAGTATGCGCCTGGCTTATATCTCCACTTCTGTTCCAAATCATCTGGTATCAAAAATGTAATATCGAGTTTATGGTTGTCTTTAATTGGTTTTGCCCTGAGAAATTTATTTAAATCTGTCAGGGTATAGAGCAATTTACCTTCGTAATTAGGTCTGGCCAACTTCTTATTAGGGACAGCAGAAAACTTGTCAACTGCCCATCCAGACAAAGTATCCAAATCTTCCTTACCCAAAATGGCTAATCCCATAATATTGGATGAGTAGTGGGAAGCATGAAAATCCATTAGAACATCTCTAACATTGATACCACGTTTAGTTGGCTCGACGTCAAGAGTTTCAAAGTTACCTGTTGAGAACCCGTTGTAAGGGTGTTCTGAATTACTATTCAGCTTGTCAAGCTGGTAAAGTCTCCAATTGTCATCTTGCAAATTCTTCTTGTTTTCAGAATCGACCGCATTGATTTCACGGTCCTTGCAACTTTTGGAGAACAACGGCGAAATGAAAAATTGGGCAAAACGGTCCAATGCTCCCTCTAAATGGTCTGAACTGAGTTGAAAGTAGTAGTTGGTATGTTCTGCTGCTGTGTATGCATTGGAATAGCCTGAGTGCTTCGAAAGATACGACGAATATTCGTTCTCCTCTGGGTACTTTTCGGTTCCCATAAATAAGAGATGTTCACAGAAATGGGCCAAACCAGGGATATTATAATTCTTATCGGCGAATGACCCAACGTTGACATCAAGGGATGCCGCAGCCTTGTCCGCATCTGCGTCGTGAATTACCAAGACGTGCAAGTCGTTCGAATCAATCTTGAGAAGACGATAGTGACGATTGTCGTTAATTGGTTTTTCAATGCCGGAGTTATCTTGCAATATGGTATATGACATATTCGATATGTTGCGCTGTGATAGGAGTGGACTTAAGTAGAGCTGTGGTACGAAGGATTTGATAAAGTTTTTCAAAAATATCATCAACTCCCAAGGTATGATTTAAATACCTTGCAAATTTACGCCTCCAGTATCCGCGCGGGTCGACAAGGTACGGTTTGTACCCCACTAAAAAAAAAATAATATATGAAGATAGATTTACATAGAATCAAGCAAGCTTTCCAAGTTGTCAAGGAAACTACTTATCAAGTACTCGACACTATCAAGTTTTGTAAAGGCACTAACAAGAACTGGATCTGGCGATGAAACTTCAATTTTCTTCTTGATCATAACTACCATGTTGTTGTAGGTAATGCACTTGGTAATATAGTCGAGAGGGTCATGTTTAGGTTTGATAAGATGATTCATTACGTTGCTGAAAAGTCCAGGATCCTGCTGGACGTGTGTAAGTTCCTCAAGACGTGACCTGATATCGACAACATTTAACAGCGCAGTATCTGGCTCTGTCGTGCTGAAGGAACTGACCGACTGATTACTAGGTGGAAGTTTCATTTCGTCTCTAATTTTGTCGATGTAACTAAGACCGGTACCCTGATCGATCTCGGACCATGGCTTTTCAGTAATGTGATGAAGACTCTTCAAATCGATGCATAACTCAGCTTGGCTGATGTAGATATCGAAAGAAAACGTCGGAATCAATTCAGGCTCAAATGCCAGGCTCGGTGTCACGTTCAACGGGAAAACAAGCAGTGGATCAGTGGGGAGCTGGAGATTGCTCTTGGCACTCTGTATATCACGAAGCAATATTTTAAACGAGTCAGTCAATTGCTCATGAACTGAGTCTGAGCAAACATTAAGATGTTGAAGCTGTTTAATAGTATCAATTGCATCTTCAATTGCCTGTTTTGCCGTCAATATCTGCTTAATAAGAATGGGTTTTTTGAGGTTGAGACGATGCATCATCTTATTGAAATTCGGTTCTTTAAGCAACACAGAAAGCTGAGTTACATACGCACCATCACGAACAATTATACCTTTGAGTGCTTCCAGTTTATTTGAAGAAACTGGAAGCTTGATAGGAGGGCCTCGTTCTATTCGACTTTCGGGATCGGGAACTTGTGGTGAGTTATAGATAAGGAGGTTGCAGCATATCTCAAGTGCCTCAATTATCTGTGGAAGTTCGGGGAAAACTATCGATGATATAAACCAATGTAGTTCCTTATCTGCATTTTCTGCCTGTATTACCCCTACTAGCTTATTTATTTGCTGCTCAACTGTGGTTGACATTGGGTTATCTTGGTAGTACTGGAATTGTTGGTAACTGCATATAGAAGTACTATTGTTACTCACGTGCACAAATAATCATAACTTTTTTTTTTGCCTTTTTTCTTCCTTTTTTGCACTTTTACAGTCTTGGCCAATCAACACGTCACTACGTAAAAAAACACGTATTTTTTTTTATCTTTTTACAGGTTGCATAATTTTGAATATCCCTTCCATGAAGGACCGACGTTTCAACAAAACAACTCCCAGTTCCCATAACATACACTCCCCCAAAACCTGTGCAGGACTTTTGTTTATATCCACTCTTCTTAAGCAACAGCCATAAACACGTCTATCATGCTGGGACCTTCTACTTCTAGTGAAAGATCCACTGTGAACGCCAACGGGCAAATCAAGTCCGAACTTCAGTTCGACCCAAATGTGACTGCAGCTGGGAACGCCGCTGCCAGACCAGACTTTTCCGATGCAGCAGCCACGGCTGCGGCAGCTGTATCTGCTGGTTATGGCACTGGGCTTGCTGAAGACTCCACCAACCAATTCCAACACCTGAACTTTGCGGCTGCTGCAGCCCAGCAAGCTGAACTCCAGCAGCGTCAACACAGACAACTACAATTGCAACAACAAGAATTGACCCGAGTGCATCAATATCAGCAGCAGTACCAACAGCAACAGCAGCTGCAACAACACCAAATAGTACAACAGCAGCAACACCAATTGCAACAACAGCACCATCACCAGCCGCAACAAATTGCTCAATTGCCTGAAGATTTTGAAGGAACCACCACGCTTGCCTCAAGATATATTGAGAACGAAATTATCAAGACGTTCAGCAGCAAGCAAGAACTTGTGAAGTATGTCAAGTTTATGCTTAGCCCTGAAGAACACTGCAAGATTGTTATCAATTCGTCAAAACCAAAGGCTGTTTACTTTCAGTGTGAAAGATCAGGATCCTTCAGAACTACTGTTAAGGACTCAAGTAAGAGACAAAGAATTGCATACACCAAAAGAAACAAGTGTGGATACAGATTGGTCGCTAACTTGTACCCACCAGACAAGGATAAGAAAAAGACCAAGAAGGACGCTTATCCTAGTGGTATCGACAGTTCGTTGGATGATTCTCATGAAATGTGGATTTTGAGAATGATCAATCCTTTACACAACCATCCACCTGAACCAATTGGCAAGAAGAAGAGACTGAAATACTCAAGAACTTTAGTCGAAAAGCCTTTGAATCGTGGGGGCAGTTCGCAGCACTACGTCAACAATGATGTCGTACATTTGCAACATAACGGACATCTCCACGATGACCAGCACCAGCCATCGGTGCAGGATGCTGATGTCATTGCTGCCATCACTGCCACACCTGTGTCAACAGCAACTGCCGCTTTGCACTCCCAAAATCCGCCAGTTGACCCTAACATCGACCCTAATGTCGACCCCAGTGTGCAAGCACATGATCATTCACATGGTATTAGAGGAAACATGTTGGGCTCCCTGAGACACTAGCATTATCCGTGTATTATCTCCAACATTTCTGTTTATTTATGTTGTTGCTGTTTTTTGTTATTTTTAGTATTACTTATCTCTCTTTTGTTTTATTTCGTTATTGTTTTTATAGTGAATCTTATCTGTTGCAAGCGACTAAATGCCCAGTACCCAATGCACGACTTGCACGCCCGCGCTCCCGCCAAAAATTTTCAAGCCGCGCTGACTCTTCCCAGTCCTTCGTATGCTAAAGACATTCATCCAGAAACGAATAATGTCTACAACAACACTTGAATGGCCTGCTTCCAGGGTTAGAAATTCTTTTCTTCAGTTTTTTACGGAGAAGAAGGCTCATACCTACGTTCCATCTTCATCGGTAGTTCCTCACAATGATCCTACTCTCTTGTTCACCAATGCTGGTATGAACCAATACAAACCAATTTTCTTGGGTACAGTGGATCCTACTTCCGAATTTGCTTCTCTCAAGCGTGCTGCAAACTCTCAAAAGTGTATTAGAGCTGGTGGTAAGCACAACGACTTGGAAGATGTTGGTAGAGACTCGTACCATCACACTTTCTTTGAAATGTTGGGGAACTGGTCTTTTGGTGACTACTTCAAGCATGAAGCCATTCCTTGGGCTTGGGAATTGCTCACTGAGGTCTACAAGTTAAACCCTGATAACTTGTACGTCACCTACTTTGAAGGTGATGCTAAGAACGGTTTGGAACCAGACTTGGAAGCTAAGGAATTATGGTTGAAGGTCGGTGTTCCTGAAGACCATATACTTCCAGGTAATGCCCACGACAACTTCTGGGAAATGGGTGAACAAGGTCCTTGTGGTCCATGTTCCGAAATTCACTACGACAGAATAGGAGGTAGAAACGCTTCCTCTCTCGTCAATATGGACGATCCTAACGTCCTTGAAGTTTGGAATGTTGTCTTTATGCAATACAACAGAGAAGCTGACTCCTCATTGAGACCATTACCTGCTAAGCATATTGATACCGGTATGGGTTTTGAAAGATTGGTTTCTATTTTACAAAACAAGTACTCCAACTATGATACCGATATCTTTTTGCCAATCTTTGAAAAGATCCAGGAAATTACCGGTGCTAGACCATACACCGGTAACTTTGGTGCCGAAGACAAGGACGGTATTGACACTGCCTACAGAGTTATTGCTGACCACGTCAGAACCTTAACGTTTGCTATCTGTGATGGTGGGGTTCCAAACAACGAAGGTAGAGGTTATGTCTTAAGAAGAATCTTGAGAAGAGGTTCTCGTTATGTCCGTAAGTACATGAACTACCCAATTGGTTCCTTCTTCCAACAATTGGTTGATGTTGTCATTGAACAAAACAAGGAAATCTTCCCTGAAATTGTAAAGGCATCTGGTGACTTGAAGGAAATTTTGATCGAAGAAGAAGTTTCCTTTGCCAAGACCTTGGACAGAGGTGAAAAGTTGTTTGAGCAATACGCTACTGTTGCTTCCGGAACTCCAGAAAAAACCTTGTCTGGTAAGGATGTGTGGAGATTGTATGATACTTACGGTTTCCCAGTTGATTTGACTAGATTGATGGCTGAAGAAGCTGGTTTGAAGATTGATGAACCTGGATTTGAAAAGGCTAAGGAAGAATCTAGAGAAGCCTCTAAGGCTACTGGTTCCAAAAACGCTGCTACGTTGATTAAGTTGGATGTCCACGCCTTATCTGAATTAGAATCCAATGATGCTATTCCAAAGACAGACGACTCTTTCAAGTATGGATTGGAAAATGTCTCTACTAAGGTTGTTGCCATCTACGATGGTGCTGGTTTTGTTGATTCTATTGAAGATTCTGCTAAGCAATTTGGCATCTTGTTGGAAAAGACTCCATTCTATGCCGAACAAGGTGGTCAAGAATATGACACTGGTAAGTTAGTTATTGACGGTCAGACTGAATTCAACGTCGACAACGTTCAAGTGTACGGTGGTTACGTTTTGCATACTGGGTCTCTTGTTGACGGGTCATTGAAGGTTCAAGATGAAGTTATTGCTACTTATGATGAATTCAGAAGATGGCCAATTAGAAACAACCACACTGGTACCCACGTTTTGAACTTTGCCTTGAGAGAAGTTTTGGGCGACTCCGTTGACCAAAAGGGTTCCTTGGTTGCCCCAGAGAAGTTAAGATTTGACTTCTCTAACAAGCAAGCTTTGAAGCCAGAGGAATTGGCAAAAGTTGAATCCATTTCCAACGAATACATAAAGTCCAACAAGGAAGTGTATGCAAAGGAAGTCTCCTTATCTACTGCCAAGGATATCAACGGTTTAAGAGCTGTTTTCGGTGAAACATACCCAGATCCAGTCAGAGTCGTTTCCATTGGTGTCCCAGTCGATGACTTGATTGCTGATCCATCCAAGGCCGACTGGAACAATATTTCGATTGAGTTCTGTGGTGGTACTCACGTTGCCAAGACAGGTGAAATCAAGGACTTGGTCATTATTGAAGAATCTGGTATTGCCAAGGGTATTAGAAGAATTGTTGCTGTCACTGGTCACGAAGCTGCTGAAGTGCAAAAGATTGCTGTTGACTTTGACCAAGAATTGGAATCTGCCAACAAGTTGGCATTCGGTGCTGACAAGGAAGCCAAAGCCAAGACCTTAGGTGTTGCATTGAAGAAGTTGTCAATCTCTGTGTTGGACAAGCAAAAGTTGACTGAAAAGTTCAACAAGCTCGACAAGTCGATCAAGGACGAGTTGAAGGCCAAGCAAAAGGAAGAAACCAAGAAGACTGTCGAAGTTGTCAATCAATGGTTGACTAGCGAAAACCCAGCTGAATTCTTGGTCAGTCACGTTAGCATCGGTGCCAATGCCAAGGCCATTACCGAAGCTATCAATGTTGTCAAGAAGCTTGACAAGACCAAGTCTCTCTACTTGCTCACCGGTGACGAAAAGGTTGCTCATGGTTGTTACGTTTCTGACGAAGCCATTGCCAAGGGAATCAATGCCTCTGAATTGGCTGCTTCTGTTTCTGCTAAAGTAGGCGGTAAAGCTGGTGGTAAGGGTAACATCGTGCAAGGTATGGGTGATGATGCTACCGGTATTTCTGCTGCAATCAACGAATTGAACATCTTGTTCCAAGATAAGTTATGAGACGTGAGTATATAAATGTATATATAACAAGTACTAAGGATTAGTGGTGCTAAGGATATCTTCCTGTTCCTGGGAGATTTCAACTGAGTTCCCACCTATATTCGTTACTACATCGTCGACCACTTCTCGTAAGACCTTTTCCAATGAAGACCGGCCAATAATGCTAATAGTGTTATTTTTCCACTCCAAATGGGGGTAACTTCCAATTTTAACAGCATTGGTTCCATGTTCCAAATCGAGCTTTCTTTGGAGATATGTGAGATAATGGGCAAACTCAGACTCGCCTGATCTTGTCGAAACATAGTAGCGGAGCAAGGAGGTGTTAGAAGTAATACGTGGCTTGAGGTGCTGTTCGAGACCCGATAGTAATTTACCAAACAAACTTGGGATTCCTGGAAGCACGTACACTTTGTGGTTAATTCCTATTATAGGAAACCAGAGTGAATCATCAACAAAGATCTTTTCTACCGATACAGATGTTGTTTGTTGAGGGAGCGTAGCCATGCGGTAAAACGAGTTCAATTGATTCTCTGAAAGGGTCAGAAGATATTTGATACGGAGTAGTTGCATTCTCTTTATTACTTCGTCATCCCTACTATATGGTACATTAAAGTAACGGCTGAGAACTTCGTAAGTTATATCATCATGGGTCGAACCCAAACCGCCAGATGTTACAACAAAGTCGACCTTATCATCTTGTAAAAGAAAATCGAGGGATTTGACAATATCACTCTCATCGTCACCACAGACAATTGTTCGCTTGAGTGGAATGGAAAGGTTCTTGAAGCAGAATTTGGCAAAGTGGTGGGAGTTTGTGTCCAATATTTTACCGTTTAATATTTCATCGCCAATAATCAAGCAGCCGGCAGAAGAAATAGAGTGATACATTCCACGATGGCTTAGTGACCGTGAGAGGTGTTTTAACATGTAGAACGCGCAATTTCCAGACTTCAAGCCGTTAAATATGTAAGTGATGACAAACCGCGTATATGATGGTGACTAAGCTGACGTTTTACCTCTTAGTTTTATTTATCAGGTGCACCGTAAATGGTAATAGCTATTACACACAATGCTACAGGCAGTACCAGTAATCGCATAGTAGCAATCAACTTCTTTTTCGTCTGTCCATTTTCTCACCTCATTACTCGACGTTTTCTTTGTAGGCTATATTTATTTACATTACTCTGAACTCTAATCGGTATACGTTGAGTGGTTGGAACCCCCTACACATCTACAGATGATATGTCCATATCAATATTATTGCTTGGTATTATGTGATTGGGCACTTGATACATTATCCACCACATATGCTATTCCGGTAAATTGCCGGTACTTAGTATCGGTATGCTATGACTTTGTCATCTCTCTTCTATGCCATATCATATTTTTTGGTGCTCGGAGTTATTAAATGGAAGAAAATAAAAAGTATATCTGTGATTAAGTCCTTATGTAATCGCATTTGTCCTGGGTCCAGAATGCGATCTTCCAACGAAAAAGCAATAATCTCGGCTCCGACAATACACGTGGCGCCTCCCTAATTTTTTTTCCAGCTGGCAGATAGCCATAGGTGAGATTTGCCGTCCCGGGAAAAGGGGAGAAAAAAGGCTTATTAATCTCACACTACCATTAATCGTGGCATCGTATTTTTTTTCTATCGATATATCCCCCTTTCCTTATTGACGATTCCTTACTTGTGGGTAGTTAACACTTTCTGATCCCCTCCTTCCTTCTTACCTCCTTAGTTTCTCCATAGATTCTAAATATGGGAAATAACCCGTCTAAAAATGATCCTCTGCCGAAGACCTCGTCTTCTTCCACTACTCAATCATCAACTACCTCTCCAAGTGGAGACTTAGAACCAGATGAGACGGCGTCCGCGCTATCTCATCTATCTACCAATTTATCCAGCAGCAATGCTTTAGCGGGAAGCACCCCTTCCTCCGCTATTAATATAGGTACAGAACTAACCTCCAATAGTTTCAACTCCAACATTAAGAACAACAATAATAATAATGATAATGGCAACAGATTACATCGCAAGAAGGATCGCAAGATTGCATTAGACTTGGATACAGAAATTGCCGTCTCTATGGCAAAATTATTAAAATCAAACAACTCAAATGAGTACGCATCTTCGTTGGACAGCGAGAAGTCTCTTGCTTCGATTCAATCAGCGGTGTTCACTACAACTGGTGAATTGAAGGATGAGGACCTGCTCCTGTCGTTGAACTCAAATTCGCCTGGTAAGAGCTTCTACTTTAGGAGCGACTCGAAAGAAACCTCCTCCTTAAATGGAAGCAAGAAGTTAGATGCTATTGCCGAGACGGAGACCAATGAAGAACCTCGAGTATCAAAGTTATCTAGCAACTTGAACACAAAGGCAGTCAAGCCATTGTCTACTTCAAACTTGAAGAAACACAACCAGGTAGTAGGCTCGGTTCTTACTAAGCAAGATTCGAGTTCTTCATCGAACTTGTCGAGCTCGCCTCCAGTCATCACCACTAGCAAGAAGTTGGATATTGATCTTGATTCCGTCATCGCAAGGTTACTTGAGGTAGGACAACGAAAATCTACACGCCGTAGCAAGGATATTTTACCAGTCTCAGAACGTGAGGTTAAGTATATCTTGCACAAGGCCCGTTCTATATTTTTGAGCCAGCCAACCTTGTTGAGATTATCTCCTCCAGTTAAGATTGTTGGCGATATTCACGGTCAGTTTCATGATTTATGTAGAATTTTCAACAGTTGTGGATACCCTCCATATTCTAACTACTTGTTCCTTGGTGACTATGTTGACCGTGGCCACAAGTCTTTGGAAACAATCTTGCTTTTGTTATCCTACAAAATAAAGTATCCTGAGAACTTTTTCATGTTGCGTGGTAATCATGAGTCGGCGAATATCACCAAGATCTATGGGTTCTATGATGAGTGTAAAAGACGTTTGCCCAATTACAAGGTTTGGAAGCTGTTTATTGATGTTTTCAATACCCTTCCTATTGCTGCAACCATCAACGACAAAATCTTCTGCATTCATGGTGGATTATCTCCTGACTTGCGTGACTTGAACCAAATTGAAAGCATCAAAAGACCAACGGATATACCTGACAAGGGTCTCTTGGCTGATTTGTTATGGTCTGACCCTGATTCGCTGGTGAAGGGATTTAGTCTTTCCTCGTGGCCAAAGAACGATAGAGGTGTCTCGTACTGTTTTGGAAGGAAGCATGTTGATCATTTTTGTTCAACTTTCAAGATGGATCTTATTGTTCGTGGCCACATGGTTGTTGAGGACGGCTACGAATTCTTTAATAAACGAAAGTTGGTAACGGTATTTTCCGCTCCAAACTACTGTGGTGACTTCAATAATTTCGGAGCGGTGATGAGCGTTGACAAGAGTCTCTTTTGCTCATTTGAATTAATCAAGCCCCAATAAGTTAAGTTGCTTGTATTGTTTTGCTTGTTTGCTTTTTGTTGGATTTGAAGCACTTGGGTTCGATAGTATCTAACGACTCGTTATGTCACTGCCTACGACCTCGATGTGTTTTATTTCTTTATGTCCCTTTTTTATACCTAATACTTATAGTGATTCTACAATTAAACTCTATTCTTCGATTTTTATTTATCCAATGCCGTGATTTTTGTATAATGCAGAATACTTAGTATGTGTCTTTCCTTTTTTGCCTTGTGAAGTATACAATAACTGAATTCAATTCCAGGAATTCACATACAAACTAGTTATTGTAGAACGGGTGAGAACTGAAATATATCTTTTGTTGAGGGATGTTATTGGTCTTGATCGTTGCAACCAGTGTTCATTGCAAAGAATCGTTGGAGTAGCGCCTTCTTTTGTGCATGGGAGGATGTGCTCCTTCCTTTTCTGGGTAATGAGAACAATCCGCCTCCCTCTCTTCTTCTATATCATCGTAGTCCATAATTTCATCTTCTTCTTCTTCTTCGTCACTATACTCGTCTTCGTCGTCGTCGATATCATCCTGTTGATAACGCTTTTCAACGATTGGTGATTTATAATAATGTACAATATTGCCATCAATGACTGTATTGCTTTTGCCCATTAACTCAATCAATTGTGAATAATAGAGATCCAACATTTCTTTGGCGTATTTAATAGCTGAGTACCTTTGTTTCTGCTTTTGAGCAACCTGTTTTCCAGGTATGCATCTCCATTCTACACGGTTCAAAAAGTCCAATTCCAAGCAGTTCAATTCAGAGATTGCAACACCACCAACCTTAGCATAATGATCGTTAGTATAAAAGAAATCTTCCATCGACTTCTGTGATAGCATAGTTGCAACAAGCAAGAAGCGGTGAACTGTCCATGAGTTTAGGGTAAAGTATGGCTGATATTGATGTGAAAGTAAGTCGATGTAGTAAATGGTGGTTAAAAGAGTAGCAGGACTAAAGTTATTAAACTTTGTTAATCTTGAAAGGTAAGTATGTGTCGTGATAGATGGAGGAGTACGTGAATGATATCGGGTAAGTAATCCGTCGTTGGATGAAGAAGAAGAAGAAGACGAAGATGATGGATGGGAAATTGTCTTGGGGACAGTTTTGTCATTGATGGACATGAGCGACTGAAGCATACGTGTGACTAAATTGATCATATCATCTATAGGACATTCCATAAATTCAGTTGGCAAATACCTGTTGGTCATAGGTGGTGTGACTTGAGCTACTGGCTCTACCACTTGTTTCACCACTGAAACTGGAGGTTTTGCAACTGAAACTTTCTTTGGAATATTCTCAGGTGAATATGATGGACTAGCTTTCTTATCAACATAGTACTTTATGTTTATGTTCTTATTGTAGGGCTCGGTACTGGTTTGATTGTTGTAGTTGACAAGGTATTTTTTGTAAAGATCAAGCAGTTGTAGTTTTCGATGTTTGTTAACAGATTGGAAGTATAATTGATGGCTAGAAGGGCTATTTGCCGGTGTTGGCTTCATATATTGAGCGAGGAAAGGGTCCCTTATGAGGTTCTCATGGTTGGTATTTCCTTTTGGTATTGGGGTTGTTGAAACACTCTTTGTTGGGTAGTTTGAGATGTACTGGTTGGTGTTTTCAGAAACAGCGTTTAATTTTGTTAATCCTCGAGGCTGCAGGGGAAGGCCGCTCTTGGTGCCAACAGTGCTAGTGGTAGTCATCTGAGGTGAGATTCTGCTGTAGATATTATCATTCGCCAGCGGTAACGGTGAAGTTCTAAGAATATTCATAATGACACTCCTCTAGTACATTCTGTAACTTTAGGAGTCAGTTCAATATTTAAAGTTAAAAAAAGTGGTGGGTCGAGTTGGAACTTGGGTCCGAGATGAATTTCTTTCCACGACAAAAAAATGTGACTGTGTGAAAAGATAAGGTGATCAACAAAAGGTACTGTTATTTTTCAGACCACAAACAAAATGACAATAGTATCTGTAGTCACAAAAAGTTGAAGACTATTCACCTACGCTAAAAAGGAGTGGTATGAGTGGAATAACAACCTATTTTAGTCTTTGAATTTATTAGGTTCGCAATTCTTTTTTTTTCTTAGTTGGGCCTTTGATTGATCTGAATATCAAATTTATATACAGGCTGCTGACCGGAATCTTCTGTAGAGGTAGACCGGGATTTGAGTCAACAACAGTATTGGACAAAAAGAGAACAGGAACGGTACAATAAACGCAAGGGGTTTACGCTATTTAAAGGAACCCTCTATGCTATATAACCTCAAGTAGCCGCATTCGGAGTGTAGCAACTACACGTGGTTACATTTAGTATCACTTTTTCTAAAAATTGAGCCCCTCTACCACGTGTTTGCGCAGGTCTTGCCTCTTTTTGGAACACTTCTAACAGCTAGCCCAAATCTCGCTTAGTGTTCACCGCATGTTCCGAGCTACAATATAACTTTCAGGTTACCGTTGTACAACAGGCTGGACAATTTAAAAAGAACCGAAGACAAGTTGGTTTCTTCCCTGGTTGAGTAGTAATGCGCTACAAAGATATCAATTAATTTCTACCACGCTGCCCAGCAATTTGGTGGTTGCTAAAGAGATTTAAATTGGATCTTGACCTGTGGACCATGGCGTTGGACCACTTAAGCGGTCCAACAAAGCTACAGATCCTCGTAGTTAAAATGTGGCCAGATGTAGAAAACTTTCCAGCGAACATATCGTGGAAGTCAAAATAACCCATCTCTATTGTTCTGTGTTCTATTAAACTTTGCATATGTGGTACAAAGAAAAAAATATTCCCAGAATAGTTCGCATTACCGTCTGTAAACCCCAAACTCCACACCTCTGAGGAAAAATCAGAAAAGGCTTGTGTAACAATTTGCTAAATCCCAAATAGCGTGTTATATACACTACCTTGGTTGCTTCTTGTCCACAAAAGTACACAAAAGCAGATAGGTAAACAAACATCATCTCTTTACTCATCATAGAAGTCATGGAAGACAAGTTTTATTTAGAAG
This sequence comes from Teunomyces atbi, assembly GCA_030574975.1. Taxonomy (NCBI): domain Eukaryota; kingdom Fungi; phylum Ascomycota; class Pichiomycetes; order Serinales; family Debaryomycetaceae; genus Teunomyces; species Teunomyces atbi. The sequence continues at coordinate 136,012 of JAJMFW010000029.1, read as the reverse complement.
AGGGTACGTTTCTCCGATTTTAGATGAAAATGCTTATACTGACAACTAGGTTTTGATCCCAAGCTGCTCAAAGTGGGTGAATTAAAACGCATTCTCAACGAACACGATGTCAAAATTCCCTCAAATGCAAAGAAAGCACAATTGATTCGCTTATTCACTAAAGAAGTCACTCCAGTTGCGGGAGAGTTGTCAGGAGAAAAGACTGAAAGAAGTTCAATTGACGACTCAGAAACAACAGCCGAGATCAAATCTGAAATCGGGACACCTCTGTCAGATGTGAAGGATTCAGAGAATCGTAACTCTACAGTTGAAAGTGAAAGCAATGTTAGTGTCAAGCAGGAGTCGCCACCTCTTGATGAAAATTTGCTTCCTTTACACAATGATTCACATGACTCAAGGAAGAGACCACTTGAGTCTAACCCGACTGCAACTCCACGTAAAAGAAAGGCTAACAATTCTGAGTCTGCATCCAAAGACAATTCGATTTTTGATGAAGAAGATATCAATTTGAAATCACCAGTAAAGACACCAGCAAAAATTCTCTCTAAATCCCCTCAACAAGTGACACCTCAAGGACCTGTACAGTCAGATCTCTCTACTTCGACGGTACATAATGAACCTCACTCACCACCAAATTCTCACGAGAAAGCTATAACGTCTGAAAAATCAGTTAGTTTAGATGGTAAATCTTTCGAATCCGCTGATGATGACGAGGATGACTTTGACAAAGAATTAATGAGAATTAAGCATAAGTTGGCTCATCCGACCAATACTGGCTCACCTGCCCCAGAGGTGTTCGATTTCAGTTTACCATCTCAGCTAGGTGTTTCTGTTCGTGGGACGACCGATTCTTATTCGAGGTCGAATAGATCCCTTACCATGGTTACCCCAACAAAAAAACTGACAGTATCAATCTCTGGGACACCTACACTCTACACTCACACCCCAACAAAGACATTGACCCCTAAGCCTAGATTAATACCAATTAAAGCCACTACTAGTGAATCAGAATCACTGGATGACGAAGAAGAAGAAATCAATGATGATGAGGAGGAGGAGGAGGAGGATTCCGTTAAAGAACCAAAACAGAAACCGGTAGATGAAGAACATGTCTTAAAGACCAATGAACCTATCGGAAATGTAAAACCGTCTCGTGGCAAATCATATTTGGGTTTGACATTTATCTTCACCTTCATTTCGTGGATTCTTTTGGTTTTGGCCGGTTTATTTGGTTACTGGTACCGTGAGCAACAATTTCTTATTGGATATTGTGGTCAGGAACTAGACCGTCCTACCTTTCCATTTACTGAAAACGAGTATTTAAACGCATTTGGACAATACTTGGATTCTAACTTCAAACCAACATGTATTCAGTGTCCTCCACATGCTAGATGTTACACCAATTTAGAGTTGGGGTGTTATGAAGATTTTGTGGAGTTCAGACCATGGAACAATATCTTGAAACCATACAACAAAAAGTGTGTCCCGGATACCAAGAAGGCAGAAAAGCTTGAAATCATGATAGATGTAGCATTAGACTTGTTAAGAGCAAAAAATGCCAATAACCAATGTGGCAAGTCTTCGGATTTAGCAGAACTGGGAATTAAGTTGACAGACCTTCACGATTTATTGTTATCGATGAAGGCACCATATATTACGCACGAGGAATTTGAGGAGTTGTGGGAAAGGTCCATTGTTGAATTAGAGCGGGAATCAGAGATAATTGTAAGGCAAGTTTAACATTTTGATGTTACAGGTTGAAGGGTAGTCGTTCAAGATTCCTACTTTGACTTGTAACGTATTTTTGACCAACGTACTAACATACAGACTGGATTTACAAATCTACCATCCAAAAGACTTAGTCCTACTGCTAACAACACGCAAGGCCAGAATAACGAAAAGAACAAAATTCTTCGATCAACGTCCTTATCAAACATTAGCTTGAAATGTCAGATTAAGAATAGCGTAATAGGGTCCTTTGTTGAGTATAAATTCAAACTATTGAGTCTTGTTGTGCTTTTTTTGATAATTAAATTCGTCCAGTATGAGTACGAACATTATAAATTAACACAAATAAAGCAAGAATCTATTTATAACGAAGTTATTAAGAAATTGCAAGAGCAGTATCGTATTTCCAAACAACGCGAGGATGTCCATGCGTATGTCGGGGCTATTCAACTTCGGGATTTAATCCTTGTGGGCGAACACAATTTAAAGAAAAGACTCAAGCTTTGGAATACAGTATCCTATAAGATTGAGCATAACACCAACGTTTCTTCTCGAAGTGTTGAGAGTCATGGTGAGATTATGAAAGTATGGCAATGGATAAGTGACGTTCAATAATTATCTATCTCCATGAAATGCAACAATGTTTGGCATACCCCAGCATTTATAACCTAAGTTACGTGCTAAATAGCATAATCCTTCAGTTTCGATACCATCATAACCCTCATTTCTTTCCCAAGCAGTTCCCACGACATAACTTGTGGGAAATATTATACCCTGTTTGTATATAATGGACTTCATAAATAAGACTGCTCCGCCAACTGAATCAAGTGGTACTGTGTAGTCTAAGTTGACCTTACTGGTTTTGTATTCTGAAGATTTGACGTAGTTTTCAAAGTGGAACATTTCTTTTGATACATCTCGAGGAACATATGCGGCCTCAGACCACTTGTTACTATCCATCAAGTCCAATTGATGTTGCGAAGGTTTTGTTCGCTTTCCACTCCAAGAGTTTTTATCGTAGTCGATATCTTTTCCTTTGACTACTCGGGGCACAATGATATCAAGTTTAGACTTAATGAACCGATCAAGCACTTGTTCGTTCTCAATTTTCTCAATGTCAGAATCGATGAAAAGAACGTACTTCTCTAACTGGAGACCATTTGATAACAAGAAGTTCCGCGTTCTGGCGATAGTTCTGCGCCTTTGGCCTTGTACGTTATCAGCGTGTCTGTTTTCATTCTCGGTATCATTTTCTTCTAAGAATGGAGCGTGGATCAATGTAATTCTACTGATATTTGGTACTTGTTGAAGATGGGCCACAATATGGCTCTCGATCTTCTTGTATTCCTCCTTTGATTTGACAATGAATGCCAATGAAGCTGGCCGGTCTATTATATTGTTGAGGGTGGTGAAAAAATCAGGAAAGGTACGCAGAGTTCCATACGCTGTAGATCCCACGATTGAAGATAAAACTAGTACATCTGCAGTTGAACCTGGTCTATTGTAAACCACTATGTTGTGCTGGTATTCATTATCTGTGTGTTCAGTTCGATTGAAGTCGGATAAGTATACTAGTGTGGTGTTGAATGTACATATTATGAATAAAAACACTAGAGCAAGGGGTACACAATAAATAATCCGACGAACTTTGAACATTTATTCAGCACAATCAATTTCGTTGTAATAGATTTACGAAGTATTCGTGGTTTATGATAAAGGGCTCGAGAAACATGCAGGTTTTGTGCGGGAAGAAGATACTTATATTGGACTCAGAATAACTGCTTCAACAATTCTAAAAACATTGAGTACAGTTGTAATAAATAGTGACTAGTTATGTTGTTCCCAACTCTTTATATCACCTTGCTTGTAACAAACTAAATTGTATAACTTAATTTATTATTTGTGTTTTTTGCAGTTGACAATATTTTTGAGTCTTTATATCTATTTTTCTAACTTTCCTACATTTACTTAGATATCAATAATTTACAAACGAGGAAAGTTATTTTAAGGTTAATAATAATGCATATTGGACATCACACGAGATGCAACACAACTCCACCAAGCCTTCAAACCAGTGACGAATGTTCCTGGTTATATTATTCTATATACAGGTTGTCCTAAGATTGAGATTGGGGGAATAAGATACAATTAATTCAATATTCTCTTAAATAATCTAATGAGATTCATCGGATCATCCTTATTATCTCTTGCTATGCAAGAACTCCGTTTTGTAGATAAAATACCCGGAAGTCAGGTTGCAGCGCCACCAGTCGGTAATCTGGTGCCACTTTCGGCCAGAATGCAACCCCTCGAGAGTCGTGCATGCTCCAATGAATCGTATCATCTATGTGCAAGTCTAGCACTCATAATTTGCCTTCTAATGCAGGTCTTATCTTTAACAGAATGACCACTTTGCTAGATATCGGGGATGATATCTTCGTCACGATTGTTTGTCGTTATTTGGATCCGGATGATATATTCCGTCTATCGTTGATGAATAAAGCTACGTACAATCTCTTTTATGAGTCGCAACTATCTTCTGTGTTGTACAAGACTTTGTATGATAAGAAGTTTACAAATAATAGTTATGATTTCCAACTCAACAATAGAGATAAATTGAACTGGAAACTGTTGTTTGCTTTGCACACAAACAAAGCTCAAAAGTTGTACACTTGGGGTACCTCTCAGGGAGGTCGCTTAGGATACTTGCGCAATTCAATTGATCCGTCTAATACGACCAGTGTAGTCGGCTCATGGCATATTCATACACCAACGAATCTCGTTAATTTTAATAATCATCTTCTTGTTGATATTATTGCGGGTGGGTTTACGTTTATTATCCTTACGAACCACGGCCAGATGTTTTTTACGGGGCTCAACTGGAAGCGAAACTTGCTGGAAATGTCTCGACCTGGTCCACTCAAGCCCGATTTCAGACAGGCTTACTTTGCAATTGAAAGATTAAGTGTGAATCAAACATCTGGAGCAAGACGTTCGATTAGACATAATGGAGTTACCCCTCTACCAACTTCAACCCATGGAAATCGTTACGATAGAGATGTTTCAACAAGTACCGCCACTCCTCAATCAAGAAGACGAGTAATCCCAAACTCTGCCTTACTGCTCCCTTTTGATCAATCTAATCATTCAGACTTAGGCCTGCGTGATAAAAATGTCGTGGAGGAATCTTCTTTTTTGAGCACACTTGGTTTACCACCCCTGCAACAGGATCGCAAAATCGTATCCATCTCGGCTGGCCGTGAAAGTATTGTTGCGTTAGATGATTGTAATAATGTTTATACTTGGGATACTGGGAACCAAACAAATATGGGGATTCAGCTTAAATTTCCTGGTATCAGTGGAGAAATTATCAAGATAGTTTCCGGGTGGAACCTTTCTGGTTGTTATATTTACAATGTGGGGATTGTCATTTGGTATTCACGAGAGCCAGTTACTAAAGAACAATGTGAAATAAATGACTTTGTGGTGGATGCTCACTATGTTATTATTCCTCAAACGAAGGGGAATATTGTTGACTTTGTGGTTGGAAATGATTACATTTTGTTTATTAAGCAGGATGGTAAGCTTTGCAGGTTTGATTTGAATGCAGATTACTTTGCTTCGAGAACAGATGCCGCTACCTCAGATGAATTACAAATGCGGATACGGCCAATGACAAGCTTCAACAACTGGCTTGTAGAGTATAACGAAAAAAACATGAAGCTGGCTAGCTTCAAGAAACTTAGTGCTTGTTTCACTAACTTTGCAGTGATTACGTCCGATGATAATATACTCACTGGTTCCAAGGTACACTTAGAGGCAAATGACAATGATGAAACTGAAGAGCCACCTATTATTATCGACGGGTTACAAAAGCAGAATATCAAGTCTATTGAAATTGGCGACTATCATAGCCTAGCCCTAACCTCTGATGGTGACGTTCTAAGCTGGGGTCTCGAGTCTAGTAATTGTGGGTGCTTGGGTCTCGGCCCTTCAGAGCAATTCTTAGCGCAGTATCCTGAAAGAGGTAGAAGTGTGGGTGAAAGAGGAGCTATGGAAGTATTTGTTCCTTCTAAAGTCATAAGCCCACCTTTGATTGGTAAATGGATTTCGATTGCCGCCAGTGGCTGGCATTCAGGAGGCATATATGTTCCTGTTGACTTGAGCTCCGATAACTAACGATTTTGAAAAAATTCAAAGAAATAAATATTTTATATGGTTTACGACTCTTTAAACGGTACTGGTAAAATTACCCACCTTACACATACGAGGTGGCTCAGTGTATGTGTAGCCCTTGTCATGAATCACAAAGTGGCAAAGTTAAGGTTTGTAAGCCACGACCTTATACGACTACGTCCGGGTAACAAAAATTCCAATTTAAGTCACTCGTTTACGTACAAAAGAAAAACCCGGCAATAGCATTTTGATTCTTTAGACGACACTACCAATAGAACATGTCTACCAACAGTCCTAAATCTGGAGAATTTCTTTCGGTGAACCAGCTGGGTTCCAGACACTCTCGTGGCGGAAGCATAGGCAGCACGGGCAGCACTTACAGTATCAACAACACCAGCAATAACAACTTGACACCTACAATATCACATCAATCAGCACACACCGTTACCAGACAAAGAAGATCATCTTCCATAATTCAGCACTTGGAGCCAGATACGTTAGAAACTAAGATTGATCAGGCTCTCAACCCCAATGTCAATGCTAATTGGGTTCATTTCAAGGGTGCTTGGGTTATTCACATCGTCCTCATTTGTTTATTAAAATTGTTCTTCAACTTCATCACCGTATTGGACAATGACTGGAGATGGACATTAACCAACCTTACTTACAATATTGGGTCGTACATTATGTTTCATCAGGTCAAGGGTACACCGTTTGAATTTAATCTGGGAGCCTACGACAAGTTAACCATGTGGGAACAGATAGACAATGGTGACCAATACACCCCAACCAAGAAATTTTTGATGTCTGTGCCCATCGGCTTGTTTCTCATAAGCACGCACTATTCGAACTACAATTTGAACTTATTCATCTTGAATGGTGTTAGCTGTCTCTGTGTGGTGGTCCCCAAACTTGCCATCTCACATAGATTGAGAGTGACATTATACTGACGATAACTTTTTTACAAATTGAGATAGCATATTTATTAACGAGAAAGTCTGTAAACTAAATTACTATGTTTTGTAGAGTAGAATTAGGTTGATTAAAAACTTTTTTCTTATAGTGAGCAGAATATCTTTTGTTCAGATGAAAATAGTGCTCTAACGAAAATGATATGAGCAGTAGTTCAGTTTTACCTGAGTTGCTACGATACTAGTATAGTACTACTTGCCTGAAAATATCGGAGGGGGGGCTTCTTTAGTTCTAAAAACGGTGTAACTATATCACTTTTAAATAATATATAACACACTTCACTTCGCAGCAAATTTGGGCAAAGTACAGTCATATATATATATATATCCTACGTGTACAGTGGTTCCGTCTTACTTTCACCTTTCATAAGCCACACCAATTAGTACCATTTCCTGTCACAATACCTGTTTCACTTCCACGTCCCTGAGGTCGAGTTTTCAGTATCCAGCTGTTCGCCATTATTCTGTTTTTTGCTATCGCACATTCATGTATCGCCTGCACATACGTTTCAATATGTGCAGGATAATAATCATTTTGTGACTCGCGCCAATCGTTCGAAGTCAGATACATGTGGTCTGAAAATTTTATAAAAGGCGGCCATCCCCACCTTTCAAGCTTGCTCGATAAGTAAATATCCATATACTTTTGCTACAATGCCATACGCTTTATCTGACTCACACAAACAATTAGTTGAAGGTCACTTGAAGGACACTGATCCAGAAGTCGATCAAATCATCAAGGATGAAATCGATAGACAAAGACACTCCCTTGTTTTGATTGCTTCGGAAAACTTCACTACTACTGCCGTTTTCGATGCCTTGGGAACTCCAATGTGTAACAAGTACTCTGAAGGTTACCCAGGTGCCAGATACTACGGTGGTAATGAACATATTGACAGAATTGAAACTTTATGTCAAAACAGAGCCTTGCAAGCTTTCCACGTCACTCCAGACAAGTGGGGTGTCAATGTTCAAACCTTGTCCGGTTCTCCAGCCAACTTGCAAGTTTACCAAGCTATTATGAAGCCACACGAAAGATTGATGGGTTTGGACTTGCCACACGGAGGCCATTTGTCCCACGGTTACCAAACCGACACACGTAAGATTTCTGCTGTTTCTACTTACTTTGAAACCATGCCATACAGAGTTGACTTGGAAACCGGTTTGATTGACTACGATATGTTGGAAAAGACTGCTATCTTGTACAGACCAAAGGTCTTGGTTGCCGGTACATCTGCCTACTGTCGTTTAATTGACTACAAGAGAATGAGAGAAATTGCTGACAAGGTTGGTGCCTACTTAGTTGTCGACATGGCTCACATCTCTGGTTTAATTGCTGCTGGTGTCATTCCATCTCCTTTTGAATATGCTGATATTGTCACCACTACTACTCACAAGTCCTTGAGAGGTCCAAGAGGTGCCATGATCTTCTTCAGAAGAGGTGTTAGATCTGTTAACCCTAAAACCGGCCAAGAAACCTTGTACGACTTGGAAAATCCAATCAACTTCTCTGTCTTCCCAGGACACCAAGGTGGTCCTCACAACCACACCATCACTGCCTTGGCCACTGCCTTAAAGCAGGCCGCTACCCCAGAATTCAAACAATACCAAGAACAAGTTTTAAAGAACGCCAAGGTCTTGGAACAAGAATTCACCAACAAGGGATACCAATTGGTATCTCACGGTACTGACTCTCACATGGTCTTGGTTTCTTTGAAGGACAAGCAAATCGATGGTGCCAGAGTTGAAGCTGTATGTGAGAAGATTAACATAGCTTTGAACAAGAACTCGATTCCAGGTGACAAGTCTGCTTTGGTTCCTGGTGGTGTTAGAATTGGTGCCCCAGCCATGACTACTAGAGGTTTGGGTGAAGAAGACTTCAAGAAGATTGTTTCTTACATTGACTATGCTGTCAACTTTTCCAAGGAACTTCAAGCTAGCTTGCCAAAGGAAGCTAACAAGTTGAAGGACTTCAAGGCTGCTGTTGCTCAAAGTGACGATAAGTTGGCTACTGTTAAGCAAGAAATCTACAACTGGGCCGGAGAATTCCCATTGTCTATCTAAAATGGTTAAGCATATGCTTTTTTTCATTTCTTTAAAGAACTCGATTTATTCATTCAACTTGCATCGAGGATCTCCTTTATATTTACATAATTCAACTTTGGTATGACGATTATATTTATGTTGTAATTTGCTCTCTTATTTTCTAAATAAATTGGTAGTAAGCAACTCCTTTTCATAGATATGCACTCTTTTATACTATTATTGGTGATTAGAATATATTTATTGAAGTTAGGGAGAAAGGTATTTGATATTGCACATTATCTATTAGGAAGGGTTAAATTAAACTTCAGTTGGTCTAGGGTGTTCGTTGTCTTCGGAACTGCTGCGGAGCAAAGCACCTTCACCATCTTCCTTAACAGAGATGGTTGAAGAGTTTTCATTAGATTCAAACTTCTGCTTTTCAAAGTCACCATCATACAAGCCTAATTGGTTACCTTCGTCTTCAATAGCTTGTAAAGATAATTTTGGCATAGTAGCAGCAACCCTCCATGGTTGTCTACCGTCAATGTGGGCCTTGGCGAAAATGATATCAATTTCTTCTAAAGATCTACCAGCGGTTTCAGGGTAGAAAAAGAAAATTATAGGGAGCCAAAGGTAGTTAATGACAGCGAAAAACAAGTAACAACCCCAACGAGCGTTGTCAATAAAGACAGGAGTGAACATGACAACTGCGAAGTTACATAACCAGTTAGTACAGGTAGAAACAGCAGATGCAACAGTTCTAGTTCTCAATGGGTTAATTTCTGGTGGGTAGACCCATGGCAATGGCAAGATAGTGAAGGCAAAGAAGCAGATGAACAAGAAAAGACCAACAGCAGCACCCTTCGCGTTTTGCTTGGTGTCATCAATTAAACAAGCAAATGTGATCGTGAAAGAAATAGCTTGACCAAGGGCTCCAATGAAGAACAAGTTTCTTCTACCCAAAGTATCAACCAAGAAGAAAGATGGGATCGTGAAAATAGCGTAAATGGTAGCAAAGACACCACCCAAAATCAAGGACAATCTTCTGTCCAATTGAATAGTCTTTTCGAACAAAACAGTCGAGTAGTAAATGGCAGCATTACAACCAGTAAACTGTTGGAAAAATTGGGTAGATGCACCGAGAACCATTCTTTGGAAGTGTTGGGTCTTACCACCAGACAACATGTCCTTGAAACCAACTTGAGATCTAGCAAATCTGTTGACAGCATCAGTGATGACACTGGCTTCAGCGATAATTTCATCATCCTCAGTATTCAAGTCCTTCAAAGAAGACAAAATAACAAGAGCTTCTGGTCTTCTGTCATTAGCAATCAACCATCTTGGAGATTCTGGCAATTGCGACATTCCAAAGAACAAAATCAAAGCAAAGACGATTTGGAAAGCAACTGGGAATCTCCATGAGACGGAGGTGTCAACATATGACAAACCAAAGTCTAACCAGTAAGCTACCAAGGTACCAACTGCAACAACTGCACCTTCCAAGTTGACCAATCTACCTCTGTTTTCAGCACGGGACATTTCAGATTGCCAGACTGGAATTGTAGCGGTGTTTAAACCATTACCAATACCAGTGATAACTCTACCGATAACAAACTGTCCCAAAGACCAGTGTGGGTGGAAACAAGTGACAGAGATAACAGTACCTAAAATGATAATAAGAGAACCACTAAGAACCAATGGTCTTCTACCAACCTTTTCACCTTGGAACAAAGCAAACAATGCACCAAAAAAACAACCTAATTCATAACAAGAAGTAACAGCACCTTGGTTTGTACCATTGTTGGTAGTGGCTGGGAATTCACGGTTAAATTGTGGGGCAGTAATAATACCGGACATCAAACCTTGATCATACCCGAACAAGGAGAAACCAGTGACTGCTGTAAGTGTGATGAAAAATCTTAATTTTCTACCTCTTAAACCAAAGGTATTGGTTCTTGCTGTAAAGAAATCAAGCATCTTATATTAGTATAGAGAATAGTATGATATGATACAAAACAAGTCAAAATCTAGATGGGAAACGACGTTTATTTATAATTTTTTGAAACTACACGGCAGTAGAGGCAATAGTAGGGGTCTGGGGGTCACTTCATAATTCCGGTATATTGAAGCTAATTTACTTATTTTTCAAAAAATAATGTGTTTACATACAGGGGAATATCCATATTAGGCTATAAACTAACAGAAACCTATTATTTTTTCCATATTTTTTTTACCATATGTGAAAGAATCCTGTATTTAAAATCATAGCAAATTAAATGACGTAAAATTGGCATTAGCCGTGAATAATTAGTTATGAACCCATTAACTGTCCAGTACTAGTTACGACTCGTGAAATCGACAGTTCTGTATTTTTGCAATAAACAGCACTCTGTAGCCTATCTGCATTTTCGACATCACCCCCCCCTGTCAACTAATTGTACGTTTCTTGATATATTCCGTGGGGAAAAATAAGGTTTCCTAAAGAAATTCTCAGGTTCGAAATATTAATATTATCCCCACCACCCGGCCCGTATGTATTTTTTTTTTTCGACCCGTATAGGCGCCACGGAGCTACTCAAACTGGCAAGGCTCATATCGTGTAATAATACTAGGCTATTCTCAAAATGTGTCCTGTTCTTAGATTGTACCTCTCCAACTTTGAGTTGAAAATGTATTGGAAGTAGTAATCCCTGACCCGGACCCTTTTGCACTACAGTCCTTTGCCACAGCTGATAGTTGTATTATTTCACTTCCAAGAATAGAAGCTTTAAAAATTTTCTTTATTCCAGTAACCAATGAGTCGTGTGCGGTCCATTTCCTGGCTTTTCTTGACACCTTACCAAGAAAATAAATTAAGAGTTACGTGTAGAGTAAAATTTTTTGTGTCATAATTTCAATTTGCTACGTGAAAGAAATATTTTTTAGCGGTGGGGAGGGCAATTGGTGTACGCGAACCCCACCTAGACATCTGGCCTCGGTCATGACACTATTTGTAATCAATAATAAGGTTTAAGAAGTCCCCAGATTATACCCCACATACTCCATTAAGCATACCGTTATCGGCGAAAATTAAGTAATAAATGTTATACGTCTCAATGTGACGCATGTCTCTTCTATTTTAAAGTTATTTCCGGTGTTCTTTACCACTTAGTACACGAACTACATCAAGCATCAGTAGGATATCTTGATTTTTTAATCTATAAATGAAAGGCTCAAGATGGCCTGATTGCATTAAAGCGACATTTCAGAGCTGGAATTGCTTGCATACAAAAAGACACTTACTGACCAGCTACAAGTGCTATTTTGTAAGTATTGTATCGCCTCAGTGTGAGTTCCCCGCAGATAGCTAGTCTTCAAAACAAATTTGGAAGTTGACGTTCCAAGATGTTTCTCTGTTCCGCCCCACATCTAAAAGCTTAAGCTGGGTTATTTGCGATATTGTTCAAGACACCTTATTGTTTCATTATACTATGTACACTTTTATTCTCTAACAATCTTTTCAAACATTTCTAGCACAGCCCAGTAATGGCCTAGAACTCCCAAAACCACGCAAATATGCCAGATATTATGAGACGAGAGCACATAATCCACCCACCACAATGACAAAAAATCGTTATGGTACGGAGTTGTAGTTGGAGTTGCAGGGAAGTGCTTTTCGATAATTTCTTTGAACTCAAATTCCTGCACATCTTGCATGACATTATTTTGGTCAATAACATAGTCTTCAATTTCGTCTTCAATATCTTCCATCTCTTGTAACCCGTTGTGGCCTAGAATCTTATTTGGCAGTCTATGATGATGGTTGTGACGCTTACATCCGAGATGTTCATCATCATCGACTATGACATCGTATCTCCATCTCTCTGGAGCCAAGCCACCATAGAACCCAACACCAATTGCATACCACAAAAAACTTTTGTACGTCATCGGAATAAACCATTTGAATGTTGCAACTGGGCCCTCGTAAAATGCATAAAATATTGCCGTTGTAGCACCCAATATTGCCAATCCAACAAAAAAACCTATTCTGAGAGAACGGCACTCGGGGCGATCAAAATACGGTGACCAATTAAAGATAAATCCGGCTATTCCGCATAGTAAGGAGAAACCGGGGTAAATTTTAATCAACATGGGGTAGTTGTAAAAGGAGCAATACTCTGCTGCAACTATCGAGCATGTAATAAGAACGGTTATGCCGGTATAATCTACACATGCATAATTCGCCCTGGTTGGTAAGTGCGCAAAACAGGAGTAAGTATGCCAAAGCGCAGAACTCACCAAACATTCAACCGCTGCACTCAAAAATAAGTACACAACCAAATTATCCATGTGTGAATTCTTGACAAACACCTCAGTATTTGGAAAGTGCCAGAAACCAATATAAAGAAAGATCAAAAATCCAATAAGGTGAGTCCAAATGTTCAAGGTTTCATTGTGAATTTGAAATACTGACTTGATCATGTCAGTGTGATTGAGAGAGAAACGATATCCATAGATAATGTACTTGTTTTCCCTCCAACTCAATGGAAGCTGATAGTAGTGGATCCAACCATCTTGAGCTGCTTTCAAAGCACGATTGAAGTTAAAATATTTTAACTGATTAAAAAATGGAGTATCATCATAGTCTGATCTAACTGGCTTGTTGTCATTTATAAAATCGTCAATTTGAAGTAATTTATCATCAAAAAATTGAAGCGTCGTTATAATCTTTTCTGACAAGATCTCCTTGTTGCCAAATGTTGAAGAAGTGCCAGTAACCGAAGTATCCGATGCGTTATCTTCGCTATCCTCTATTGTTGGGAAAAGATAGGTGTATTGGTCATCAAGAGTCTTGTACAAAAAATCCAAGTTAGTAAAAGATGTTCTAAGAACTGAATTCTTGATGATACCAAGTCTCTGATGGATTGTACTCAAGTAGTTAATGGAATATGTCTTTATAGATCTCAAACTAGCTGCACTGTTGCTTCTTGATCTGACAAAAGTTTTGAAAAGAGATTCACCCTGTTCATTTGCAATGAGTGTAGCATCTTGTGTATTCTTATTGATCTCTGACTGCAGTTTAAAAAAGTGTTCAAAATTGTCTAGTCTGGATTCAAGGGATGCAATAAACTTGTCTAGTCTCTCTATCAACACTTCCTCGGTTGTTTTTCCAGCTAAACATTTTAACTGTCTATTTCTTAAGGTCTCTCCGGCACCAAAAGCTTCTGACACACCAGAGGAGACACTGATATCCTTATGTCTTGTTGTCATAGTGTAAACCACCTATTATTGTTAGCAGATTGATTTCTTTAGTACGATGATCGCTCGTTTTGTACTGTCTGGAAAACTCGGACCCACGTGAGAATGAAACATTAGAAAAAGGAAAATGCGAGGAAAAAGAAAAGAGCATTACAATAAGATCGGAAATGAATCTCTTATTAGATAAAATATACAACTACACCCGACCACTAAGGATAATGTGCAATTATTTGGGCGTTCCTAATCTTTTAGATCAGAAGCTTTCGGAAGTCTTTTGCGTGCTACCCGTTCTATAGCTTCATAGTCGTACAAACTCTTGCGAATTGGCTTTGAAAGTTTGATCGTGTTAGTCAATTTAGCATAACGGTCGATCAATTGTTGGTTGGCTTCTATATTAACATCCTTCATGTTAATGCTATCAAACAAAATTTCCTTTTCTTGTTCATGGAAATTAGTTGAATCCCTAGTAAGATAGTATTCTATAAGGACATCCTGGTCTTTATCCAAAATGTATAATATCTCTTCGTAGGTTATCTCATTAATCTTTTTCAAAAGTTTGTTATTGTCAATGTTATTTGACAGTTCAATTTCTGGGCGGTAGAACGCATGAGCAATTTGATTCTTCTTGAGCCACAAGTTCATCTTTGGAACAAAGTACCAATCCTTGTATTCTTGCTTCAAAAGACCATTTTCGTACTCAAAGTTCAACCTTGGTGTTATGCTAGCGGGAATGAATGCTGGAATACCATTCATCTTGGAGTATTTCAATGGAGATAATTCTTCAAAGTTATAAAAATGCCTTTGTCTGTCGTTATAAATTTCATCTTCTGGAGAAGATTTATGAATGCTAACAGCTTTAGTCTTTTTGTATGTATCAGGGACTGGAGCTGGAGAAGTTGACAATCCAGTTATGTCAATGTAAAGACCAGAATCTACATCAATAAATCTGGCATCAATGTGATTGTCCTTCTTGGTAATATCACGGTTGTGTACAAAAGTACCCACCTCAATCAAATACTTGCCATATCCTTCAGTAGGATCCTCAAGCACCAAGGTTTGATTAAAATCTTTGGCAAGCCTGATTAATTCAGATACAGGCATCTGAATATCGATATCAACATCGTATGGGAACATGAGACCATCCCAGTACCAGGACAATAATGGGCCATGCATGATCCAAGAAATGAGTCCCTTCTCTTCGGTAAAACGATACCAGTTCCTCCACAAACGATCAAGAATAATATTTGTCCTGTGTGTCTGTTCTTGTGGTGTCCAGTCAGTACGCTTTAAGTTAAGAGCACCGTTGAAAAATCTCCAATCATAATGCCAGCCCGGATCATTCTCAGCATTTCTTGGTTCGTCGATATTTAATGTGGCCATTTTGAAATAAGTATACTCTTCCGACTTTGTGTAAAACTTCAAGCTATCGTAGTAAGCTCTTTCCATTACAGGCAAATTATCGACGTGAACTGAGTTTTTTCTTTCATAAAATGAAATTTGGTCTCTAACAGAAGCTGGTGAATAATGAAACATATCCTTTGTAAGAGGCAATTGCCTGGTTGATAAACTATTTTGCTTCAAAACATGAAGCATTTCAGAAACATCATCATCCATAGAAAATTTCTTGGGACTCACATTTTTTAAAAGGGTTTTAAATTCTTTAATGTGGTTTACCACGAGTTTCCCATCTTCTGAAATTTGTTGGTTATTAAAGAAGTTGTCTAACATGTCACAGCTGACGAGTCTTTTCTTATTTGTACGGTCCACGTCAAATTCGTAAGTACCACCTTCTTTGTTAAGTATGATTACCCTGTATGGGCTTGTGGAGTGTGTCAACAAGTGATTCTTTCCTTCGAAAAGACGCACGTCGTTGAATGATCTATGGTGGTGGCTGCTGTGGCCAAAAATAATAGCAGCAGGGAACTGGTCTCTGCTCAGGAACCCTCGACTCTCGAAGTTCTCAACGGTGATATTAGATGTGCAAAAGTATGAAACATCCGGCTTGTCGAATGTTTGAGATTTTATTTGTTCACATGTTGTTCTATCCTTCATAGGCTTCGACAACTCTTTGTTAAGATATGTGAGATCTACCCAGTCAACCCAGTTAAATGGAAGCTTGACAGGCACCTCTTGGTTCTTGTCATAGTGCTGGTTTAACTCGTGCAAATATACTGCAAGAGTGAGTCTTGGATCGTAAAATAATTCGTTCTTGTACAACCAAGACTTTTCGGATGTGGCGACGAAATGATCCACCTCTATCTCG
Source organism: Teunomyces atbi (assembly GCA_030574975.1). Lineage (NCBI taxonomy): Eukaryota > Fungi > Ascomycota > Pichiomycetes > Serinales > Debaryomycetaceae > Teunomyces > Teunomyces atbi. Next base: position 119,611 of record JAJMFW010000029.1, on the reverse strand, counting down.
ACGGTGGGTTCCGTGAGTTTGGTTTCAATCATCCAGTACTTCTCTTTGTCGTTCTCTATGGCCTTAAACCGTTGTGCTATGGCTTTTTCAAATTTTTGTTTCTCCTGTTTCTCCATTTTTATTCTAGTAGCCACGGAGACCTCTTTTGGTTGAACCAGAGAGACTGCAAATGTGTAGTATGCGAAGTGAATACCATTAATGATAAGTAGTATTGGTATCAGGATCTTAAGTAATTTTATTAAACGAGAGTTCATGATGCTATGGAGTCTTCAAAATTCTCCTATAAAGAAATTCGTACCCCTTCTTGTGTTTTATACTCTCGTGCGAGTTCGATGCAGCAATATAGAATCCACAAGATTACACTCCCAATTGGGAACTTCAGCGCGCGCTATTCATCTCTAAAGACTTGGCATTTTCTCGGAAAACAAAGGAACACTAATTTGTGTCTAACATATCCATACGTAAGGCTGGACTATTTCTAGCTTCAATGTAACACTTCGCTGCCTCAGGGTCGGTTAGCGTACCTTATTTTCAATTAACTTTTCTACGTTGCAAATTTTTCAAATGATACAGAGTTGTGTCCCTGGTCGATCTTTTTTTTCTGGGCTTTTAACAATAAGTTTTTGTTCCACTCTGTGCAATCGCTACAGGTGGTTAAAAAGGTTATCTTTTCAACAGCTGGCGGTCAAGCCTGTACCATTATTTAACGATTTTCAGATCATCCTAGAATCCTATTTAAAGAAGTTGGCTACGTGTCGATTATTAGAAAAGGTAAATTGGAAACGGAATCCGTTTTTTATTTCTCTTGTGTGTACAAAAGTACTAGCTAACTTGTTCGATATCAAACTCTAAAATGTTGGTGTTCATAATTTATTTTTTCATGCGGCCGGCGATTCAAATTCAAAATTAACCGACTTTTTAGTAGCTAAGCAACGGGAATAAGATACTAAAAGTATTTTTCATTTCAAATCCAAATACCAAGTGATCATCTAGATGTTTCCGGTAATTCCCCACCCCTCGCATATATGTATTATATTGTTCTTATCCCTTATGTTATGATATCATTTTCCGTTCTTGTACCAATATGTAACACCAAGATTGTTTGTTCGTTGTCTATTGTTAGTGACGATGCGCATTACGTCATAACAGGTCATAACAGGTCACAACACGTCATTTTGAGAGTCCACTTGAATTTCAGCCAAAATAGTTGTCAACTGATTTTCGATTCTGTCGTAAAACATGTCCATCTCACTAGTTCCCCATTGGTATTGGGTTGTTTCAAAGATACGTAGTCTCTCTCTCATAACCTTCTCAAGCCCTCCAACAAGATTCACCCCTTCAAGATCACCCTCAATATGCATAAGGTTGAACTCTTCGAGGTCTTCCGCAGCCACACCTAATGCAACCCAGTCACTCTTACCAAGAGCCCGTCTATTCAAATTCTCCCAATCACGATCTATTTCATTCCGCTCGGCGACCTGCATATCTAAATATTCCCGGAGGATTTTCCTCTTCGAAATTATCTTGGCCACTCTCTCGTTTATTTGTTTTTCCAAAAGAGTATTGTCAATACTCTGTGTAGGTTCAATTTGCAACCTCACTCGGTGTTGGTTGACAAACTTGATTCGCAACGCCAGCAAGAAAGTTTCAACCCAATTTGTAAGATTTAAAAATAGGTTTTGGTCGTCCTTCAGATACACGTTATGAACAAAGGTCCAGAACGTCCCTTCATGCCGATCTAAAACATCCTTGATTCTAGAAAAGATTTCCATCGATTCCATAGAATGCATCTCTATCTCACTTATCTTCACTAGTTCATGGAGCATATCATCTATGCATTTTTGAAAACCACGAAAGATTACGTGCATGTCACTCCGGGAAAAAACCCCCATCAATGGTTGGTAAAACAAAGTAAGAAAATCCTTAATTAGTTTAGTTAATTCCGGTTCCCTCCATAGCTGTTTGAACAAGTCTTTATCTTTCTTTCGTAGCTGGATTTGCCAGTACTGTTTAAGATTAATATACAATTCTGCCCTTTCCAACCCATGTTTTTGATCTATTGTTTCGTACGACCGAAATGATTCTCTGATTGTTTCTAAAAGTAAGAAATCATAATCTTCCAATACTGGTTCAAGTTTACCCGAGGCTAATATGGAAATGAACAAGTCATCATTCTTTTCAAGACAATCACTTTTTAGTTCATCCGTAACGGCATAAGGTAATTCAAAATAATTATCAATCCTTTTCAAAAACCGACTATACTTGGCATCGATCTTTTCGCTCTTCAAGACATTTAGCTCCTTTTCATAGTCACTCAAGTCTTCATTGAGCATTAACACAAAGATTATTGAGAGCAAATTGCGAGGACCTTTTTCTGACGTTAAGTTTTCTTTAGATTCACTCGGTTCCTTCCAATGTGGCCATGACAACAGTGGGATATTCATTAAGAGCAAATCCACCATACGGGATACAATCTTGACAGGGTTGGTGAATCTTAAAATTCCGTAGACAAAATTGTATGGGAATAATCTGTGAAACCGTTTCACCTTACTGAGAATTTCGCTTGAATTATCTTGTCCTAGAAATATCTGGTAAATAGTTGCTGCAGTTTCCAATTTGCACCATTCGTTAAATGTTTGAAGTAGAGGAGAGAGATGTTTGACATCTGGAGATCTTCCTATATCTTCAATCAATGATTTAAGAGTGTCAGGTTTATGGATCAAGTTTTGCTTGAATTGATCAAATTCCTTTGCAAGGTTCACAATAACCTTTGATGTTTGCTTTTGGAATTCTTGCTGCATTTTTAACTTGGAATACTCTTGCTGGTAACGAATATTGTAATCAGCATAGTCATCATCGCTAATTTTATCTAGCTTGATTAATTCATTTGAAATAAACTCGAGAAAGCTTGTAGAATGTAGTATTTCAGGGTATCTGGTTAACGAAACCAAGTATCTCCGTAATGCAACTCTTAGTTTTTCTCTGGCCAATGTTCTGGTTGTTCCGTGAAGGAACCCTTCATCGTTGTTTGGTTTCAGAGGAAGCTTTTCGATTTCAGTTGACATCAAACCGGGAAACTCTTTCTTCAAAGAATGGTCCAAGTCTCTGAATTCATGGTAGTGTCTAGCAATGAAATGTGTCTTGAAAGTGTAGTCCAGCATTTCATCCTGCTGATTTCTTGTAGTTACCTGTAATATAAATTCATAATGGTGTTTAGCATCCTGGCTCGAATAAAAGTTCTTTAGTGGATTCCAAGACTTCAGAAGCATTGAGTATTCTTGTTTCACCGTTCTAACAGCAATAATGTTAATACAATAATCGTTGGAATAACGAAATTTATGATATTCATCTATTTTGGAGATCATATATGGGTCTTTTTTAGGATTATGAATCTTTTCCAAATTCCCTGTATCGGATGGCTTCAAATGGGGCTCGTTCAAATAAGTAAATTCTTGATCAGTAATAATCATGGAATTGAAAAATAGTAAAAGACCAGATAATACTTTCTTGTTGACTTGTTTCCGTTTTGTTGTATTCTCCTGTCGGTCTTCAGAGTTGCTAATATTCTTCCTATTAAAGCTTTCAATAAAAGGTTGTACTGTTCCTTGCCAAAATTCTTTCTGCTGCTCTGGTGTGTTGTTAGCAATGAATGGAAATGTCTTGACAAAATTGTGAAAGAAGTACTTTAATAGAGGCATGTTCTCGGTCAGACTAAAATCAGGATCTAACGAAAATGGATCTCCCATAAGTTGGCAACAATAGGGTAGGTTCAACTGAGTCAATTCATGGTTAAGCTGCTTTTCAAGTAGGTACTTTTTGAGAAAGTGTTCTTGGGTCGGTGATAGATCCAACGGTGTTGACATATTTTGCCCCACAACCATCCAAAATCTCGAATCTATGACTGCGTCTCGTAACAGATCTTATCGGAAGTGAATTTCTTAACCCTAGCAAAAACCTGCAGAAAACCATACACAAACACAAGAAAAAAATAACAGGACCGCAAAAATTCGTTTTAGGCATCGCACAGATTTTTTTTATGATTTCCTTTTTCAAAATTTTACTATCTCATCTCCTTTTTCTGTCTACAAAATGGGTACCCAAAAGAAGGAAAAGCTGAGAAGAGTCAGACAGAATGACACTCGTGATGGTAACCTCCGTGTGAAGGGTGAAAACTTCTACAGAGATGCTAAGAAAGTCAAGCATCTTCTGATGTATAAGACGGGAAGAGCTGTTCGTAATGCCAAAGGTGAAATCATCAAGGCAGCTGCTTTACAAAGTACAGATGCCCCAATTGCTCGTGTTGATCCTAACAGAAAGTGGTTTGGAAACACCCGTGTGATTGCGCAAGATGCGTTGACCCATTTCAGAGAAGCTATGGGTGACAAGAAGCATGATTCTTATCAGGTTTTGTTGAAAAGAAACAAGTTGCCAATGTCTTTGTTAGACGAGAAGGATCAGACTGAGTCTCCTACAGCAAAGATTGTTGAAACTGAATCTTACCAGCATACGTTTGGTCCTAAACAACAACGTAAGAAGCCTAGAGTGGCTGCTTCGTCATTGGAAGAATTGGTTCAGACAACTGAAACAGACTCCAAGACCTACGAAGAAAAACAGGAATTAGATGCAACACTTGGTTTGATGGGTGGTTCCTTTTTGGACAAAGATGATTTTACTCAAGAAGCCAAGGAAGCAATTTTCCACAAGGGTCAATCGAAGAGAATTTGGAACGAGTTGTATAAAGTCATTGACTCTTCTGATGTGGTGATACATGTTCTCGATGCTAGAGACCCTCTTGGGACCAGATGTGAAACAGTTGAAAAGTACATTCGTGAGGAATGTCCTCACAAGCACTTGATTTATGTTATGAACAAGTGTGATTTAGTTCCTACTTGGGTTGCGGTACGTATAATACTAACTAAGCAGTTTGGGATGATTATTTTTACTATTTACTTATTGCACCAAAGTCCTTTGTCAGGGTGATACTCGATCTTCAGATCACTTTCCACAATATTGCCTGTTACGATTTTGGAAGAATAATTCTACTCGCCTGTGTTCCTGACTTGTCAGTTTTTCAACCGTTCTGGTTGTTGATTTGTTCACGCTGAGTCGATAGTTTTTATCGACTCGTCCAGAGTAGACTCGGAATCTTCTTGAGTTGAAGCTTTTTGAAGGCAACTTCCTCCATGAAAAGTTTCGTAGTATAGATTCCGACACTTACTCCTCTACTACCTCTAATTTACTTCTTGTGAAATCATCCCATTCTGTTGGTTCCTTTCTCTACGACAAATTTACTAACTATTCAGGCTGCTTGGGTCAAGCACTTGTCAAAATCATATCCAACTTTGGCTTTCCATGCCTCTATTACAAACTCTTTTGGTAAGGGTTCATTGATTCAATTGTTGAGACAATTCTCTTCCTTGCATTCCGATCGTAAACAGATTTCTGTTGGATTTATTGGTTATCCTAATACTGGTAAGTCTTCCATTATCAATACTTTACGTAAGAAGAAAGTGTGTACTGTTGCCCCTATTCCTGGTGAAACCAAGGTGTGGCAATATATTACTTTAATGAAGCGGATCTTCTTGATTGATTGTCCTGGTATTGTTCCACCTTCATCAAAGGATACTGAATCCGATATCTTATTCAGAGGTGTTGTTAGAGTCGAGCATGTCTCTCACCCTGAACAATACATACCCGATATGTTGCAGAAATGTGAACGTAAGCATTTGGAAAGAACATACGAAGTTAAGGGATGGAGCAATTTTGAAGAAAACAGTGAGTTATTAGAACAAGCCAGTATCGAGTTCATTGAATTAATTGCCAGAAAACAAGGTAGATTGCTTAAGGGCGGTGAACCAGATGAAGGTGGTGTTGCAAAGCAAATTCTTAATGATTTCAACAGAGGTAAGATTCCTTGGTTTGTTCCTCCACCAAAGGATACTGAAGAAAGAACAGGTGAAGATTTGAAAGCAGGTTACAAGAGAAAGAGGGCCGAGAAGGAGGAACGTGAATTAAAAAGAGCAAAGGTCGAAGTGGAAGAAGATGAAGGAGAAGATTCCAAAGGAGAAGATTCAAAGGAAGAAGAATCGTCAAACTAATTCACTAACTCCGTATAGTTCTATTGTATATTAGGGATAATTGAAGGTTATAAAATACACATTTAATTCGAATTTACACTAGTACAAGGGTCTACCGAAATGAATCTTCGTACCGCTAGGGGTCGAAGGAGCAGTCAAGGTCCCGTTACCAGACTCCGTAATAGTACCATTACCATTCAAATTGCCTAATCCCCAAATGTACCCCTTGAATCTTCCCAAAACTGAAAAATCAAACGAAGACTGTCTCAACAACTCCATGAAGCATTCCATTGAAAGGTATGCATGTAAGGTTGACGTCATTTGCTGTTGGTGGCCCGGGAATTGAGAGCTCATTGATGCAGCAAAATGTTGTCTTATTGTTGGTGAAATTGGCAACAAGTGTAATTCTTCCGCCAAATATTCGATAGAAGGCTTGTTGTTCGAGTTCTTGGTTGCATCATCAGCACCCTTGTTTAACAATTGACTACCGATGTACTTGAGGTCAAAGAAGTTTGGAAAGTACTTCGAGCACCACCAGTAAAAATCTTTTTCATCTACTGGCAAGCTATCGTTCATTAACAAACTGACAAGGAATCCCAAATCATAACCAGCATGATAACTGATCCAGTTCACAGAATCTTCCAACAACAATCCACTTTCAATGATTAACTCGGCAAACGAGAAATGTGGGATACCCTGTGTCATATGCATCTGGAAATTTATCTGAGAAGTTTGCGACAACATGTTCAAGTGCTCTTCATTGTACATCTCCTTTGTTAAATCGTACAAGAAATTGAATTGCCAAATGACACTGGAACTAATTTCATTGTTCTTGATCTTAGTAATGCAGAATGATAACTGGATTAAATTGAGCAAGTCTGAGTTGGATCTCAATGTTTGGAAATGGTAATCTGATGATGATTTAAAGGTACCCACTGGGCGAGCAACTATACCTGGAATTTCTTGATGAATTGCAATGAATATTTTAGATGTTTTATCATTAATAAAAGTTCGTAAGGTATGGAATTCATGCTCCAAATTGTGTGCCCATACTTCCTTAATAAGTGGGACCTGGGTTTGGATGGGAAGTTGTGATTGAAGACTCTGCTGTGCTTGGAGTTGTTGGAAATGTTGTTGCTGCTGTTGCTGTTGTTGTTGTTGCAACTGTTGTTGTAATTGCAATTGCAACACTGGGTTAACACTTTGATTTGAGTTGGAAAGCCCTATAGGCCCATTACTCTGATTATTTGACCCACCATTAATTACAGCAAGTAAAGGGTTGGTAGTGACCTGTTGTGGGCCCGGTGTGCCTAATTGTTGATGTTGTTGCTGCTGCAACTGATGGCTCAACAATTGTTGTCTCTGTAATTGCTGTTGCAACTGGAGCTGTGATATTTGAGGAGATTGGCTGCTCCCACTAATTTGCTGCTGTCCTTGCTGTTGTAACTGATGCAGCTGCAAGTACTGAAGATGTGGATTAATATTCATATCACTCGTTGTTTAGCTGTAGGTGAATTCTGATGTAAAGTGTTGGAAGGAAATTTTCTTATGTCGCCCATCAAAATAAGAGACATTTACGACATTACACGATGTTATGTAAGCTCGAATATCTCTATACATAAATAAAAAATCATAACTGATCTCTGAAAGCATCTGTACTTTGTAAGTAATTGTGGTCTCCTATGCGTCTGGGCTTGAATAGATGCTGCAATAAAAATCCGATTGCCAATACCAAAGAAACAATTGCCACAATTATGTAGATAACCCCCAAACTGAGATTACGGCCACCAAATACTGAGTTGTTGGTGAATATTAAGGATTTAGTACCGCCAAAAATTGTCACAGGATAGTTCAAGCCAATTGATACTTGATAGATGCCTGAAGAAAGAGTAGTGGTGGTGTTCTTCCCGTACAATTTGTAGAACGAAGGTAAACCTGCTGTCCGCATCCAGTTTTGTAACAATTCCCATTCTGAAAGATCGGGAAGATTATCGTCTGTATATCCATCGGGGAACATCTTGGCCCAGTTGGGTGGGGGCACAATTTGGCTGGCATTGTATGTTGTCTTCTTGTACCTATGACTACGATCAGATGACCAAGAAATTCCCTTTTGCGTCATAATATACGTTTCATTCGTTTCACCATTCTTAGTGTTCAACAATACTGGAGAAGATATAGTATCGTTAAAGTACGAGTTAGCAATGAGACCACATGGATAGATGATTTTCTGATCGTCACCAGAACCGACATGAAGCAATGGTTTACAATTGTCTGTAAGACTGCCATCAAGCACAGCTTGTCCTTTAAGCTGGTTTGAATCAAATGACTCGACGTATTTCCGATGGTTCTGGAAAAAGTTGGTGAGCTTGTAATACATGTACATTGGTGCATCCAAGTCCTTGGGCAACGCAAACTGAATCTCACATGTCTGCTGATCGGTATCAGTGTCATTTACAAGTCTCCATCGAAAATCTAAGCCATCTCCGGCTCCTTTCAAATGAAAACTTGTGTATTTCTTAGGAATTGATTCCCACTTGTCTAGTGACAACTGGTCGCAATGAGAATAGTCGACATCTATGACTTGGACATTGTAGGTGGTATAGATAATTGCAATACCCAATGGTGCAAAAATTACTGCTATGAGAAACAAAAGCGGGATCACTGATCCTGGTGTTAAGATCGGCTGCCATGCCTTCAACCTTTGCTGTCTGAACGCAGTATTAGGAGGCTTCCTGGATTTGTTGATAGTCGAGGTTTCCCCAAGAATCTCATCCTCCTCTTCCTCTTCTTCGGAAACTCTTCTTCGGCGCAAGAAGTTCATTTGTGGTTTGTTGTTGATACGTGACACGCCAACTTTCTATTTAGAGTGTGCTACATTTCTCAGATTTGAGGCTGAGGGTCGTGTCCAAGGGTAAATTATACCTAAAATATATAAGTAAAAAGGCTTATACACAGGTTGATGTTGATTCACGGCATTAGTCTATAGGGTTGTTGGAAACGGTAGTTATGAGGAGTATTTTAGTCCTTTTTAGCAGGCCTAGCTATTTTCTTTTGGTTGTTAACCTTCTTGTCACTCTTATTACGCTTGATATCAACAGTCTTATCCTTTTGATCCTTGAACTTCTTTACGTTGTGGTAGTTGTTGCCGGTCTTGGATTCACGAGGTTCTAAGGAGATAGTAACACCGTCAATAACGGTTTCTTTGGCATCGAGTGCCTTTCTCTGTGCTTCCACAGTGACAAAATCACACAAAGCAATGTTCAAGTTGGTCTTAAAAAACTTGAGTTCACCAAAGTTTGTTGCAAGGTGATCCTTCAAGTGCTTTTCATTAAGCTCCTTAATACCACGAATGTAAATTGGGAACCATTCTTCCTTCTTAAATTTTCCATTGGTGGTAGGAGCAGCCAACTTCTTTGCAGGAGCAACAACCTTTGGAATAGAAGGAGCAGGAACTGGCTTTGTAGATGATTTTGGTGGGGCAGCTTGTGAAGCTAAAGCAGCCCATGATAATGGTTGGCCAGGAACCTCTTCCTTCTTTGGTTCTTCAGAAGTAGTGGCGGTGGCAGCTGCGTCCACTGCTACAGCAGCAGCAGCCACTCCCGGTGGTTGAGCAGACTTCTTGGCTTCATCCTTTGGTTCAGCTACTTCTGGTTGAGCTAATTCAGCAGATTCTTCTTCAACTGCTTCCGCTTCTTGAACAATTTCAGACTCAGGTGTAACTTCAGGTTCGGCTTTAGCTTCCACCTTTGGCTCAACCTTAGCTTCTGTTACAGTCTGTGCATGTGCCTGTGTTTCAGTGACGTCAGTAGTAGTAGAAGATTGCTTAAATTCGGTGAAGTCTATAAATTTCAAGACGTCATTGGCAACATCAAAAGTGTTCTCTTTCTTACCTGGAGTTAAAACAAAAGTCTGGGTAAACTGATAGTATGGTGATTCTTCCTTGGACCATTCACCAAATACGACGATCAAGATGTTTTGTCCCAAAGAGACTTCAAAAGTGGCGCTCGTGATGACGATCCGATTGTTCTTGCTTAAATCGTCGTCAGCAAAGCGAGCTTTGATAGCTTCAGCATTTTGTGCTTTGTGTACTGCTTTGATTTCATTCTTTGAGTTGGCAACAGCCTGAGGGAATGCATCGTGGCTAATGGAGGCACTCGAATGGTAAATCTTGTGAATATTATTGACATTCGTGTTGTAGAATTCGTAATACGAAGTTATAAAAAACCAACCAATAGAAGAGGCGCGGCTCTCGGACAACCCTTGCAGCTGTCCACTGTCTGTACCTTGTGGTGGAGTGCTAGTCATTTGTTCGACTCAACGTAAGTTGTGGATGAAGAATTGGCGTTTTTTTCGCTTGGTTTTGTGCTGAGGGTTCGAAAATTTTCCACCACCATATGGGGTGTATATAACGCACCACCTTCTCAGAGGTTGGCACCTCTAACAACATCGTTATTACCAGCAGATATACACACCGATCTTGTAACTTCTTATTTCTCTTTATAGGTAATTAATTTACTGGTCTGTCTACATAATATATATTTTGTAGAAAGGAAGTGATGGTCATGTTTACAGACATTCTTTCAATAATTCCTCCAACACTTTGTTCTCTAAATCGCCCTTGTTGGATACACCATTAAACGATTTGATACCCATCCTTCTCAAAACTTCAATAGTCTTGTCTCTAGGGAAACCCATGTTTTCAAACTGAGTTACAATTGCATCGTCTATGCCGTAGAGCGCGGAATCACTAACTTGTGTGGCGCTGCCTTCGTTGTCACTGGCATACAACTTGGTCCAGTACTTAGCAGTATCATCAAAACTTTCCTTATTTGACAAGAAGTGCTTCGCAACCTCAGCATCTTGAGGATCATTTGGTTCTGGTGATTGCAATAAGGACTGCAAAGAAATCAACGAACTTTTCAAAGTTAAGATCGGCGTCCAGGCATCTTTCAAGATGTCCAAACAAATAGCACCAGTAACTGACGATATGTTTGGATGATAAATTCTAGTAGCAAACTTCATTTGTGGTGGCTTAAATGGATACTCGTTGGGGATGGTGATGTCCACAGTAAACAACCCACCCTCATAAGGTGTGCCTGGAGGACCCTTGAAATATCCTGTAAGGCGAGTCAAATCATTCTCATTGTTCAATGTTAACGACACCCCACTTTGTGTATCTTGTCGACATTCTTCCAACTCCTTAGCAATTCTTTTTACACGCGACATCTTACTCGTTCAAGCTTTGCCTTTTTGTTTGTACTTCGTGATAAATTTCGTCCAGAGGAGTCAAGTGCTGCACACAAAATACAAACTACAACTGGGATCATATTGAATCAAACACTACTTTACATTATAGTACAAATAAAATTTAAGCTTCCGGAGTTGGAGTACTACCCTTCACGTTGACCGAAAGAGCATCAAAGATGTTTCTCAGTTCAGGGCTAGCATCCTTGACAAATGGCAACTCGAAGAATTCGTAATCGTCATTTTTCACCAACTCAGTAAACACAATCGTTAAACCCCATGGATGAGGCTTGCTCACTAATCTTCTCTCTAATAGTACTCTGGTAATCAACTCTTGTATCGTTGATTTTCCTTCGCTACTACCCCAGATAGCATTCGAGCTGAAAAAGTGCAAAATAATACCAATAAACCACTGGGTATGGCTGTTTGGATACCTCAATTGGTTGGCAATAGCATTAATCAAATGGAACTTGAATTCTAATGATCCATGATTCATCAAGTCAACTAATAATACCACTTGAGCTGATTTAGTATTGAAGCCACGCGCATTGTTGGGTAATCTTTCTGTGACAGCTGAAATTCCAACATGCAAAACTAAGGCGTTAATTAACTTCACATTATAGTGAAGCTTGTCAACCCCAAAGTCATTTACTTCTCTAGGATGGTTTAACTTAAAACCAGAGTAGATAGTTCTCATAAGTGCTGGAGCGGGGATTCTCAAGAAATTGTCGACTGGTTTCTTCAAACCCACCTTAACTAAATCCTCAATTGGTTGATAAGCGATGTGAGGAGCTTCGTTTATTTCTGGTAATCTTTCAACCTTCAAACCTTGAGTAAATGGGTCTGGAACAGACACAGATGATGGAGTTGCTGATAAAATGATATTTCTCAACTGTACAAAATTCCGTGGAATTGCAGTAACCAATTGATAGTGGCACTCGACCAAAAATTCGGGGCAATCGTGTAAAAGACCAGTAAAAATTCTATTAATTGCCTTGAAGATCACATTAATAATGTCATGACTAATATTTTTGGAATAAACTGTGTTGAATTTCAAGATGGCTGTCAACAACTTCACCACAGTAGCATACCCAGCCTTTTCGGGTAACTCAAGAAGCTTTGGTAAAAGCATACGATGGCCAATTAATGATGTCCAGGCAAAAGTGAAACCAGGATAAACAATTGGTTGGAGGTAATTCAAAACTTCTCCAACGTACATATAGAATGGTTGATCTAACTCGACTGTTGCGTTCGCATCAATTATAGAAGCATCACTCCAAGTAGACAATAAGGACGAAAAGAATCTGAAGTATGCACGTTCGTTCCAGTTATGTTTGGCTGTCTCGTGATCATTCGTTAATTGTAACAAAACAATTCCAATAATTTTCTTCAAGTAATCCATAGCGTCTTCCTTTCCATCAACTTTCAAAACAATCTTAACAATCAACATGGCTAGCGTGTCAACAGCCAAGTAAGTTTCATGTTGAGTTCTAGATCTCACTTCGTGTTCGGTTGCAAAATATGCAACAGAGATTTCAATAGCTGCTTTGAAGAAAACTTGAAAGTATTCTGGGTTGGTCAATATCTCATTATCCAATAATCCGAGAATAAATTGATCCTGCAAGGAATCAGACTTTACGCCGTGAGTCAAAAGTTTAACCCATTCAGCAAAAACGTAACCCAACTGAACAAAGAGGGAGTTCAGGGCGGGTATTGTGTTCTTGTCCAATAATTCAAACAAATTATCACGGGCTAACCTGGCGTCCTTATGTTCTTCGGAAGTTTCATCACCTTGATATTTGGAGAGCGCTTCAATAGTATGACCAAATTCAGATCTCAATGCGATTGGACGAAGTTCATCTGAACTGTATACATTGAACAACAATGTTGCAGCAAACTTAACAACAACTGGATTATTCGATTCATCAATGAGTTTGCTGATCGAAGCATCCAATTTCGTCGCCTGAACTAACTGAACTTTTAACAAGGAGAAAATAACGGGCATATTGAATTTACGCTGGTCGGAGGAGTGCACAAGCCACCAGGTAACATCCTTTGCTGTTGAAGGAGAGTATTCGCACAACTTATCCAAAATTACCACGTAAATTTCATTGCACATAGGGTTTTCATGTACTTGAGTGAAGAGGCAATTAACAGCATATTGTGCAGCTTTCAACAACAATTCGGGGTACTTCAAGGCATTTGCTTGTGCAAGAGACAAAGTCTGCGTCAAGGCAATCATAATTGGATGAGAAGGGTTTAGACTATTAAGCTTCGTCTCTGTAGCCTCAGACAAAAGCAGGATAGCTTTATCGCAGCTCTGTGTGAATGCGGCAAATAATTGCTCAAATGGAACAACTTCCTCTTGTTGCAAAATCGCTGGTGGTTGTTGTACAACAGTAGTCTCCGTAATAGGTGCTCTTTCTCTAATACCGGGACTAGTATTCCCAAAGTTCTCATAAATTGCGAGTTGTTCAGTGCTAAGACCTTCAGGGGCCAATCCTAACGGTTCGGGTAATTTCAAGGAGTATTCAGATGCATTTGCATCAACAAATGGTTCACTCTGATTGTGATGTTCACGGGCTAAAATATATCTTTGCATTTTCTCGTCAATCAATTCACTAATATTGTCAGAAGCAATTTTTTCGACAATATCAACACACAATCCAACGTTGGATTGAATTGCAGTGTTCAATTCAGTCATTGGAAACTCATTTGGAGAGCTGCTAAGTAACTGGATCATAGTTGCTTCAATGGTTTCCACTAAAAGCTTACGGCCACTGGAAAGAACCATGATATGAGATAACTGCTGAGCCATGTTTTGATAACTCTTACGAAGCTTGACAGGGTCCTTTTCTGTGGCAAAGTCCTTAGCAATAAGAGCTTCTGTCGTAGTTAGAGCAGCTTCAGAAACTCTGGTCAAAATTGGTACTGCGCATTCACGAACAGCTCTAGACAAAGAAGCTTGGAACGCTCTTCTCAAGTTAGCATGTTGAATGAAAATGGTATTTCCAATCAAGTTACTAAAAGAAGTATCTAAGTTCTGGTCTCCAACAGGTTGCGATTGCGTCAAGTTGCTCTGAGGCGCAAGATGTGGTGGTTGGGCCTCATTTTGAACTTGAGGAGGTGCTGGGAAAGACGATGGTACATCAATTGGTTCAGATGCGTCCAATGCAAGTCTAGACAAGTCATTAGCCAAAGTAACAGTTTCAGGATGAATTCCGAACATGGCTGCCAATGCTGTCGGGTTTGGACTGTGGCTTCTAATTAAGGTCGCCACCTCAATATCTGAAATTTTCAAGTTGAAAGAGTTCAATAAGACTTCAATTTCAAATTTCAAATTTAACTTCAAGTCAGCACATTGATATAATTCTGCCAATACCTTAAGGACACCCAACACCCAAGGATTTGGAGGTCTGAAAATCTTAGAATTCTTGGCTTGGTCCAAGATCTTACAAACGAATGGAATGATCAAATGCAAAGATTTAAAATCGAAAGCCTCGACAAGTAAAAACTTCAAAGCTATCTGATCTCTTCTTAAGAGTTTATCGTTGGCTAAAGTAATCTTTCCCAACCAGGATCCCAAATTCTTGATTGAGTTTCTTTCAGTTGTGGTATCCTTGAAATTTCTTATCAATGTGTCGACTTCTTTCAAAGAGACATTCAAAATGTATTCAAAGAAAATAGGATCATCAAATGATTTAACCAAATTACCGTACAAGTCATGGTTGTTTGGTTCTGCCTTAGCTCTGTCAGCAACAAGGTAATTTGCAAACCAAGAAAAGTACTTCTCTGGCAAGAATTCTTTTATTTCCTTTAACTTCAAATTTTCTTCTGTCATATTGTTCACAAAGAATAATAACTTATTGGAAATGGCTTCAGATGGTTCTTCCTGCTTGACAAATCCTATTGTTCTATCAACAACAGTAATCGATTGATACTTTGGACCTGTTTCTGGTGAAGGTGTCGCTGCTTTTCCAGCACAAGCAACACCATTTGCAGCGTCTTTAACAATTTGGTACATCTTGGCGTGAGATGACAATGACCGACATTCCAATAAATGTTTACAATAAATTGGATATTCATGCAATCTCGACTTGAAGTTGTATAAAGATTGCACTGCAAACTTGAATAAATGAGAGTCAGGTGGTTGATTACACGACTCCCAAATAAAGTTCAATGCCACGGTCAAAGTGGTACCCTGAATCAAATCTTTTTCTAACAAAGCACCAAAAAGCAACGATGTAGAAGCCAATGCAGACAAAGGATACTCTGCAAAAAACCTGTATTCATCAAGCAATGAATGAATCATACAAGCAAATACATCTTGCTTGTGAGGTTCATCACTCGACTTCATTGAAATCAACATATCAACTATTGTCTTGATTTCAACTTCCTTGTTATACATCTTGGAATAGTACGCCTTCATTTCCTGTTCGACATCTGGTGGAAAGAAAGTAGAGATCTGTTCGTTTGCAAGAATTGCTGCATCATGACCATTGCCAAAATTAATCAATCTTGGATAGGTAGTCAAAACTGATAACTGCAAATTCTTCAATTTCTCAGAGTCAATTAATCCATTACTGGATTTCAAAATTTCTAACAAATAGAAAATGACAGGAATTCTCAAGACAGTGTGTTTTCCAACTGGAACTCCTTGGTTTTGAAGTTGTTGACCTTTTTCATAATCTTTTTGAGCTCTATCATCTAAAGTTTCCCAAAGGCATTGATAAAATGCCGCTTTTGACTTCTGGTTCTTAATCTTCGAATCAATAAATCCAATAACTTCCAAATTGCATTCATGGACTTCAACCAAAAAAGTAGTAGCAAGGCTGTTGTTCTTGGACCATAAGTACTGTAAAAGTGGGCCGAGTAATTCGGAGGCAGAAGAATATTCAATTATTGAGCTTCTGACCTCAAATGGGGTACTTGCTCTAGAAACACTGTAATCAAAAAGTTTCTTTAATGCCAAGTCGAGATCTAGTTCTTTCATAATGTTCAAAACTTTTTCAACCGCAGGACTCTTGTTGTCCATCAACAAAGTAAATAAAGTATCAATTAAATCGGTGACAAATTGGTTTTCTTCAGAAACGGTCAATGCAGCGGCAATTAAATATTCTGGAAACACACGATAATCATGTTCGAATACTTGACTTAAATAAGTGTTCAAGGTTCTTTCGTGTTCACTTAATTGAATCTGCTGCTGCTGTTGCTGTTGGATCTTGGTTAAAACCTGAAGTTCAAGTTTGCCAACATTCACAAACTTCAAGATATTTCTTCTACCATTCTGGGGTGGTACTGATTTTTCCTGTTCAAAACAAAGCGTTGTATTCTTCAGGTTGCAAATATCAAACCCACCTTGTTGCGATTCAGTAGTATGCAAGATGTACAACAAGGTCTTATTGAACCACCAATCATAATTCAAAAAGATATCAATAATACCTTGTTTGTAATCTATGGATGACAATAATTGGGTAATGCTTGCAACAGTTGGCTGGATGTTTCTCTGAGATGATTCAAATAAATACTCCAGAACATATGAGAACACTTGGTACCAATTAACTGGGAACTTAGAATGATTATCTATGACACGTAATGTGGCCAGTAGCTGGGCTCCCTTTGCATTTGCTTCGGGTAAGTTGTTGGTATGAGCCAATCCTGCTAATCCTTGAGATCCTGGAATTAAAATTTCAGAAATAATTAATGCTATGCTCTGGTCAGTTTCCGAAGGCTTAATTTGCAATAAGGTTGGCAAAAGCTTTTCGGCAAGTAAATTTTCTGGGCCAATATCTGATAAAAGTTCCTTAAATGACATACTCAAAATATTCTGAAAGAAGCGATTAACTGGTTCGATTTCTGATTTGAAGGCCCTTAATGAGGTAATAGTTAAAAGTTTGTTGATAAATGGAAAGTGAGGGCTGTTTAAAATGCAGTCTAAAACTAATAACCAATTATAATTTGGCGGAAATTCACGGGAGTTGATAAATGATAAGAGGTTAAGTGAATTTTCCCTGATAAAAGACTTGACGGGTTCTGATTCTGGCTGTAACTTGATTAAGATAATAAATGATAAAACTAGATCGCAGTTATATTTCTTAACAAATTTGATGAGGTCGTAATCCTGATGATTGGTAAAAATGACAGTTAAATGCGATAAAAATATGTCAATGTTACTGAGATCCTTGGAGATATGTTGTATTTCCTTTTCAAAAAGTCTGTCAAGTGGAGTGAGGTCGTCGGCTTCAGTTGTTAAGGTAAGCTGGATGAGATTGCAAAGTTTGGAGAAGTAGTTCTTAGAGACTTCCGTGTTATCCTTATGTTTGTTTAATAAGAATCTAATCTGTGTTTCGTTCGTTTCAAAGTTCTCGTCTGTTAACGTAGTGAGTAAAATTGAAATCTGAGTAATGATGACTTTGGTTAATTCTGCGTCGTAAACGTAGTAATCTTTTGATTGTTCTTCTTTTGATTCTTGGCCCAGTGGGCTATTTCCAGCTGAGGAAGACACGGCTTAAAAAAGGGGATAAATAATTCAACAAAGTAGTGCTTAAAAATACACCCTTCAAAGAACTTATAGTGGAAAATGGGATGGTTCAAATCCTTGGTTGGTTGCTGGTAAAGGATCGATTTTGCGTGTTATTAATAATGCCAATCCAAAATCAATGATAATGCGTATAAAAGATCTAATCAGTAGTCGATTATACTATATGATACAAGCAAAGGATATTCTTTTTTGGAAGAAATATGTCAGTAATTGAAGATTGATCGCTGGTTGCCTATTTTTTTTTGGTCGCCGCCAACTACGGTTACACAAAAATTTTGTTCTTTAAAATGTCAAGATTACCCGGACAGTTTACTATCCCCCATTTTAGTTAAATATTTATCTTACAAGTATTCGTGAACCATCCTTATATTGTAAAATTCCGATTTACATTAACTAACCTTTTGCTTTTGATACAATTAAATAGAAATAATCTTGGAGATTTCGCTCTTCAAGTTTGAGGCTTCAGGCAGGTCACCAAGGAGTGAATGTGCTTGTTTCAAGAGTGCCTTGAGCGAATGGTTCTCTACCATCAAATGATCATTATCTGCTTCATTTGATTTGGACAAGTAAGGGAGCTTCAAGTAATCGGCAAAGGTTTTGCTGTGCTCACTGTTATCTTCACTAATATCCGAGTATATTGATTCTACTTCGGTATTTTTGGTGCAGTTGACATTCTGGCTGGAGAAGACAGAAATTGAAGATTGGTTGTTGCTGGTTGTACATTCAGAGCCAGATCTTTCTCTTGTGCTTGAATTCGTGCTTGTGCTCGGAGATGTGGATGTTTGCGTTGCAGTTGCAGATCCTGCAACTGAAGTTAAGTTAAGGGAGAAGTTCTTAAAAACACCAACAATAGATTGATGTGCCGATGCTTTAGTGTGAACTGGCTTGATATGTTGTTGCTGCTTTAAAAACAAACTATCATCAGATTTCAAAAGAACATTTCCAAAGAATACATCCAAGTCATTTATAATATTACCCCATTTAGATTCATTCAATAAATGTTGGTAGACAACTTCTTCGTCACCCTTATCAAGACACATCAAGATAGGTTTGTTGACCTTCAATAAACCAAGAGAAATCTTAAACAAGCCTGTCTTCCAACCTTGTAAAACACAGAAGTCCATGATTCTGTTCACAATAGATAAGTCTGGTGAATGACTCGAAATAAAAGACAACCACCATTGGTAAAGAAATACATTTAGTTCAACAAAGGAAGTTAAATGTGTGTAAAGCTCCTTGTCAGATTGCTTCAAGATTTCCAAAAATTCGTTATACCACAAAGTTAAAG
Organism: Teunomyces atbi; assembly: GCA_030574975.1. Taxonomy (NCBI): domain Eukaryota; kingdom Fungi; phylum Ascomycota; class Pichiomycetes; order Serinales; family Debaryomycetaceae; genus Teunomyces; species Teunomyces atbi. The sequence goes on along the minus strand of JAJMFW010000029.1, from coordinate 100,461 downwards.
TATCAGACATTGTTGATGTAGTAAAAATATCATGCAATTCGGTTTCGGTTTCCATTATGGTAATCAATCCATGGAAAGTCATCTCACTGTTTCCACCAAAATGATAGTACAAGACCCCTACCAAGAAAAGGAGACCCTGACAGTAGCCCAATTCGGCATCGTAGTTTGCGTAGACATTTAAAATTGTGGACAAGTTCTTGAGACTCTCCTCACTCTTGAAATAGTCCACCGTGGGGAATGTTCTCTTCAAGTCCTTTGATATTTGATGTGATATTTCTGGGTTGTATGAATGCTGGAAATTGTTGTATACAAGGAGGGACGATTGTGGTATCTCAGTAGTGTTCAATAAAAACAACTTTCTCCAGACCAACGATCTTAGTTGATCAGGTATACCTTGTTTGATACACAAGAATTCTGTGTAGTGTGGCAAAGTGTTGATAGTTCTGGTGGGATGGTTGATGAATGATAACCAGTACGAGATCTCCAAGTTAGCGGAGATGAAGGCTTTATTGGTGATGAAACTTTTGCAACAAGATTGATGACTCGACACATCAGCCAACGATGTACCACATTTCCAGCAGGTGGTAAATTCGTCTTTGGTATAATCATAGTCAGCAAAGAGTTTGTGTAAATCCTCACCAGTAAACTCAACATGGGGTTCCTCGTCAAGTTGCTCATTGTTGTTCTTGAGGCATTCTATCTTGAGTTCCAAGTTGTTGAGGAGAGCTAGGCTGTTAGATTCAGGAGCGTTTCTAAGCGACTCCTCAAACTCCAAGAGAGATACGTGATCAATCATTGTTATTGTAGTCAAGTTGTTAGTGGCTGTGGTTGAATAAAGGGTTAAAGTCCAAAAGAATGAAAAGCACGGCTAAGGAAGGAATGCTTAGCAGAAATAATGAAAGACGAGGGTGGGGTGCGTGCTGGTGGTTGTAAACTGAGCCAAATAACAACTAAAACTACTGGTCTGCTTCTTGCTTGGAAAGTTACTTATCTAGGTGTGCTGGCCAACTTTTATACAAATGCAGTAATTTCTGCGTGGAATCTCCCTTTTCGCGTAGACCTCCTGCAAACAAAAACACAAAAGCAACTTTTCCAGGACTTACATTTCCCCCATAATATTTTGGTGCAAGGCTACAATGTCACCAGCACGCATAAATCTATCAATGTTTGAAGCTAGTTATATCAGTAAATAATATTTTAGTGTTCATGTTTACAGGGATATTTCGATTCTATAGCTTAAGTGCTTGTTTTAGTACAGTTACAGCGAGAGGCTGGTTGTAATGTGGTGCAGATAGTTGTTTTTTTTCTTTATTTTTTTTTTATTTTACAGGTTCGTCAAAGAAAGAAAAACGTTTACACAAACAGATATTGTTGCGTTCAGTGCTGATACAAAACATGAAACATGCGGTCTCCTGTGAATGTCGGATCATGGACAGCGTGTATATAAATGAAAAATATTTCTTTCTCGTCTATTACGGTTACCGGGAAATGGGAACCATCTAAGCTCGGTTTCATACAGGTGACGTAAAATACTAAATGACGTAGCTTATAGTCGGAGACACTTTATGGTTTGACATTAACAAAAATTCTGTTGTTCTATATCCAAGCATATCAATTTCTGACCCCAGTTTCGCAATCAACTTTGTTTTTCTCCTGTTCATTCTTTGTGGCGTGTCTTTATTGCTCTTGATATGCATATAAAAGTTATAGTTTGGCTCACGTGATAAACACCATGCTTAGCTGTGTAGTACATTTTCGTTCGGACTTCCCACGACTCGGACTTCTCACGACGCAACTATACTCATCTGAGTCGAAATCTGATGGTTTACTATTTTAAAGCAAAAAAGTCGTCTGAACTAGAAGAGTTTGGTCTTGATGACAGTCCTGAGGTGAATATTTATATGGGAAAAGATAAGATTGAAAATGATCCTTTAATTAAGCATTCTCATCCCAAGAACATCTGGTTCCATGTTGATAACTACTCATCGGCCCATCTTTACTTGCAACTTTCCGAAGAGCAGTTAGCGAGCTTTAAGTCTTTTGACAAGTTCAACATTGATCCAGAAATTCTTGCTCAAATAGCTCAACTTACAAAGGCCAACTCCATTAAGGCAAGCAAGTTGAATAATATTACAATTATCTATACTCCTGTTGAGAATTTGCATACAGATGGCTCCATGGACATAGGTACCGTTACTTTCAAAAACGCTAAGTATGTGAAACGAGTTAACGTCACTAAGAAGGACAACGCCATCATAAATAAATTGAACAAGACCAAGACAGAAATATCAACAGAAGAGTTCATTAAGCAGCAGCGGAAATTGGTGCAAGATATACAACAACACAGAAAGGCTATGGAAAGAGAAGACAAGGAGCAGCAACTCCTATACGCTCAACAGAAAAAGACAAAGGATGACCCATATGGTGACCTCTTTGCTGAAGAGAACTTGCGTAGTAACGAGTTTAGAAACGAAAATTGGGTTGAAGATGAATTCATGTAGGAATTTTCTACCATGTTCATAGTTCTACGTATTAATTTATTGTCGATGATAATGTTCAAATTTTGCATACATAGAAAGTATTTCTTCTATTGTATAAGATCGAGTCAATGTGGGGTGTCGCATAGATTAAGCGTCCATGTTGACTGGGAATTTACCAGCAGCTCTTTGGTCATCCCACTTTTCAACCCAGTCAACTGGGCACAAGGAAGTGAAAGTCTTGAAAAAGATCTTGCATGGTTCGAAGTCTTCACCTTTAACAGCAACACATTTGTGGTAATCGATGTAGGTTTGAGCACAGTGCTTAGTTTGGTTTTGGTGAGGGAATCTTGGTTCGAATTGGGGAGTTTCAAACTTGAAGTTGTCTTTGTCAATAGCCATTTTGATGATGTGCAAGTAGTTATTTCTGTTATATGTTTTCTATCTTACGATTTTAGTTTTTCAATCATTTTTTTTTACACTTCTAATTGGCTAAACCATGGCACGTGACTAGATACACCCTATACAGACACACCATATACTTACCGATTCATCCCTGGTGCGTCCATCCACTTAATGTGGGACACTGTTCTTTGACGAATAATATATACATTACCGGAATTGAATATATTTTTGCTCCACGTACACTTTCTATAGCTTCTTTCTCGGGGTTTGATATTTCCGAAACCTTATAATTCGGGTTAGAAGTAGATTTTTGCAGTGTCACTTTATTGTACTGGGAAACAGCTCCAGAAACCTTTTGCTTTATTATCTCAGCCAAAGCTACTGCTTTTGCAATTCCACTTGCATGACTTGCAATTAGTATGGACCCATTTTTCTCAAGTATTTCTATCGCCTGGTCAGTGCGTTTCGGTATCGAATCATTCTTAGTTATGGTTACAGTAGATACTTTTTGCAGCAAACTACTACTTAAGAATTCTGCTGTCTTAGTTTTATCTGTTTCAAATTGTTTCGGTGATGTTTGTTGTACTGATTCTCTAGCCATTGTGCTTCTTTCTTTGACTGGGGAATATAGAAACCTCATCTCATATAGGACCAAATTCCACCCAACCACAATTTAGTGTGCAGGAGACCTATATTTTCAGATTAGACTTTCTGCTACTCTTGTCACTGCTTCTAAGACTATTACTTCCACTGTTAAGGATATAACTGGATGTATCGTAAGCTCCATATCTTGTCGAAGTACTTTGATCCATTAAGCGATCGTAGTGCAACATTTCCAAGAGATTAGTATGGGAGTCGCGTAATTTCAGCACTGGCGTAAAACGCGTCACTGGTGGCTCATGATAGAATGTACTATTAGTAGTAGGATATATTGTAGGTTTTGTTTCTTGTAAAAATGGAGTCACAGGTATCGCAGTTCCATTGGGCTGGACTAGATAGAGATTGCCCTTTGCATCTTTGACCATGATGAGAGGTATCGCAGCTTCCAGAGTAGGAAATTTTGCAGCCAGAATCTGTTGCGACTGGTTTGCAAGTGATGGTGTTTGGTATTCTGGCTTGTTGGTGATAGTCATACTTTCAATGGCTGTTAAAGGGGGTTTGACTTTATCTGCATTGTAATAAATGCTATCCTCAAATGTATAACCTTGTGTGTCTGCTACCAATTCTTGCAATTTCAAATCGATACTGTGAGTATCATCATTGACCTCTGGTTGTGCCATGAAAAGCATGACATTTTCATTAAAGGTTGCCGGTATTGGAGGAAGGCATGAATTGGTGTCAATTCCATCGTTGTTTATGTCAAGTAATTTCAGAATTGACGATGCTACTGCAGTCAAATGAGGGACTCTGAGTTGATATTGTTCGGCAGCCTGTATCAAGCTTTGAAGAAGAGATTCGATATGAATTTCGTATCCCTTAGTATAATCAAAGAGCATCTTGTTATAGGAAATTTCAAGTGGAAGACCGGGTCCTTTCTGTAGCAAATTGAGCCGTTCTTGGTAAAGTTTGTCCTCATTGGCAAGAATATCTGAAATTGTGTGAATTTTGTTCTTTTCTTGTGATTGGTGCATGTGGTATTTGATCAATTCTTGCATTTCATTAAAGATTCCATCAAACATAGGACGACTTGTTTGATTTTCTATCAAATAGTTAAAATTGGGCTCTTCAAAAATGATGGAGAGAATCTGGAGAGGCACCAGCTTGAGGATGTACGACCATTGCGTAGCGTGGAAATCAATACGGTGTTTGTGTCTTATAACCTGAACTTTTTCCAACTTGAGAGTGTGAATAAATCGAACCAATGATTTGTATGTTGCACTTGATCTTCTCTTTCTGAAGCAACCTTCCGTAATTTGATTGGGGACAAATGCAACCGGTGCAATTTCCAAGTCCAATTCGGAGTTCATAAGTTGAAAGGTACTGGAATCCGTAAGGCGGCAATCTGCGTTAGAAATTATTATTTGGCTGCAATGATGGGGAAAGAGAGTCCCAACTTTGTCGTCAAAAGGAGTATCTTCCGTAGGTTCATAAAAAATGATAGAAGTTGGCAGCAATACAGCGTCAAAAAAAGTAGGAGCATTTTCCAAAAATTTGACAAATTTCTGAGTAAAAACAATGTAGTCAAAGGAGTGATTGATTTCATGTTTTTTATTGAGCAATGTTGATAACTCAACCAAGTTATAGAGCATTTTTGGCGGACGAAATCTTGTTTCTTGTTGGAGCGTCAAAAGTCTCCAGTCCTCCTTTGTGCGGTTGAGATTCACTTGGGTATAAGGTAAAACGGTAACATCCCAACTGGCCTTGCATAAGATGCAAGTAAGGAAACTGAGAAATGACGACTCTCCAATAATAAGAATTGACACCATCACTCTGTTGCAACAGTAAATACTAGAAGAAGATTGGTGTTAGCCGCTGGCTGCGAATTTTGATACAAAGAGAATGTATTGCGGTAGGAATGCGTGAGTAAAAAATTATCGGTTTCCTGATTAGGCCTCGGCAATCCCCATATCTCGCACGAATGGAATTGTGTGCGTTAGTAGCGTCATATAAAGTTGCGGGTAAATCCCGTCCCCCATAAATGATAAATGTTCAGAAGGCAATCGGCACGACTTATCAATACACAAATAGCTATAACTCGCCAGTTCATTCCAAATATAAAAACCATGTCTACTTACAAGCAACCTCCACACAAGTTGACCATGATCCCTGGTCCAATTGAGTTCTCCGACGGAGTCCTTGGTGCCATGGCCACTCCATCTCAGGCACACACCTCGCCGGAATTTATAAGTACTTTCCAACTGACCTTGAAGAACTTACGTAAGTTGTTCAAATCTACTGATCCAAAGTCCCAGCCATATGTCTTGTCTGGTTCTGGTACTCTTGGATGGGACATTGTCGGAGCCAACTTGATCAATCCCGGCGACAAGGTTTTGGTGTTGGCAACGGGATTTTTTTCCGATTCGTTTGCTGAAGCATTGCTGGTTTACGATGCTGAAATCGACGTTATCACTGCTCCTGTTGGTGACGTTGTTCCATTAGACGAAGTGGTTGAAAAGCTCAAGTCCACCAAGTACACTGCCATCACCATCACCCACGTAGACACTTCCACTTCGGTCGTTAGCGATGTTGAAGCAATTTCCAAGGTTGTTAAGGAACACTCTCCTGAAACCTTGATTGTGGTCGACGGTGTCTGTTCTATCGGTGTTGAAGACTTGGAATTCGACAACTGGGGTATTGATTTCGCCTTAACTGCTTCGCAGAAGGCCATTGGTGTTCCAGCTGGATTATCGATCTTTTATGCTTCGGAAAGAGCTGTTACCAAGGCTTTGAACAGAGAAAAGAAGTCTGCTTTCTTTGCTTCGTTGAAGAAGTGGACGCCAATCATGCAGGCTTATGAAAGTGGCAACGGTGCCTATTTTGCCACCCCAGCCGTCCAAACCATTACTGCCTTGAAGGTATCGTTAGATGAAATTTTATCTGAAACCCTTGAACAAAGATTTGCAAAGCACGAGCAAGTCTCGACTCAATTCAAGAACAGCTTGGAAAAGCTTGGCTTAAAGATTGTTCCAGTAGACCACAAGGTTGCTGCTCATGGGTTGACGGCTGTTTACTTCCCTGAAGGTGTCAACGGACCTGAATTGCTTGCTGCATTGGGTAAGAAGGGATTTACCGTTGCGGGAGGTATCCACAAGGCGCTTGTCGGTAAGTACTTCAGAGTGGGCCACATGGGTTTCTCCGTGTATGAAGGACACGTAGAAAAGCTTACTTCTTCCATTGAAGAAGCATTGACTGAATTAGGCTACAGAAAGTAGGTGGAAAAACTGTATATGAGTCTCGTTTAATATATATATATATATAACGGTTATATCTTGCGTGGAAACTTTTCCGCGATTATTAATATTACTTGAAACCAGGTTTTGTTAAAGGTCGCCACAGTTTTTCACACTTAAGTAATTAAGTATACACTTAATGTTGAAGACTTTGCGGGTTATAGCACCGCCATTTCGTGTTGCAAATGTCACAAGTACACTAAGAACAACACGAATGCTCTTGTCAGCCAGAAGTGTGAGGCTGTTTCACATTACAACTACATTGCCAGCAAAGGCACCTCCACCAAAGGCTGATACTACAAACCACCTATTTGGCCGTAAAATCACTACTTCCGAAACCAAAATGGTACGGTCATTATTGACAACAATATGGCCCAAAGACAAAACTAGCTTCAAGTTTCGTGTGATTTTGGCAATATCTCTTCTTATCAGTGCTAAGTTGCTTACAATCCAGGTGCCGTTCTTCTTTAAACAGATCGTCGACGATATGAATATCGAATGGACAGAACAATTGGGTACTGTAGGGACTGTTGCGGGTACGTTGATTCTTGCGTACGGTGGAGCCCGATTCGGAGCCGTATTATTTGGCGAGTTGAGAAATGCTGTTTTTGCCTCCGTGGCCCAGAGTGCCATTAAGAGGGTAGCTCAAAACACTTTTAAGCATCTATTGAATATGGACCTCAATTTCCATCTTACTCATCAAACTGGAGGTTTGACGAGAGCCATTGATCGTGGTACTAAGGGAATTAGTTCGGTCTTAACTGCTTTGGTATTCCATATTCTCCCAATTACGTTTGAGATTAGTGTTGTTTGTGGTTTATTATCATATAACTACGGGGTTTCGTTTGCTGCTGTCACTTTTGCTACCATGTTGATGTACTCGGTATTTACAATCAAGACAACATCATGGAGAACTGCTTTTCGAAGACAAGCTAACAATGCTGACAACCAGGCCGCTTCCGTGGCTCTTGATTCCCTCATTAATTTTGAATCGGTCAAATACTTCAACAATGAGGCCTACCAGGCTTCAAAGTACGAAAAGGCTTTGACCAAGTACGAAAATGCCTCGATCAAGGTAGCTACGTCTCTTGCATTCTTGAATGCCGGCCAGAACCTCATTTTCTCTACTGCTTTGACTGCAATGATGTACATGGGTTGCCAAGGGGTTGCCACAGGTGCGCTTACCGTGGGTGACTTGGTCTTGATCAACCAGTTGGTATTTCAATTGAGTGTTCCATTAAATTTCTTGGGTTCGGTGTACCGTGACTTGAAACAATCTCTCTTGGATATGGAAAACTTATTTGAGTTGCAAAACTACGACGTTAAGATAAAAGATGCTCCTGGTGCCAAACCACTTGTATTGAACAAAGTTGGAATTCCTGGAGAAATCAAGTTTGAAAATGTGACTTTTGGGTATCATCCAGATAGACCAATCTTACAAAATGCTACATTTACTATTCCTGCTGGGCAGAAAGTTGCAATTGTGGGACCCTCTGGCAGTGGTAAATCGACAGTTTTGCGGTTAGTGTTCCGGTTCTACGACGTCAATCAAGGGCGTATTTTGATTGATGGTCAAGATATTAGTAAAGTGACCTTAGAGTCGTTGCGTGGAATGATTGGTATTGTTCCTCAAGAGACTCCGTTGTTTAATGAATCCATATTGGAGAATATCCGGTACGGGAGGTTGGATGCCACCGACCAGCAAATTAATACGTTGATCAAGCAGGTCAAGTTGGATCTGCTTATCAAGGACTTGCCGGATGGGGTAAATACAGTAGTTGGTGAAAGAGGTATGATGATTTCCGGAGGTGAGAAGCAACGATTGGCAATTGCGCGTTTGTTATTGAAGGCAGCTCCAATTACATTTTTTGACGAGGCTACTTCGGCATTAGATACCCATACCGAGCAGTCGTTATTAAAAACGATCAGAACAGTATTCAAGGAAACCCCCAATACGAACATTGCAATTGCCCACAGATTACGGACGATTGCTGACGCCGATAAAATTATTGTGTTAAACAAGGGTTCCGTACAAGAAGAGGGAACTCACTATGGACTTTTGGCCCGCGAAGACTCACTCTACGCCAAGTTGTGGGATATTCAGGAAAACTTGGACATTGAGGAGCAACTTAAAGAAGGAGAAAGTGAAGGAAAACTAGAAGAGAAGTAGACATAAATTCGAAATAAATATTCTCAAAGTCTGAGTTTCGGGGGCTCGTAATCTTTTCTAAATGTTTTTCATATAAAAATATTATGCACTGTGGGTAAAATAATTAGTGATAAGATCGGAACTGACATACATCTGCAGTATGAAGAGATAGGGCCGTAGCTGCGACTGGCTTTCCAAGTGTGTACTTACGTTCTCATCAAGAGGAGAAAATTATGTGGAGAATCGACTATTGATAAGCCTTCTACGTGGTTAATACGAGCTTTATAGAGGTTTGAGCAATTGACGGCGACGCGGATTTAAAATATCATGTTTATTTGAAATGCAAAACAAAAAAAAGTTTAATTGAGACCTGAAGTCCAAATCTTTCCGATGTCTGTCCCAATAAAGGAGTAATGTAACTCTACGAAAAAAAATTAGGTACTAACCCCTAAAATAAATTTTCATATAAATTTACAGAATTCGGCCCTAGTATGTTTACAAGAATCGCCAATGAGCGACGAAACACTCTTTAAAATTAAAACTCGGCTTAAACTGTTAGGTAGGCACGAGATGGTTCTGGAACCATCGTCTCCCAGTACCAGTCCTGTACTAAATGGCCTGAGCTTTTTCTCCCTGGTTCCCTATTCGGAGATGCAAAACGAGCCAGAACAGCATCGGGTTCGGTCCCATTCTGTGCCCAATTTACCTACAATGCCCCAAAGAACGCCAAGTATTTCAGTCCCAAACTACACTACCATGACTGATCAATCACAACCCAGATCGAGAACCAGAATACCTTCTACGGCAACGTATAACGAATTTATGATACCCCCACTTCCATCTTCTGATGAAACAACAACTGTACAAAATACCGTGGCTCTACCATTTCCAGTTCCGACCCCGAGAGATGAGGACACTATTGACCGGCTTGCTAACTCGATTCTCTCGGTGGTTGTCAACGAGAAAGAAATCGAATGGGCCATGCACTAAGCTCATAATGCTTGTTCCTTGGTTTTTAACAGAGGAAATAAAGAGTCAATTCCTTCATTTTCTTCGTCTTGTTCTTCTTTATGTACGTACCTCGGTTTGCTTCAATTCTTCGTTTCATAGTTTTATGATGTCTTTGATTACCAATATATTTTTTTGTTCAAACGGCTCCGTTGTGGCATTATTAATATTAGGGGTAAAATATAATTTATTTTTTTCTTGTTGAGGAGGCCCCGAAAGCCTCATTAATCTGTGCGAATCGCGGCATCTATTACGGGTAATTAGCTATTTACAATTGGCCGAGATGGGTCACAAGGTCGGAATAGAAGCTACCAATAAGAATCTTCTCTCTATTATTTTCATCCTCCGCTTCCACCAATTCCTGGAGCCCATGTGCTGGTAATTCCTTGAGCTGCTTATCAATAAATTCAGTTCTGAGCTTAAGCAATTCTGCGTCGAATTGCATAATCTCGCCTAACACAATCCGCGAAATGTTCTGCACCGTAACTCCCAACTGTTTGGCCCAATCCGAACCCTTGCGCAACGATTTAATAACCCACTCCGAGTAGTGCAACGAAAACCAGCGGAACAATTTAACTTTGTCCTCTCTATTCGTCTTGTATTGAAATCCAATAAGTCCCAATTCAATCAATTTTGAGTCAATATTGGTCATCACAAAATTGAGTGTCTTGTTGAGCAATTCGGCGTTCGTGGTAAACGACAACGACGAGATAGCAATTGTCTGTAACTCGTTCTTGGTAACATTGGTGTTGCTCAAAAGTGAAACGTTGGCATTTTTGACAAACTCTAATACCCGTTTATACTCCTTTTGAGTCCCATTGTAAATAACCAAGTTGAAGACCGAAAGTAAAATCTCCTTGGGAGTAAAGCTCTTGTTGATCCCTGAACTGACAAAGTTCTTGAAAACCTTTTTTCCAATCTCTTGGAACTCCTTGTTGTGCACGCCAAGTTGCAATATGGAATTACGTGCTTGCATCTCCACCGTGGAGTAGTGCTTGGTTGTCTGGTACAACTTGTCCCATGACCCAATTTTCAAGAAAACTCTGTTTACAAACTCATTGAGCCAGGTTTGGAACTCAGTATACTTGCTGAAGTGAAGCAACATGTTGTTGATAGTTTCCACGTAGTTCAATGCAATCTTCAAAACAGCATAGTCTACATTCCATCCTTCCAGTCCCAAAGAATCAATAATCTTGATTAAGCAGATAAGGTCGACACTTTTCGATTGCTCGGTGCCAATTCGTTTACCATAATCATGCACGAGGGTCACGATATCATCTCCAGTAATTTCGTTTGCAACAATACGAGGAATAATTACTTGCTCGAGAAGTTCTAGTGAGTACACAGTTCTGTAATAACCTCCACGATGTGCGTTGATAATGACCAACAGCTTCGCAGGGATGTCTAACTTCAATGATCGATCACTAAGCAAGATATTGAGTACTTTATGTTCACCCTTATCGTTAACGACCTTGACCAATAATGGCACATGGAATGGTTTGTCTTCCAAATTTAATTGCTGTGGCGTCAAGTTGTACAAGTAAATATGCTGTTCAAAAATAAGCGTATCGTTTTCGCTGCGTACTTCAATAAGGGGAAACCCGGGGCTTCTCGTCCATGAATGAACAAAACTCAATAAATCGATGGAAACTTGTTCGTTTAACACATTCCAAATATCAAATGGCTTGATTGATTTGTATTGGTACTTTTCGATGACCCTGGAGAATCCTTTAAAAAAGTTGGAGTAGTCTTGAGAGTCAGAACTGTCATACTTCATGACGTTGGCAATCATGTTGATCAAGATTATTCCCTTTGCGTACGCGTCAGCATCAAATATAGTCGATGTGGTCGACATAAGTCCGGTGTTCAACTTGTTGCAGTGCTGGTAAATTGAGGGAATCGCCAATTCGTCACCCTCCCCAACCAAGCAGTCTTTATCCATGAATTTCTCATACTCTTCAACCATATTGAGACTATAGTTATATTCTTCATCGCTGTTAATGTTTGAAATAAAAATAACATAGTTGCCTAACCAAGTAGCAAATGCTTCGTTAAGCCAAAGATTGTTCCAGTCGTCAAACGACACCAAGTTGCCGATCCACTGGTGCACAAGTTCGTGGGCTACCAACTGTTGGACTTGGTGCTTAGCTGCAAAATTCGCGGTGGACTTATCCAACAAGAGCTGGTTCGATAAAACGGTGACGAGTCCCCAATTTTCCATGGCTCCATCGTTCAAAAAGGGGAGAGCAACAAAATCGAGTTTGGACAATGGGTATTTGGAGCCAAATAAGTTTTCCAAGATCGGCAAAAACATATGTATAAGGTCCAGTGCATAGTAACTAGAAGTAAATTCCTCACCTATACTGCTGTATACGCAGAGATGGGGTCTATGACTTAGATGGCTGCATGTATTACTTAGACAGCAGCAATTAAAGTCGCCAATAACAAAGCCAAAGGCCGATGCGGCGATTGGAGGAGTCACTTCAAACGTCTGCGTGCATTCATTTGACATCGGGAAATTCTGATATTCAGCCATCTTGGCGTTGGAAATGATCCTGAATCCTTTTGACCTGCGGAAGTTTGAAGTTGTGATGGCTAACTTGATGGGGACTTTGACGGATAATTCGTCGATCAATGGGAACACCAACTTTGCGGAGTGGGGCTGGAAATGGGTGGCAAGAATATAATTGTTTGACATGCCTGAGACCGAGTCCATGTAGTTAGTTTTGAAGAGCCCATGTGTCTGATCCTGGTATGTCTTGATGGTGTGGATCTGGCCCATGTAAGCCAACGAAACCAGGGCCGATTCTGGTAATGTGGTAATTTCTTGCGACGATAAGGTCACCTGCTGGAGCTCAAGATTGTATGCTACGGTGAGGGGTGTTCCGCCGAGCTTGGCCGAGGTTATGATTAATCTTGAGGCATGGAGCGTCACGGAGAAATGGGCCGGTGGGGTGTGGCAATTTGCGTTCTTTACCAAGTCAATGGTGATTTTTCCTGTAAAATTAGGTTTCAAGTGGTTGATGTTGAGTGACAAGTCATAGAGACTGGGCATATAGTAGTTCAGCAACAGCAACGGCAGCATTTTTGGACAGTTGTCTCAATCAGTTTAAAAATTTCACCCTAAGAGAAGAAGAAAAAAATTGATGTCTTCTAGACAGGACTCGCGGGTCGGTGGTTCGTGAGAGTCTGGGGTATGCCTGTACTGTATATAGCACGGGATGCAACCATGAAGACGTCGATTGAGTATCGGAAGCGGAGGCAACCATGTGATAAAAAATAGAAACCTCACAGCTGGGAGCTTTGAGGGGCAAGTTAGGAGCAACGGTTTCGCGTACCGGAGAATTTGGGGGAGGTGGGGCTTCCACGGAACAGAAAAGAAAAGTCACGGGTTACAGCTACGTTCTGCTGAATAATTAATACCCAACATTGGCTGCGGCAGTGATTACTAAGGAAATTTATTAGGGACAATCTCCGGTAAACTTACAGTAAACTGGAATCGATTGGACCAAAAAAAATAGGCCGCACCCTGCTCGGCCACCCCATAAAGTTTTGTATTTATAACCGTATCTCCGAGGATACGATATTCCCCAACCAAAATTACTCAAAAAAAAAAAGAGAGCGAAAGAAACGTCGTTTAGAGAAGAAAAAAAAACCACATATAAACAAAATCATATCTATACATTCCCATCCATTGGTTACAATACTTGAACCGTATTTGTTTATCTTGCATTATCATAAGAAGTTTCATGGGGTTGTTGAAGAAAAAGGTACCGAAAACGCCCGTGATGTTGGAGCATGCGTTCCCTGGTAGAATCAAAATCGATTGTCTGGGTGCATATATCGCAAACGACCACTTGCTTCGAGACTCGGTGGCATCACCTGCCACTTCTATGACACCGTCCCCCGAGAACTCGCTGGAGTCCGAGAATGAAGAGCCGCTCACCCACAACGACGAGTACGACTTAACGAAAAATATCACCTTACCCAAACATACGAGTGAAATCATCCACATTTCCGTTGATATCGGCGGTACCCTCACAAAATTGGTATATTTCACCAAGAGCAGCGACACTGACGGAGGCAGACTCCACTTTAAGGATTTCCAGACGGAAAACTTTGCTAACGACGCATTAAAATTCATGATCAAACTAATAACCAAATCCATACATAAAGAGTCATATCCTCCCATTACATACATAATGGCCACGGGCGGTGGATCCCAGAAATTCTACCAGCTAATGACACGCACTTTCGAAAAGCATAAGTTGCCGATGAAGATTATTGCGAAGGACGAGATGGAGTGCTTGATTCGTGGGCTCGATTTTCTTATCACCAAGATCCCCAACGAGATCTTTTGCTTTGACTTGAAGGCTAACGACACATTTTCCGTGGCCAGCACAGAGAACGAGGCAGAGATATATCCTTACTTGCTTGTTAATATCGGGAGCGGAGTCAGCATGATCAAAGTGACAGGATCGGGCCCACACGAATTTGAGCGTATTGGTGGGTCATCGCTAGGTGGTGGTACGCTCTGGGGACTTCTTTCGCTTCTTACCGATGCCAAGGACTACAACGAGATGTTGGAGATGGCGCAGCGCGGCAACAACGAGAATATCGACTTGTTGGTGGGTGATATCTACGGCACTAACTATAACAAAATTGGACTCAAGTCATCGCACATTGCGCTGTCCTTTGCCAAGGTGTTCAAGACGCTACGCTTTAGCTCGCAGAAAGAGCGTACAGCAGCAGAAAAATTGGCTCTATTCAAGCCGGAAGACATCGCGCGGTCCCTCTTGTACCTGGTCTCCAACAATATTGGCCAGATCGCGTACCTCCAGGCGGTGCGCTTCGGGCTCAAACGTATATACTTTGGCGGCAGCTACATCTCGGGCCACAAGCAGACCATCCATACGTTAAGCTACGCCGTGAATTTCTGGTCTGGTGGCGACATGCAATCGTACTTTCTTCGCCACGAAGGTTACTTGGGCAGCGTAGGTGCGTTTACGATGGGACCCATAGCATCGAATTAATATAATAGGCTCAAACACGCAAAAAAATGTAACATCGTCTTAGTGGAACGTTGCATTTCACATGGCCGCGCACAAAACCTGTAACCTCCACACTGACACCCTCCCACGAGTGGTTAAGAAAAAAAAATATTGACATACTATAAAAGCAGGGACGTTTCCGGCCGGTGGAGTAATGGGAATAGAGTCTGGATACATCCATAGCGAACGGCATACACAACCGTTTCATTCCGCCAAACAGTTTCCTCCTGAATACCTCGGCTTATCCGATTACCGACTGTACAACGAGTGGGACTCCCCGTCACTTTCTCCTGTCAAGATGTCCACTACCGTGCTAGAAACCCCGTCAAAGACAAAGGTGCTGCCTTCCTTTGCCTACATAACACCACGCAGCGATACCACACACAGTCCCGAGCCCGAGCCAGTTCAACTGCCGCCGCCACGCTCCGTACCCGCATGGGAGGTGTTCTGGGCTATGCTCAACGACATCACCGGCAAAGATAAGATGGCAAAAATCGGTCAGTATACCTTGCGCTTACTCCTCTACCATTCCGAGAAGACAGAGACTTACTTGAGTGACCGCTCCATCAACATCGGTGTCATCAGCCAGCGCTACAACAATAAGGAGAAGAAGCTTAATCTCATCCGCAACTTTCTCCGCCATCCACAAAACTTTGTGCGTATTATCGTGATATTGGTTTGTTCTGGATTCAAGTCCAAGCTTTCGGGCATGGTCGGTGGTTTGTCAACGTACCGGCAGTTTCTCCGGTTCGGAAAGAGTCCGTTCCGTATAAGAAACCTTTTGATCAAGCTACGCAGCAATATCACTTGGAAGAACGGTGCTATGGCCATTCTGGAGCTGTTCTGGTCGCGCCAGACACTTCTGGAGGTGTTTGGTCTCTATTACGGCTTGAATGACGAGCTGTTGTTGTTATACAAGCTCAATTTCTTTTCCAACAAGTCGATGCACAAGTTTGTTGCACGCCACGAATCGCTTGCGTGGTACTACGATACCTGGCTTAACCTCTACAATGCCATTGAAAAGGTCCAGGAGTTACTGCATGAAGAAATGGATCTTATCATTCTGATCCAGGTCAAGAACAGGGCCCGGGTGTTATCGCGACAGATTCTCGGCCCTGGTGCGGCCCACCTGTATCAGCAGTCCACGAACCCAGAAGAAACGAATATGCTCAGCGATATCCGTTTCAAGAAACACAACGCTTACCTAGATATTTACAAGAATGTGTCAGACTTGGTATTCAACTCATACACAGTGTTCCGGTTACTGTTACCGTTTGACACGTTGCAGATCTGGATGGGTATCAGTGCGTCCACGTTATCGACCATCAAGTTGTACCGGGAGACCAAACGCAAGTTGGAGGAGCGTCAATAGCGACACACACATATATATACTCTATTTATACTGTACTATTCCATTACCTGGTCAAGCGTAATATCGTTGGGAACGTCGCCAGCGTGTTTCCAGAACTTGGACAAGTGTCTCGCACCGGAATCGCACGCAATCACGACAATGCGCTGTCCTGGTCCGTACTTTAAGGCGGTTTGCACGGCTGCTACGCAATTGACAGCAGCCGACGAACCCCAAAATAGCCCGTCCTGGACGCACAAAAACTTGGCCATCTTCAACGCCTGGCTATCTGAAACACGAACAGCCTCGTCGATGTTGGCCTCGCCCTGCTTGAAGTTGTGTGTAAGACGGTTTAGGCCGATACCTTCGACTAGCGTATCGACTTGGTGTCGTCTCCGCGTACCCTCGCGTTCCACGGAGTCGTACATTACGCCGTGGTTGACTCGGTTGGCCAATCCTGAGCCCTGTGGATCGGCCAACACGATCTTGACCTTGTCGTTGTGTTCTCGCAAGTACTTAGATACACCGGCGATGGTGCCTCCGGTGCCAGAGCCGTTGATAAAGACATCGATGTCCCTCTCCATCTGTGTCCAGATTTCGGGCCCCGTAGACGTGTAGTGGATCCGCCAATTGAAATCGTTTTCAAACTGGTCAGCAAAAACGGCGTTTCTAGTATCGTTGGGGTCGCTGTTGATGGCCAGGGCCCGTACCCGCGCGGCATTGGTGTACTGATTTGGATCGACAATCAGCGCTGGTTTCACGGCACTGATTTCAGCTCCGAGCGACCGTAAAAGCTGGAGCTTCTCCGGTGACGTATCATCTGGAAGACATATGTGAGCCGTGTATCCCAAGGCATTGGCAAGAACGGCAAATGAGATACCCGTGGATCCCAGCGTACCTTCAAAG
This sequence comes from Teunomyces atbi, assembly GCA_030574975.1. NCBI lineage: Eukaryota > Fungi > Ascomycota > Pichiomycetes > Serinales > Debaryomycetaceae > Teunomyces > Teunomyces atbi. Next base: position 83,227 of record JAJMFW010000029.1, on the reverse strand, counting down.
ATAATATCGCCGTGGCCCGGCCTTAAACGGCCCAACCGTTCGTTTTCGCGAATGATTGCTAGTGCCACGCGGTCCTTTGCACTGCCTGCCGGATTGTTGAGCTCGAGTTTGGCATAGATCTTGCAATTGGTGAGACGCGAGAGGGACTTGATCTCGATTAGCGGTGTGTTACCGATGAGCGACTCGACTCCACGTGTGCGTGGTGGAAGCAGCGTCAACTTTGGCTTGGTAAGTTCATGGATGATGTATGCCACCGAAAGGATCGCTACGGATGCTTGCACGGCTCTCCACATGATTACAATTAGGTGGGGTGAGGTGTGACTCAACTGCTGAGGATCAAAAGATGAGACAGGTGAGACCAAAGAAAAAAAAAATACCAGGTTCCAGAAGCCAAAATATTCCCGTTTCCGAAGAACAATAGGTGCCGGGTGTTTCGACAATGTTTCACAGATTTTTAGGGTTTGGTGTAGCGAATATGATTGGCTCGTAGCAAGAATTTCAGCACGTAGAATTGCACTCGTGCCCCGTACCCTGTCCTCCGTCCTCCATCCTCCAACGACTGACTGGTTGTTGCTGTCAAATATGCATTCCCTGCATATATAGAGGAGGGGGGGTGGGGGATGGATCTCGACTCAGTAGCCGAGAATTATGACATATGTCCTTTTGACGGCGAATTGAGTATAGAGACCGACCCAGGAAATGTGGAGACAATGCATATTTCCTAATACCACCGATCGAACTTTCTTCAGATCAGCGAATCAAAAATACCATATTAAAATTTTGATAATAAAATAACTCTCTTTTTTTCCAAAATTAACAATTATTTTTTTGTTCTAAATTGTTTTTTGTTGTTGTGACAAGAAACCGTTAAAAAAAAAACTTGACTCGGTACTGGGTACCGCTCACTGTCTCTCGTCAGACCCTTTGCGAGATCTAGCAAAATGGCAACTGAAATTTTTTATTTATTTTTCGCTGGCTCGCCCTCCACCAAAAAAATTTTTATTTTTATTATTTATTGTTTTTCTTTGCTGCTTACTTACTGTAATCGCAGGAGAAAAATTTAAGTTTTCCTCCTAGAAAAAGTAGAAACGGACACAAAACTATCCCCCAATAACCCAACCGTAAAATACCCCAGAACACAATACTCATCCCACCATAGTTTGCCACCAGTTTGTTGTGAAAATTTTTGCTTTTCATCATGGTAAAGGTCAAAGCTGAACACGAGCTCCAATCTCCAGGAGACAAGAGGAAGCAGGACAAACCCAAGGCCTTCACTATCAAATATAAACGTCCCAGAGGAAGCAGAGCATGCACGGTATGCCGGTCGCGGAAGGTGCGCTGTGACGCCGAAATCCATATTCCATGCACCAACTGCATCACATTTGGGTGTGAATGCGTGTTGCCTGAGATCAAGAAGAGACGATACACCTCGCTCGATAACTCCAAACCCAAGAAGAAGCCAACTACGGGAAAAGCATACGATTCCGACGATGATTCCGGTGATGACGAATCAAAGCAAGAACCATCACTCGATACCACATCCACATCATCCGCCAATGAACCAATTGCCAACATCTCCCAGATCAGCGTGCCCCCTTCTCTCACCTCCAACTACAAGACACTGCTGCTGCTGTCGACCCCCATGGAAAAGAATAAGGCATCGCTCACTTTCTTGGGCTCGTCTTCCTTGACACTGATTGCACAAAAGGTGGGCGAAAACCACTTCCAGTTGACGGATGAGTTCTTGGGCACAGTAGATAAGTCGTTGGACTCCGTTGAATTGGAGATTTTAAAGATGAGAGGCGCTTTTTTGTTGCCGTCAAAGGAATTGGCTGCCGACCTTGTGACCCTGTACTTTGAACACATCCACCCTCTCATGCCCGTTATCAATCGGACCCAGTTTATGCACAAGTTCAACGACCCCAACGACAATCCGTCGCTCATGTTGCTCCAGGCCGTTCTCTTGTGTGGATGCCGTGTATCGCAAAATTCACTTCTCTTGGACTCAAGTGGGTCAAAGGACTTGGCTGCCTTGACATTTTTCAGACGTGCTAAAGCCTTGTATGAAACAAACTACGAGAGCGATCCGGTCCTGGTGATCCAAACCTTAATTTTAATTGGATCGTACTGGGAAGGGCCGGAAGACGTTACAAAAAACTCTTATTACTGGACAAGAGTGGCTGTAGGCTTGGCCCAAGGATTTGGGTTCCAAAGAGACGTTAGTTTGTCAAAAAACTTGAGTCTGACAGAAAAGAAGATTTGGAGACGGATCTGGTGGTGTCTATTTGAAAAGGACCGTAACGTTGCCATTGCATTTGGCCGACCCTCAGTCATTGATTTGAATGACTGTGACGTGCCGATGCTCACTATGGATGACTTTGATGAGAACGACCCTGAACTTGGCATCGTATCACCATATCAGGTGAATGAAGTGCAAGCTCTTTATTTCATTCACTTGGTCAAGTTGGCTGAAATCACCGGTATCATTATCAAACACCAATACTCAGTCAAATCAGAACAGCTTAAGCGCAAGAACAAGTTCTCCATTATCCAACATTGCGATATGTTGATGGGAATCTGGTTCACCAACTTGCCTCCGCAACTTGTATTTCTGTTGAGTGATTCGTCCACTCAAAACTTTTACTGCTGTCTCTTGAATGCACAGTACTATAACCGGTTGTACTTGATTCACCGGTCTAACTTGATTCGTATGGCCAAGAGCTCGCTGACAAATCCGAACAATTACAAATATCCTTCATGGGGAATCTCGTTCCAGGCTGCCCGGATGATCTCCATTGTTTCCAAGATATTGTTGGAACGTGACCAGATCAAGTACTGTCCTGTGATGTACGTCTATGTGTTGTTCAGTGCATTGATGATGTTGATATATCATGTTGATTCATCGAACAACATCATTGCGTCAACGGCTTCAGAATCGTTGTATGTATCCCAAGCTGTGTTGAATTCGCTTGCAAAGTACTGGCCGATCGCCAGCGTGTTGGCGAAGCTCTTTGAGAATCACGCGAACGATAAGATCAAGCGAGCCAAGGTAATTGAAAAGGGTAACCGTATGGCCGAATACCAGGAATTTAGTGCCAACCAAAAAGCCATGAAAGATGAAACAGAATTAAACAACTTTTACAACGGCAATCGTCAGAACAATGGACACTCACCGGTGGCTTCCGTGACTTCCATGGCTTCTGGTGTTTCCCCTGGTGGTGGTGTTTATAACACCAATGATTACACCTCGAACCAACGGCCATGCTTGGAGGAACTTGTACATATAGTCAAGCGTCCCAACCGCGACGGCGATACTGCTTCGGATAAGAAGACAAACGATACATCGCCTACCTCGTCGACGCAGTCGTTCCCTGATATCTCATTGGTTACGGAAGTGTTGCCGACCAACCAGAACTTTTATGAGAACTTTGAGCCAACCCAATTATTCCCTGAAACCAAGAGCTTCCCTCCAACTAGAGCACAATCGCCCACACTTGTCACGGACCACGGTAGTCCCCAGCAGCTGCTGCAACAGCCGCAACAGCCGCAAGTGGGCAGCAACGTTTATGCTTCCAACAATGATACAACCTACCATCATGACGAAATGCATCCTCCCACAACCCCCGGCGGAACATTCCAGACCAATTTCATTGACAGTTCTTATTTCAACATGAACTTACAGTCGGGTGCTGAAAGCAACTATTTGAACGACGACTTGGGTTCGTTGTTCAATATTCCCCATTAATATCCCCCATTAATATTTATTGCGCTATATATACATATGTAAATTATTCACTTCCACAACTTTTTACCCTTCATCTTCTTCACCTTTTTGAGGTTCTCCATGATCTCGTCACGCCGGAGTCGCTGGCTGTAGCCAATGAGGTTTTGTACGACACCTTCGTAGATGTCAAAGTTGGCTGTGAGTTCCTGTCGGTGTGTGTCACAGATACTGCCAAGCTTGAGCAATTCCTGGTAGTTTTGCTGGAGCTGGACGAGCTTCTCTACCACAACTTCCTCAGTGGTGCTTTCAAGAAACTGTGCCGACGTGTTGTCCAAGTTATCCGTCTCGATCTTTGATAGTATGTCGTGGCAATTGGTCAAATACTGCAACCGTTCGTCGCCGCTGATGTCGAGTTCAGGAAGCTGGACATCTCCCCAGTCGATATCGTGGGATGAGACCGATTTTTTGCGTGAAGGACGATGTTCGTGTGGCTGTTGTTCGGATACCTCGTCCAAGTTGATGGGGACGCCGAGTTTGACCAAGAGATTGTGTCGGATATTCAGCTTGATCCAGTTGGGAGGTTTGAGTCGTGGCATTGATGAAAGCACGCCGAAGATCTCCTGCGACCGGGGTGACAACAACGTGGCTGAATCTTCCTCGTTTTGTACGTCTATGTCATTGAATACGGTGTTGATAACTTGGGAAAGCGATTCGTGGAACTGCATTTCATCGTGAAAAATCTCTTCTGGAAACAGCACAGTATCATGGAACGAGCCAAAGCTCGCTGCTTCGTTAAAGTCGTCGAATTCATCGTCACTCATGGCGCGGTATATTGTCTTTGGGTTAAAATGGTGTAGGTTTGAAGCTGGCTGATTTGTTTCGCACTCTAATATACATTCTGCTTATATAGTATCTCTAAACAAGATGTCAGCAGCAACCTCCTCGTTCTTGTCGCACGCCAAGTACACCTGGATCACGTAGTTCTGCTCGAACCCCAACTCACACAACCTTTCAATCGCACGCTGGTCTTCTTCAGTTAATGGAATACGCACCTGGCCCGGATCGGCTTCTTCGCCTTCGATCTCGTACCCGGCTTCTTCGCTGCTGGCCCCAGCCAAAAAGTGCCTGATAAAGGCCTCGGGGTCTTGTTGGATCAATTGCGCAATCTGTGGGTTCGATTCCCCCAACTGTTCCAATAATGGCTCTATCATCTCAGGATTCGAACGCAACGTTGCTCTCAACAAGTTCATCTGCTCATCAGCACCCAAATCAGTTGGAGTCTCTTCGACCTGGCTGCCCTGAGCTGCAGCCGCTGCTGCTGCCTCAAAGAGATTTTCGCCTTGTTCATCCTCGTCTTCGTCTTCATCGATCTGATCTCTGGCCGGCTCAGCAACTGCTACTGGAGGTTCTGGCCTCTGTAACAGCTCAGGAATTCCGGTGAGAAGGTACTCCACTGCACGGTGTGGATTGTTAAAGGCTGCACGCAATGCAGCCTCGACCTGGGCCCGTTCATATCCCATCTCCATGATATTCTGGATAGTGGCTTCTCTTTCGGAGCCCTGCGCAAAAGACGAGCTGCCTGTTTGGTCAGTTTCTGTAGTGGAGGTGCTAGGGGTCGTGGCAGAATCAGTGGTGGGTGCTGATTCGGCTGCTGCTGCTGCTGCTGCTGGTGTAGTTGCTGCCTCTGCTGGTGGGGGGACTGCGGCAGCTTGTGGTGCAGGAGCTGGCGTCTTCTTGGCCTTGGAGATCATAAAGATCACAGAATCGCCTTCCTTAATCTTGAACGACTCCAAGGTCTTTTCGTCCTGCAACACCTTACCGGAATAAACAAACTTCAACTGCGAAGCATCACATTCCTTTTGCGCAGCTAACTTTTCCTTCACGCTTAATACCTGAAAACGTTAGTGGTGTAACACAAATAGGTAGCTGTACCAAAATGACTTACTGTATCAGAAGGATCCACCTCGATTGGGATCTTCTGTTTCTTGAAATCCTTGAAAATGATTTGCATTCTCGTGGTTGGTAATGTGGCGACTCTCGTTTGACTTTTTCGTGAATCGAAATCGGTGAACTCTAAAAAAAAATATGCAGGCGGGGACCGATTATATTTGCCCAACTATTATGTCAAGCCATTCCTCCGATCGGATTCGATACTTTTGTATGGAAAGTTGAGCTGAGTATAATTATCATCGATTTCTTTTGTATTCTCTTCTTTTTCTCTCTTTGCCTTAATATATTTGGATATGTATTGACTGACTTCAAAGTGATTTCTTTCCTGTTTGCGCTTCGCTCTACAGTTTGATACCGTGCGAATTAATTTGCAATCGATAACTTGTTCCGCCACCAGAAGTTTGTCACGGTCATTAATCCCATTTTTGTTTGTAACATATGCCACCAAAAAGATCAGGAGTTCGTGGTCCCAACTCGGCTTTGACCGAGTTTTTACGCGTTGAAGGTATTACAGACGCGTTTAGACAAAGACGAGACCGTGTGCCTCAAGAGACTCAGCCAGAAGCAACAGAAACCGCGAACGAGAGCCCCGATGAAGAAGAGATAGAAATCAGAGCAGCTGCAGCTCGTAAGAAACGCAGAGCTCAACGTTCAAGCGGAGGCGACTTTCCTAGCGACGACGATCTGGACGACGTTGATTACAGCGATGATGCTTTTGAAGACTTAGATAACAATATCAAGAAATCTGGTGACAAGGACGACTGTGCTGATTGTGGGAATCCTTTTACTCTCACAGCATATTCGACCTACTTTAAGGAAAAAGCGGGATATATCTGTGATTCATGTAGCAAAAAGCTCAGGCAACGTGAACGCAATGCCAAGCGCAACCAGCAAAACGCCCGTAAGAGACGTAAGAAAGTGGCGCTGGCTCTCTTGAATAAGTCTACGGTCTCGATTTCTAAGCTCCAGGATATTTGTATCAAGACAATCACCCAAAATATTAATGACGTCGATGCCTTGGGCGATATTGGCCTGATGAACTTGATGAAGATTTCCCGAATTCTTTCAAAAAACCGGTCCTTGAATAACTCCACCATTACTTTATTTTTGAATCCGTCGCTAAAGGCTCTTGAGTTCTGGGATTGCTCAAACGTAGACTCCGACTCGTTGAGCAAAATCGCCGCCTTTTGTCCCAATCTCGAATCATTAACTCTCTTCATGTGTGGACAGTTACACAACGATACCTTGAAATACTACAGCACCAATCTTAAACATTTGACAGAATTGTCACTAAATGGACCTTTCTTGATTAGTGATGTTATGTGGCAGGAATTCTTTTATACGGTATCGTTGACCAAGTTTGAAGTCCGCAATACTCATAGATTTGGGAACGATTCATTGATCAGCTTACTTGAAAATAGCGGTTCCAAGTTGAAATCCTTAAAATTATCCCGGTTAGACGGCTTGGATGAATTGGAAGTCTACGGATTGCTTCCCCATTACCTAACTCCTTCCTTGGTGACTCACTTGGAGATATCTTATCCCCATAAACCAGAATTGGTCACTGATGATCTCATTGTGGAGACCTTGGCAACCATCGGTGAATCTCTCGAGTATTTAAACTTAGATGGTTGTACTGGTTTGACAGACAGGGTGTTACTCGAGGGAGTGTCCAAATTCTGCCCAAATCTTACCCAGTTATCGTTGAGACATTTGGATCAACTTACAGATGAAGGGGTTTCTCGGGCATTTACCGATTATTGTCAAGTTAATAGTGGTGGTCTCTTGAATGTTGACTTGACAAAGTGTGTTGGGTTGGGAGATCAGACTGTCAATGCTCTTTTCCAGCACTCGGCATCTACTCTTGTTGAGTTAAGTTTAAATTCTTTGAATAATTTGACCAAAGACTTCTTATTACAGGTTTTCACTGATGACCACCATCAATCGAAAATGTCAATAAAAAGGAAGATAGATGCGGGAGAAGAGCTACCATTTTATAGTCAGCAGAGACTTCCATTACTCACAACATGGGACGCTGGATTTGTGCGAGCCGTTGATAATGAGATTCTCAATTTGATTAGTACAGGGTGCCCTAAGCTTACAATATTGGAAGTTTACGGTAATAATAGGTGTACATTCTCCGCCAAAGTTAGGAAAGATTTAATGGTTATAGGCCGTCTGAATGAAGAGATCTAAGACTATTCGTCAGTGGGATAAGTAACCGGGTTGGCGGCCCTTTCGACGTTTTTGAAAGTGGGAAATGCTGGTACTGTTAGGTCTGGATTGGTCAATGAGATCCAGTTCCCTTCAGATATCGACTTCTTGGTAATATCAGGAGTAGCATCGATAAAAATCCCTGGGTGGGCAACGTGCTTGCGGGCTATCTTCAAGAGTTCCTCTTCACGATTAAGCTTTGTGGAACGCGAGCTTTCAACGCCTTGGATGATATAATTGTTTCTGGCAAGTCTCAGACGTGCTGCACTATTGATAGACAAGAAATTGCTAATATCGTTATCTTTCTTAATCAAGTTGTCGTAACCACGTTCGTTCAGTTCGTGGAAAAGTTTGAGATTCGCCCCTATTATGTCATAGTATTTATCCATGATGGCATCGATAATTTCCTTTGGTAATTGAGCTCTGAGTTTGAAATAGTATATTATGGTGTTCAAATTGGAGAAGTTGCATGCGTGGATTCCCTCAAAGTCAACGTAAAAGTTCCAGAAGGCTGCTGACCTCAAGAGAGCTTGTTCTTGGTAATACTTGTTGAAAAACTTTCTTATTTTAAGGTCGTCGTGTAGTCTTACCAAGTATTCACAGACAATCACAGCTATTCCATCGTTGTTAAGTAGTTTTGTTAATATAGATATGAATTTCTCATCGACGTCTGTTTTCTTTTTGGGCTCAGTTCTCTTGGTGGAGCGTTCTCTGTTTTTCAAGTATTCTTCAATAAAGCCTTCCAAGATTGATATGAGGGTTGGGCTGTCCATAAGTTTGCTCCATAGATTGATTAGTTCCTTTAATGTGTCGGTATACTGTTTCTTCAAGTATAATTTAAGTTTGCCTGTACCAATGAAAAGACGAAGCAACTCGAACAAGTATTCGTTGCTTTCGTCTACCAAGTTGTGTTTCATCAAGAACTTAACAAAACTGAATCGTATAAAGCTGTCATCTAAGGGAACAAAGGTTGATGTGGCTTTGGCATAAATATCCTTGATTATGTTGTGGTCGGATTCCAGATCGTTCATAAACGCGATATATTTCAACCAGAATTTGCTATTCAAGCAGTTAGGAATCAATGCTCTTTCAAATAGGTTTATAATTGCGTTCTTTTCAACTTGCTGTTTGTGGTATTTGGAGATTTCGTGGTCCAAGTAAGATATCCAGTTTGGAGATTCCTTTTCGATGTCGGTCAAGTTGGTCAAAGTAAATGTCTGTTGTAGTAAAGCTGATTCGAAGGGCCATTTTTCAGCAACGTCCTGTTGTGTCTTTGTGAGGATGGAATAGGTGTAGTCGTCTATAGCTTGGTGTTTTTCAATCAACGAGAATTCGTCTATGGAACTCTTGTTGAACTTTGTGACGTACTCCACCAAGGTAGCCTTGGGTATTATATCAGAAACATCGTAATTCTTGTTGATTTCAGTAAACTGCCGATAGTACTGGGCATACTGATACAATGGAAGTTTGATTATTTGAAGGTAGAGTTCCAATACCGCAAGGGAACTGGAATCCACCTTGGATTCGTACTCCAACAACTTATCCCAAAGAGGATGAGACGAGAAATTGCGACCAACATGAGTGATTGCCTTAGTGTACTCTACTCTAACAAAAGATACGTCTTGTTTCTTGTCCAAAGTGATAGCACTGATGTAATCTACCCAGAGGTCTAGACACGAAGGGAAGGTTTCGACTGCCCGCAAAAGAATCTCGATCGATGCCTGAGTGCCGTTGACCTTAAACTCAAAGATCAGCCACCGTTTCCATACCTCTGCCAAGTATGGGAAACGTGTAAGTAGCTCGTTATAGCAGCGGTAGCCAAACTCTTTGATCTCGTGGCTGTTGGCGGGATGCTCATCATAGTATGTGTCCACCAGAGTGAAAAAACGGAACCACTTATCGATATCATTAGGAGATTGTTCCACTTCGTGTTTGAGGGGTCTCAACTCAGCCAATGTGTCGTTGTCTGGTGACTCAATGTGGATGTGTGTGGGTAACAATAGAGACAGCATGGCGATGGACCTTTAGTTTCCAGACAAACAAAAAATGTTCCCAATAGACAAGAACATCTCGGGGTCTAGACAAAAAAGAAAGTAATATAATGGAGCAAACAGTGACAGTTGCACCATATTCAGTGGCAGCAAATAACTCCAAGTTGCTCTCGTTGTTGAAAGTAGCAGAAATACCGACAGACTTGAACTGTTCGATTCCCGTGTATCGAGATATCGATATCACTGATATAGTTGATGCCAACACGGCGATATTGGCCGCCAAAAAGTCGTTTAGCACCAGGACTCAGCAGAGTCTGGAGCAGAAAACAGAGGAGGTGGGAGCTATAGTAGAAGACGTTTTGCGTAAATACGTTGATATCTCGGAACTAACTCCAGTGACTTTGATGGATCAGGTGGCTACTGTTGTCTTTGTCAATTTTCCCAATGTGAAGAAGACAGCAGTCGAAAAGATTCTTGAAGTTCTTTTTGTTGTGAACAGAAAGTACCAATGGTCATTGGTCAACTATGACTTTGTCGAAAGCAAACTGTTGTTTGTCCGGTTTGCTCGACTGGCTGACTTGGCGTGGTTCGTTAAGACATACTCGCCAGGTTCACTCAAGGAACTCATTAATAATGACATTGAGCTCGTGGTTGATAAAATGGCACTTGATCTTGATATTGCAACACTGGTCGGTAGTGACATCTCCCGTCAATTGACAACTATACGGCAGATCCTTGATAACCCACGCAATTACGAGAAACAACATAAAAGCACCGGTACGGAGGATTTGGATCAAGTCTTGGATTACTATACTGATTATAAGATTGACAAGAATGAGTTGATAGACGTTCCTAGCCATATGCGGGATTCTATTGTCAAGGATATAGTTAAGTTTCGTTCCAATGTCTTAATTATCGAGAGAGATAATAGAAGAAAGGAAATTGAAAGGGAACGTATCCAGACCAAACTCAGACTCAAGCAGATTTTTGAAAATATTAAAGAAACGAATGGTGACATTGTGGAAGACCCCAAGGAATTAGAACTGGAACATATTGATGAATTTGATGACATGACCGACGCCGACTATGAAGCATACCTCGAGGCCAAGACTAAAGAAGAAAATGAAAAACTTTACCAGCAGAAACTTTCTGAGATACATATATTGGAAAAGGAAAGACAGGGCCTTGAAGAAAGACTCCATTCTGTTACCAACTACGAAAACAATTTAATGGATAATAAACTAGTGTACATTGAAGATCTTAAATCTGTTGGAGAATCTGAGGAAGTGAAAACCAAGAACATATATCGATCTACATTCATGCTCTACCATTCCAATTACTCGCACTATCTTAAAGTACGATCACACAAGCGAGCTTCAGAAGAAGCCAGTGATAGAATAGACAGAGAAAATGAAGCGAATGAAAAACAGGCAGAGGAGAAGGCCGCTCAATTGCTGTCTACATTCAAAAAGCCTAAAATAGATATCGAGCAGGAATCAGAACCAGATGTTGCGTCAGTCGAACCAAACTCTACCATCATTGTCTCGGATCTCTCTCCCGAAAAGAAAAGTCAACTCCAGCAAAAGATAGTGGAATTGGTGGAAGAATACTTGGGTATTAAAGATGATTTCTTAATTGACGTTATTACTACAAAAATCACCAGCAATAACGACAATGCCAATGAAGAACTTGTTGCTGAGTTGGCAGAAGTGTTGGACGACGACGCTCAAAATTTGGTGAACGATCTTGTAAAGTTTATAAGTAATCTTTAACGATAAATTTATATTGAAACACAACTAAGAAAGGAAATAAAAATGCTGAAACTATAAAATCAACTTAAGAAATAGTCTGGAGGACAGATTCCACAATTTTCCTGATTCACAAGGAGATGATCCTGGGCATCAATTTTGGAGATCTTAATGAGTAACATTTGGGACCATCACACGACTTGGGACTCTCGATTCAATGCTCGAAGACTGACCTCGCCAAAAAATGACTTACTTAATGTCTGCTCCAACCAAGTGAGTTGGTCGTATTCACTGGGTCTGATATTTGAACGCTTCTGCCATTTTCTCCCGAAGAATTATCATTCAAGATAAGTCTATGGAAGACAGCTGAAATGCCACTTCCACCCTCAACTGTAGAAGCATTTGATTGCATGCCAATATTCGACTCTGAGTCAGAAGGTGGCAACTCAATTGCATTCTTTTGCTTCTTATATCTCTTAAAAATAGCAAACATCAATGTCATATAAAGAACGCATCCTGCGGAAGCACCAATGGTAATTCCGGCAACTCTTCCCTTGTTGGTAACTGAAGAATTGTTTGCGGTATCAATTGACCCAGTGTTTGCAACCGATGGTGAACCGTTGCCAGAATTGGACGTAGCCAGAGCCGGCAAGTCGGTTAATGGAATTCTGTTGTCAATCAACTGTGCCAACGCATGCTGGGTTGAGTCTGGGTTTCTGTAAAGAAGTGACAGCGGAGTTTGAATATATTGGTTCAAAGCAAAGGTTGATTCCTTAGGGAAATAAACTTCAGCCACTGTAATCGTGTAAGTGATACCAGCAGCTGTGAATGGTATCAATCTTTTAACCGCAACATCGCTGTACTCAGATTTATCGGAAAATGGGAAAGTCAAGACTTGTGGTAAGTATTCAAAAATTTGAGCAGAAGAAATTGAGTGTTGCACAACAAATGGGTAGTTCAATTCAGATTTAAAACCAATGTATACCACCAGATAATCGCTACCTGGAACAGCAGTAGTTGCTGGAGTGATTGCTTTTGGTAAACCTGATGTTTGATCTGGAACTGAAGAGGCAAGAGAAAGACCCAGAGATGCAGCTGCAGTAGCAGATTCCTGAACCAATTGAGATGGTAACCAGTTAGTATTGGTAGTTGATTCACCTGATGTAGGACCTACTGAGGAAGGTGCTGGAGCAGCAGTAACTGAACTACTACCCGGAACAATTGACGAAGGAGCAGGAGCAGGAGTAGTGGACTGGACAGCTTCAGAAGTTGCAGATACTGGGGCCTGTGTACTAACTGTGGCAGCAGATGATTCTGAAACAGGATTAGCAGCAGTAGCAGAAGAATCAATTTGAGAAACAGAAGGACTAACGGTTTCTTGAGATGATGCAGCTGCTGGTGTCTGACTGCTTGTCGAAGGAACAGGTAAAACTTCAGAGGTTTGTGAACTTGACACTGGTGCCGGTACGCTAGGTGTATCAGTTGATGCACTTGATGCTGGTGCTGGAAGGCTAGATGTTTCGGCTGGTGCACTTGATGCTTCAGTAGGAATACTTGAGGTAGGAATCGTAGAAGCTGTTGGAGCACTAGACAAATCACTACTTGCTGGTGGTGGGATACTTGAAGTTGGTGTAACTGCGGCAGGTGTACTCGATTCAAATGAGGAAGTAAGTGGTGGAGCAGACGATGGTGTCACAAAACTATCTGATGTCGAGCTAGTAGGTGCAATTGGTGTTGTTGAAGACTCTGGGATGACTGATGTCGTAGGTACCGTTGACGACAATGGTATCACTGGAGTGGTAGGTATCGTAGATGACTCTGGAGTGGTTGGTGTACTGGTTGGAACATCACTTGGAATAGTGGATGGTTCAGTTGTTGAAACAGTTGGAGTTGTTGAGACTTCTGAACTTTGAGGTGGTGTTGGGGTATTAGTAACCGATGTTGTCGAAGACGTGGTAGATGGAGAAGCAGTTGGAGTTGTTACATCTGGAAGAGTAGTGCTTGTTGAGCTAGTGGGCAACGTACTTTCTGTTGCTGAAACAAAAGAGGTTGAACTGGTCTCTGTTGGTGACGTCGTGGTATCCGTTGGTGACGAGGTAGTAGATGGTGTACTTGGAGTAACTACAGGAGTCGATTTTGATGTTGGTGGTTCAGAGGTTGGCTCAGAAATTGACGTAGTCGTCGGTGTAGTCGTTGGGGTAGTCGTTGGGGTACTTGAAGGAGCAGTTGATGGAGTAGTTTCTGAGGTTATATCAGAAGACAAGCTAGATGTAGTTGAAGGCTCAGAAGAGGTTGGTGTCTCCGTTGTACTTGTAGTAGGTGTCTGCTCAGAAGAACTCGAAGGAGTATTAGAAATTTCTGAAGGAGTGGCAAAAGTAAAACTCGAGCTAGGGGTCTCCTCAGTTGTACTCTCAGCTTTTGTTGGCGTATTTGGGGGTGGAGTACTTGGGGTAGTTGGGGATGTAGTGCTCTGAGTGTCTTCAGCCGACTTGGTTGGGGTATATACTGACTCCTGATCGGTAGCATGGGTTGGATTGTGAGGCTCGGTGTTCTGAGTAGTTGAAGATTCAGTATCTCCTAAGACGTCAGAGTCCCGAGGAGGAACAGAAAACTCACTAGTTGGATGGCTTTGAGTACTGGGAGTTTGGGTCTCAGTGGTGTGGGTATTCTGAGTAGGGGTGCTTTGAACAGGAGTGTTCTGGGTGGGAGTATTCTGGACAGGAGTATTTTGAGTTTGAGTGTCCTGCGCAGTAGTTCTTGCGGTATTCGTTCCTTCTCCAGTGTTATCACTGGCCTGAGATCCAAAAAGGTCCTGTAACCAGCTTGGTCTATTGGTAGATGTAGTCGCATCCAGAGCTTCTGTGGAAGTTGCTTTAAGTTCTCGATTGACTGTGTTTGAAAGAAAAGCGTCGATATCTAAGCCTCCAAATAAATCTCTCTTTTGGTGATCACTCAGGGCCGAGGATTCAGCAGAAGCGGAAGCCGCATACAACAAAACCAAAGTTGCAGTGGCAAAGTTGACTTTGTTAAACAACATTTTTAAATTTTAAGACTGATAAATGAAAGACGGAAGTTGGACAATAACAAAGTAAAATGAAGCTGAAAGGAGTAAGGGGCGATCAGTATCTTGAATCACGATTTGGATCTCGACAAGTGATGGAATTCGGGATTCAAGAAGGATGTGGGAAGATCGCTTTTATCTTACTCTCCTATAGTAACGAGGGTATCGGGGTGGGAACACGTAAGAAAGCTGTTGGTAAGATCAAGGGAGGTACTAATCGGTTGTGGCAAGGCACAATACTTGGTGGGTGTGCCAGGGGGGTATGGTTGGTGAGGTGGTACCGACTTGTATATAAAAAGTACTGGTTTGTTGGCGTACTAAATATCTAATAGTATGACGGGTTTATCTTTGGTGGGATATCGTCTATTTGTTATATGGGTTGTTTATCCTTGTAAGGCTGTCAAGAAAATTTTTTGTCTATGGGGTCGTGTCCAAAACTGTGTTTTTTTTGTGATCATTTTCTTGTGATACATAAACAAAGAATATTTTGACGAGCTGCGCACTAAAAGGCCACTAAGTTCAAATTTGGGTATTCTCTCGGCCACCGTAATTCCTGCGACAAAGGAGTCTAGCCTAAAGTACTTTTGTTACATTGTATCGAATTCTGCGCCTTCTTCTTATCTACATATCAATCAATATGTGTGTATTACTCTCAACGATCGACATGTGTGGATCGGAGGCAGATTTATCGTGTGTGGGTTTTCGATGTCACAGAAATGAAATTTTCGAACTGCAAGGCGTCAGCTATTTCGTCTACAGGAAAGACCGACGCGGTACCCCTGAAAATTAGTTGTCGAGGCACCCTCCATGCATACAGGATTCAACCACAAACGTTCAACTCCTTTCCTAACTTAGGAATTTCAGCTTGATGTGCAGCATAAAGAAGTCCTTGTATCACTTCTTTCCAGTAATCAGAACGCGTGTAAATTTGACTAGTTCCAGACCGTATATTGTGCAACTTGAAATTATTAGAAATAATCCTCAATAGTCGGATCAGGTTTGCATTGCCGTTTATGCAGACTCCTCACCTGTTTTTTCCTCTCCCTTTTTTCACTCTATGGGTTTCGCGTCTGAGAAACATTGTGTTGCGCTGTCCCTTTCATTAGAATGTCACGATTACGCAAATTGGATAGAGATATTCTTGAGCAAGCCACGCTTTTGGACATAGATGAACAGAAAGAGATTATCACTGGTTTAACGACAGAGAATGTTGAGTCCTACAATATTTACAAGAAGTATCTCCTATTAATTGTTCTCGCCCAGTTACCGATTCTCATCTTACTTAATCTTAGACGCAAATCACCTGTCACATTCACTTTGATTGTTTTCTCAAATGCATTGTCACTTGTCGCGATTAAATACCCGAAACCCCATATTCAATTCAATATTGAGACTAGATCAGCTAGGTGGTTGGCAAGTCACGTTCTTCACATAAATGGCGTGGTTGCCATTCGCTTATTGTTTGCATTATATTCACTTGACAATCGCTTTGAGGGTTTATTTTATTTGTTGCCAGCCATCAACGTCACGAATATTATGCTTATTGACTGGTGGTTCATTACGATGGATCGTAATGTCGCTAGCTTGAACAATCTAGTGTATAAATATAAGAGTGTATAGAAAAAGACTAAGATGAAGAGAAAAAAAACACGAACATTATTAGCCATTTTGCATGTTTTGGTGCTCTCTTTATTTTTTTCATCTCACCAGTTTTATTTTTACATGTTAAAGCACTACGTCAGAACCTGAAACGAATCCGGATTTCACCGATATAATCACGAGCAAGAAGAACGTGCTAAGCTCCAAGTTCCCGATACGACAAGGATGACCAAGAAAATGGACAGACATGAAATTGTGAATCTGGATTTCGTAATGAATTTGGCAATTATCGAATATTATTGGCAGCACTAAGTCAATCGTCATCTCCACATTTTTGTTCCGCACCAGCGGATATCCCCTCGTTTTCCTATCCAGATCCCGCATCTCCCAGAAGCGGAGTACCAATTGTTCCTCTTTACAATCGGCACGGACTTCGACTGTATCCACAATATAGAAAATATTCTTCCTAGACGAAATGACTCCTCAAAGCAGCATAAGATAGCAAACGAGCTAATTAGATTTATGAATGGTTGCTTGATTTATTTAGTGTTGATGTCTTGAGTAATGCGTTTCGGGCATGCAGAGCAACGAATGTGTTTAGCCAGATGAAACTACCTCAAAAGAGCATCGTAAATAGCGACAGAAAAACCTCTCCTGAAACGGGATGTTTTGCGCAACACGAAAAAAAATAGAGAGTCGGCTGGTGTAACAGGGTTCTTTGGAAGAAACAAAAAAGGAAATTATTTATCTGCAGGCGATGTACCGAAGGATCTTTTTGTTCTATGAATTCGGACGGTTTCAGGGTTTTCACGCCAAGGTGAATTCAACACCTACTCTGTTTGTGGCTAGTTTGAAATTGGTTTTATTCATTTTTTTTTCATATTGACCTATATGTTAAATTGTAAGACTGTGCATGAGCTTCATTGAAACATGATATATCGAATTGGTAGTAGTGTTCTTGTTGCAACAAGTCAAAAGATACGACTTCGTGGCAGTATCCGGTATTGACATATATCGTGTATATGGGAAAGGTAAACATTTATTTTTGCTACAAAGAATTGCTTCTCGGGTCTACTGTTAATGTCCGAGCAATCCCTCAATGCTTGAATCATCGGACTTGCATAAAACAAATTCTAGAAATGCACGTCTACTCATCTAATTTTAATCTAGCGTTTTTCAAAACACTTATATTCCGGAATCGGTGGTGACGGAATGAACATCTTCGATTCCTGCGATGAGGTGAAAAAAAAAACTAGTTTCTGAGGCAACAATCACTCGGTGACGGTAGTACGCTCAATTCTCGTGAACAGACTTCGGGTAACTGTAGTAAATAGTACAAAAAATATTAAGGAGCCCAGGTGTAGCAAACTCTTGCGTAAAATAGCCTCGTTAGGGCTGTCAAAAACTCTCTCTCTCTACTTAAAAAAACCTTACTGTTATAACTGAGTTTCACTCATGAGAACAAAAACGCGGCTATCACGGTTTAAAATTGCCAGACTTCACTACCTTAAGCACCGCGCATACGCACGTTTCAGGCCACTCTTCTTGTATGCCCTAGAACGTGCCAGAACATGCGCGAAAACTTCAACGAAAAAAATTCTTCGCAGTAGTGTGGGGGCCGCATAGTTGAGTCTTGTGTTTGGCCGTGAGGTAATGTTCGGCTAAGCTCAAACATGTAAGTTGAATATTGCTTAATGTGAAAGCAGGGGTTGATTCAGCATGTGCATGAACGTATCCAGACGGATGCCGATTCTTTAGCAAGCATTTACCTGTAGGCATGTGGCTCATACCACCATCCTGGTCTATTATGGCAATCAGGATCAATGTCTGCCTTAGGTACGTGGTGTGGAACGTTTTCCACACTTACCAGGGCACGTGTAAAAGCTCCTAACCAAGCCTCTCATATCCGAAGAACTATGAATCACTGAAAAAAAAAAAATTATTATTAAAAAAAATGCGGTCAGTGATATAAATTTAGCTATAACCGCTGATACTAACAACTTTTCAAGACGAGTTATACCAACTATTTACTACCGTATCCTCTTGAGAAAACTCTCAAGTACAGCTCAGTTACTTTCTAGAATAAGTTACTATTGATCATCATATACCTGAATTCTAGTTGATCTAGAGTTGCCACCACATTTACTTGTTCTTTGATTTTACCACACATGTCAGACTTGGCCTTTAACAACTACTGCATTGCTTGTGACAAATTGTGTGCACCAAGCTCCATCTACTGTTCTGAGAAATGTAAGGCTATAGATGAACATCAATCAACCAGCTTGATATCTCACCAGGAGTCCGTCCCTAATCCATCTACCGAATTGGTTTCTCCCGTGTTGACACCTTCGTTGTACAATCACTATACTCCGTTGAAGAATGCTGATTTGAATGAATCACCATTGTTATTGTCTGAAGCATCAGAAGAGAGAGATTTGGATTATTTTGACTTGAACTACACGGTGCAATCCAAGACTAACTACACGTTGGCATCGAACTCGACCACCAGTTCAAGCACTGATTTGATTTCCTCTATCCCATCAACGTCGCATAATTATAGAAAGTGGTTAACTGCTTGTTTATGAGAATGCTGCCACCACATACTACTATTGTGATGATGCTGCAGATTTTATGAGGATTGTTAATGTTAAGGAAAAAAAAGGTTGCATTTTTAAAGATATGATTATAAAAACACACATTGTTTGGTTTTGGGTTAGTTTAGTTTATTATAGAGCATTTATTTAATTCACGCTTGTGAAGAGGTAAGTTGTATGTTCGTAGTATAGTGGAGGTTGGCTGTTTCGGGTTTGGTTTTGTTAAGAGAGGTGGCAAGCATGGGGTAATTTGTTCTTGGGTCAAAAGAAAATAATCTGAGCAAATAATAATCTTGTTTCCGAAAAGTTTGGGCCCGTGGCGATACACCAGCCTTTGTACGACTAATGGGTCGACAATAGATATAAGCTTTATGATGACCAAACAAGAATAGGAGAATTGTTTGTTCTCGAGCCATGAGCTATCGGATTATTCAACAACTGGCCAATAGGTATATTTGGCGGGTTTCTATAATTACGCAACTATACCCCTTTAGGCTGTGTACGAGCCTCATATTATGTAGGGTCATTTAATGGCACACCTTCTAAGTGCAGGGAGCCACTCCTGATGTTTTCCGGACCAGGGAAATAACATGGTTTATGGTTTCCTAATTGGGTATTGGTTGCAAGAAAAAAGACTACGCTATGGCAAACTTGCTGTTATGCACGTCTGTTCCCAACGGTTGGCTTGGTCTAGAATGTTAGATACTACAGGGGTGTGTTGTTCCTAACCACGATCACCAGCAACTTAGGTACTGCAGGTTGATGTGTCTAGGAGTCCAGGCCCAAACCTCCATGCCTCAACTTCACAAGCCTTTCACCTCCTCAAAGAGGCTTACACAATTTGAGAGTCACGTATTTCTATCAGTAAAACAGTACAACAAGGCGTCTATTCAATATGAGGCGCGCGCATCTGTTCTATTTGCTAGAAACATTCAAAGGTAAATAACAAGGCGTGTTGTAGATGGTAAAGTGTATTCTATTTTTAATAACCGGAATTTTTCGCAGCATTTTAGGAAATATGTAAATGACTACACGGACACGTTTAAGTTCGACACTACCTTACACCACATAATGAGCCCCAAACCCCTTTTCTTGAATTATCAATGAGCTTAGATATAGGTCGTGGTGTGGCTTATGTTTACAATAGATCCTAATTATCTTGATCCGCTGCAAGGAGAAGTGGAATGCAAAGTAAACAAAGTAACCACTGCATCAAGACCGCTGTAAATCATGTGAGAATATTTAGCAAAGGTTCTAGACTTTTAGACCAGCAGTCTTTATTTCCAGTCTTTTACAGGGGAGGAACCCTTTGATCCAAGTGGGTTGCTGCAAAGTAAGAGAACGGTAGAATTATATGTGCGTGTCGCACACGACCTTTTTTGATTGAAAATTTTAAATTCTATTGAGAGCGATCATTACATCCATTTGTAGTCATGTTCGGTGCATTCAAGTCGACGTTGACCTTAAGTGGGGGATACTTGTGGAAGTTTGCTCCACGGTTGTCTACTCCTCAGAAATATAGATTGAGACAGAGAATGAAGGCTGTGGATGCCAACATCGAGGTGTTGTACCAGTCGTTAATCAAGCACGAAGGAAAAGAAGTCGGGGCTAAGACTGGATTTGCCAAGATCGACCATCTTAAGTTTGACATGCCCAAAGAATCTGAGATGACGCCCAAGGATAAATACACTACATTTAGCAAGAACGAAAAGGAGTACAGAAAAGATCTCCATCGGGTACCTAAATGGACCAAGAAGTCATTTAGAGAAAATCCAAAGTACTTTTAGATGATGGACCCCAAACTAATGTAAATAGAAATTATAATAATGATAATAATACACACAAGAACCTAACTATATCCCTCTAACCGTTCCCAAATATAATTAGAGATGAAGTAGTCGCTATACTTCTCGTCGACTTTGAGGAGGCTCGACAAGTCTGTTTCCTTATTATAGATGACAATGCGATCCCTTTCATCCAGGGATTCGTTAAAATTTTCAATTCGTACCCCGAGATTTCGGTATAGATTTATCTTTAGTACGTGTGAGTTCAGACTAGCCACCACGTCATTTTCGGCCAGCGACTCGCCGTAAGGGTCCTTTAGGTATTTGGTAAACTGTTCATCTAATTGTGTTTTGAGTTGATTAAGTTCTGACAGAAGTGTGCTCTTGGAGATCTTGAGTGTATTAAGAGAGCTTTCCAAGTCATTGAGACTCTTGGCGATTGACACCTTCATGTTATCCAACTCGCTCAACTTACGGTTGAGCACCTTGAAGATGTCTTCGTTCTGGTCAATCTCAGATAATGGCACGGTAACAGAAACATCGCTGGCAAATGTGCTAAGAGAACGGATAAGCTCATTGTTGTAGTCGCTGATCCGATGTAGGACTTCGATTTCGTTATTTATTGTCTGTACTGATTGTTCAAGCTGGGTGTTCTGCGCGACAAGGGCATCGATCTTATTGGAACGAAGCTTCTTGGTAGAGTTGATGGTCTCTTCTATTCGATCAAGAGTAAGAAGTTCCGGCTCTATCTCCAAGCTGTCGATCGACTGCTGGATTATATCTTCCGGGGTACCCAGAATCATTGTTTTGGTTTGTGTACTAATGATAACTCTCATTCTTTTTTTCTAGTGGTGTGAAAAAAAAAAACCTTTAACCAAACCACCATGAGTTATGGGAACCCGAACAAAAAGACGTACGAGGACGTAGAGCTCCCCACCAACCCCAACCTTCCGCTTTGGATGATAACACCAAAGGAGGAAAAGTTGATTTTTGAAAGATGGAGAAAAAAGGCTTTTGCTAACTGTGACGACTTGATCAAGCAGTACGTTGAGTGTTCCAATAGCTACAAGAACCCGATCGAGGCGATGAAAAAGTGTGATGGTATCAATAAGGCGGCACAAGGGTGTGTGGCCAAATACCAGAAACAGGAGTACCTTGATATTGAACGGGAGATTTTGATCAAAGAGAAGATTGAACGGAGAAAGGCCTTGCAAAAGAAACAAGATTAAGTCTACCGTGTAAATAGTTAAAAATAAAAGGCATGTATTAATACAAAAAGAAAGGAAGAAAACTAGGTAGAGCCGGTGGTTGGGTATTTAAGTAGAAGCCTACTTCTCAAAGTTATCATTCTCAAACACCGTATGACTGGCCATGAATAAACTGGCGTGGAGCTTGCCCAACTTCTCGATCGACTTGTACTGAGTACATGTAGTGTGTACCAACTCGTTCAAGTCGGAAAAGTTGGCGTGTAGCTGCGCAATCTGCGAGTTGAGATGACTGAGCTGCCGCTGCTTGACAGAAGACGACATTGGACTCGCAGTACACAAAAGTAAAGTAGATCGTTATGTTTAGTGTTGATGTTGTGTTGTGTTGTGGTGGTGAGCAGACGCGCGCACGGGGCACACAACCAGTCAATCATACGAAAAAATTATGTATCGGGGTTTAAACCAGTAACGATCTATACTCACACAGGGATTACGGCTTTTGCTGCTTCATTACCTTATTGCAACCCGGCCACACGCATACAAAACTTTGCTTATCCAGCTGATTTATTCCCGAACATACGTACGCGGAATCCCTTCTGAAACCCCGGCTCCTTTTCTCCATTCCCTTCTCGGTTTTGCTTTCCTGAATACCCACTCGTCTATGAGTACCGACATAAAGGCCAAGGACGAGCCCCCGGATAGACTATCGGCAGGAAACCTTACGGCACATAAGTCTACGGTAAACCCAACGCCAGAGCACCACAAGTATCCCAACATCCAACATGCTATCGCACCCAAACCCATTGCCGTACTTCCGAAACCAACCTTTTCCCCCATAGTCACGAAAAACCTGGCGCTTTACATGAAACAGTCCCAGTCAGATTCAAGCGATACGAAGCTGTCATTGAATATCAACACATCCAAACACTGGGTGCTACCGCCCCGGCCGCGCCCCGGCAGAAAGCCCACCACCGACGAGATCAAGAAGATAGGTCCACTCGAGACCAAGAGTCCCAAGAAACGGGTCAAAACCGAGAAAAAGAAGGAACAGGTTATTGAATCAAGGCCCCAAGTTCCAGCCGTTCCTGTGGCTGCGACTGTGGCTGCGGCTGCAGCTGCAGCAAAAGTACCAACGGTATCCACCGTATCATCCGTATGTTCAGCTGCGACAGTACCAGCACCAGCCATTGCACCTTCATCTGCACCAATATCACCAATTAATTTTGCTTCAATACCCACACCAATACCGCCAGTTGCAGCCAAAGATTCACCAAACGAGCTTACGAATCTCAAACTCTCGTACCTTGCCAAGTTGAAGGAACAGGAGTTGATACGTAACTATATGGATGTGATATCAAACCAAATCAAGGAGCTTAGTTTTGTTCAGAACGGTGTCATTACGTTTGATGCACTCAAAACAACGTCGGTTAAGGTCAAGAAAGCGGGTCCTATAGGCCAAAAATACGACCAGCTTGAATCTATCAACAATATTAACGACTTGAACAAATTCTTAGGGTACCTCACCAAGTCGTCCAGTATTATCCATAGTGTAACGAAGAAAAAGAAGGAGAATGAGGACTATAACGATTTGAACAACCAGATCTTGCACTACAGTAATGTTCGGACCAAGTTCAAGACACTCAAAAGTGATGAGCTCAAAAAGATGAATACAATCAAGAAACAGCGGGCTGAAACCGTACGTCCCATTATTGCTCCTACTGAACCAAACACCGATGAGTTATCGACTACAGGCAATCCCTTGGAACCCGATTTGGACGACGAACTTTTCATGGAGAATGTATTGGTCGAAGACGACCTTTTGAGTATGTCGATACCGACGCCGTCTGTTCGGGAATCTGCCGTGGTCCAAGAGGCCGAGCGGTACGGCAATGTACAGATCCACACCAAGAAAGAACAAGCACCAGTTCCCAAACCTGTGTTCAAGAAGAAACTGAAGTTGAACTGCGGTTTCTGCACCAACGATACTCCGTGCTTGTGTCTCGATGCCGAGCTCGAGATTATGAACATGATGAATTAATGAAAAGATAAGAAGGCTTACAGAGACTTGAATAATTGTATATGTGATTTTGTTGATTTTACATAAAATAAATATTAGAAAAAGGACAAGTACGTACCAACAACAGCGGTGGCGGCAAGTACGGTGTAGCCGGTGTTGATAACACCCTTGTTGGTGACTTGGATACCGAGATCCCACACCAAGTGTCTGATACCGTTGAAGCAGTGGAAGACAAATGGGAATGCCAACATGGTCTTAGCGACGAGCTTGACGATAAGAGGCATGCCGGCAAAGGCACCAACAATAACAGCAGAATCGAAAGGAATCGACAAAATGGAAGTGGCAGCGTAGGTGCATGTCAAGGCATAGAAGGAACCAGCCATAGCAACACCAGTAATTCTGTGCAATCCCGACAAAACCATGGTTATTTGGGGCTTGTAGATTTCCAAGTGAGGCGACACAGGTCTGTTTCTACGTTGGGCCAACAAGATCTCTTGTTCTTCTTCGTGGGAGGCCTTGACGGTCGAAACCATTCTGGTCGTAACAAGCCCGGAACGGGCTGGCAAGCGCATGGCCAAACGTGCTAAAGGAAATTAGTTAGTAACTTGCAAGCAGTATTCTTCGTCGGCAATGGCATCGGTAACGTACGCTTCATTAATCCTAATCCAGTACGGGCAAACATTTATGGCTGATTGAAGAGTATAACCCCGGAGAAGTTTGTCCAATGAACGAATCGTGAAAACTAATGGATAATGTCGTGCACAAAAATGTCGTTCTGGCCAAAGAAGAAAATAAAAAATTACTCGTTCCCTTCACTCCTGATTCGCTTACTGGTGCGAATAGTTCTGCGCACTTGCCAGTTTGTGTTCTGTTGAATTTATGTCGGTGGGTTTTGAGCGTCCGCACTCGGTTCCCCCAGCTAAGGATAAAACAAAGACGAGAGCGGACTAAAGTACGATTTCGAGAGTGAAAGAAAGATAGATGTCTACTACAACCATAGATAAGAAAGCGACATTTACGCTAGCGATACCCGAGAGAGAAGAACTGCCGATTCGGTACGACGGGGACGACGACAAGAAAGACGAAACAGCAGCACAGAACTCCGACAAGAGCTTTGACGACGAGCCGGATAAGCAGACGGCCGAATTTACATTTAAAAAGAAGGATATAAGGAAGTCACGCACGCAGCTGTTCCAGTCAGTGTTATCGACAGCATCACTCAAGTCGTTGAAGCAGGCAGCGTCCAACCAGGCAGCACTGAAAGAGAACCTTGCCCAGGTCAACCAGAGCTGCACTAATCCACCAACATCAACGAAAAACTTTCAATCGTTTATCCAGGCACCCGTGCTATCGAGTATCTCGCAGCTCCGCCAGCCAGATGATGTGGAGATCGGGCAACAGTTGCCCTTTAATGATACCAAGAAAGTTGCTGAGCGCCGCGAAACAAACTCACACGACTCGAGCCCCAACAACACCGATGAGTACGACGAAGATACCATTTTACAACAACAGAAGCTCACACTCAATGCACTCAAGAAGCTCAGTCTATCGCCCATGCCCATCATCAACGCCGATGAGCTTGAACGCAAAGTAAGCCGCAAGGCGCTGGGCACCAAAATTGGACCTTACCAGCCCGCTGAAGTTGACTTGCTGTCGTTTGCAAGCCTTACACGGCAACCCAAGAATATACCAGAACAAGCACCGCAGTCATCTTCTCCGGAAAAGCCTGCTCCGTTGCCTAGATTGGCCGAAAACGAGACCCAAGTATATCATGAAAAGGTGGCTGCTGTCCATCAATCGGCGATCCAAGCGCCTGTACCGGTTTTAGTTGGAGCACCAGAGATGACACGGCGTGCATCACAAGGCTACTTTTCGAAGCCAGTGGCGCCCACGCCGATCCAGAGCAAGAAACAGCTCCAGCAGATTAAGGGGCTTCGCAGTCCGATGTACGTTCCTGCAGTGTTGAGAAAAACGCTCAACGGCTCGCCATTGGCTGCGCTGACGAGTCCTGAAGACGAAGATATGCGTCCGCTTCTGATGCGGGTCAATATGGAACCTGCATCGTCCACCGACTCGATCCGCTCATTTGATCTGAACGCATCTGTTGAGTCAACGCCGTCGATGGTGCTACACAAGCCTCACTGGACATCGAAGCGCTACGATGAGATCTTTAAGGCGCCGCCCACGAGAAAACATTGGGTCAAGGATGACGTGGTGATGAAGTGCAGCATTGCTGTGTGTCCCAAGGTGTTCAACTTCTTTGAGAGAAGACACCACTGTCGCAAATGTGGCGGGATCTACTGCAAGGAACACACATCACACTACTTATACATCAACCATATGGCGCAGTTTACGACGGGTGGCCGGGGGACCCTTTCCAAGGTCTGTGATCTGTGCATCAAGGATTACAATACGTTTATCCAGCACGAGTTTGGGGTCAGTGTCAGCAAACCCAAGGAACAAGAGATACAGAAAGGACAAGAGACGCACCACGAGACACAGACACCGACATTTCCCCAGCAACTGCTACAGCTACACTCGCCCGCACAGACACTGGCACAGGCACAGGGACAGGCACAGGTACCGCGAACAGCACAGTTTCCTTCGGCGAACACAGTATCGATCTCTACACATTCCAAAGCAGATGATCGAGACCGTAGCGACCAACTTGTGGGCAGCGTGCCTGCCAATTGGTCCTGGAGTTCGTTCTAATTTTAAGTATCATTAAATGACGATTGGTTATTTATCGTAAAGCGCACGCACTGGTTTTTTTTCCCTATGAAATCGTTGTTGAAATCTGTTCGCGTCGATTCTCTTTGAACAACTCAACACGAAGCTTTCAATTAAGAAAAAACACAACATGACCAAGCCTGCTCCATTGAAAGTGCTTGGAGTCAACGTTGAAACAATCCGGTTGTTGCTCCAGGTAATTATTTTCATCTCAATTGCCGGTGCTTCGATTTCGTCACGGTTGTTCTCCGTCATTCGGTTCGAGAGTATCATCCACGAATTCGACCCATGGTTCAATTTCAGAGCAACAAAGTACTTGGTAAGCCACTCGTACTATGAATTCTTGAACTGGTTTGATGATCGAACTTGGTACCCATTGGGCAGAGTCACTGGTGGAACCTTGTACCCAGGATTGATGGTTACATCGGGTGTCATTTGGCACATCTTGAGAGAATGGTTGGCATTGCCCATCGACATCAGAAATATCTGTGTCCTTTTGGCCCCAGCTTTCTCGGGATTGACAGCTATCTGTACCTATTTTTTGACCAAGGAAATGAAGGACTCCAACGCCGGTTTGTTGGCTGCCATCTTTATGGGTATCGCTCCGGGCTATATCTCAAGATCAGTAGCTGGCTCCTACGATAACGAAGCAATTGCCATTACTTTGTTGATGGCTACATTTTACTTCTGGATTAAAGCCATGAAACTCGGCTCGGTGTTCTACGGAACATTGACCGCCTTGTTCTACTTCTACATGGTGTCGGCCTGGGGTGGGTACGTCTTCATCACCAACTTGATCCCATTACATATCTTTGTCTTGATCTTGATGGGCAGATACAACCACAAGTTGTACACCGCTTACACAACTTGGTACGCCTTGGGTACGTTGGCTTCCATGCAGATTCCTTTTGTGGGTTTTCTCCCAATCAGATCTAATGACCACATGGCCGCTTTGGGTGTATTTGGCTTGTTACAGTTGGTTGCCTTTGGTGACTATGTCAAGTCCAAGGTTCCTTCCAAACAATTCAAGACCTTTTTGACCGTTCTGGTGGCTTTGATCACCGTGCTTGGAATTGGTGCCTTGTTCGGCCTTACAGCTTTAGGGTGGATTGCTCCTTGGACAGGTCGTTTCTACTCGTTATGGGACACCAATTACGCCAAGATCCATATCCCTATTATTGCCTCAGTCTCGGAACATCAACCAACGGCATGGCCCGCTTTCTTCTTTGACACTAACATGTTGATTTGGTTGTTCCCTGCCGGTATCTACTTGTGCTTTCAAGAATTGAGAGACGAACACGTTTTTGTTATCATTTACAGTGTGTTGTGCTCGTACTTTGCTGGGGTTATGGTCAGATTGATGTTGACATTGACTCCAATTATCTGTGTTGCCGCAGCGATTGCGTTGTCAAAATTATTTGATGTCTACTTAAATGTTGTTGACCAGTTCCAAGTTGTCGAAGAGAAGGACTCCAAAAAGAAAAAGGAACCAAAGTTTTCTGTCTTTTCCATCTTGACCAAGGTGCTTGTGTTGTTCTCCTTCACTTTTTACCTCGTCTACTTTGTTTTGCACTGTACATGGGTTACATCTAATGCTTACTCTTCTCCATCTGTTGTTTTGGCTTCCAAGAACCCTGACGGCTCGCAAAATATCATCGATGATTTCAGAGAAGCTTACTACTGGTTGAGAATGAACACGCCAGAAGACGCTAAGGTCTTGGCCTGGTGGGATTACGGGTACCAGATTGGTGGTATGGCGGACAGAACAACCTTGGTTGATAACAATACCTGGAACAACACCCATATTGCCACTGTTGGTAAAGCCATGGCTGCCAATGAAGATGTCGCGTACCAGATTTATAGACAGCACGATGTCGACTATGTGCTTGTTGTTTTCGGTGGGTTGCTTGGTTACTCTGGAGACGACATCAACAAGTTCTTGTGGATGGTGCGTATCTCAGAAGGGATCTGGCCCGACGAAATCAAGGAGAGAGATTACTTCTCCGCCCGTGGTGAGTACAAGATGGACCACGAAGCCTCGAAGACGATGCAGGAATCAATGATGTACAAGATGTCCTACTACCGTTTCAATGACTTATTCAACGGTAGGGATGGGGCGGACAGAGTCAGAAACCAAAACATCCCTCTTGGCCAATCTCCGGAACTCAATGTCGTTGAAGAAGCCTTCACCTCCGAAAACTGGATGGTGAGAATCTACAAGGTCAAGGACTTGGACAATTTGGGTAGAGATTTGCACCAAGCAAGCAAGTTCACCAAAACCGAATCCAAGCCATTGAAGAGATCGAGGGTTATAAAGAGACCTGCATTGGAATTGAGAGAATAAGCCTCCCGTTTGATTTTTTTAGCAAAAATTTACACATGTGACCTAGAGAGTACAATGCGCTCAAGTGGAAATAGCGGAGATGTAGACCCCACTGTATTTTTTCCAACTGTAACACCAGACCTGGCATAAAGTATTTTTGCCCGTTTCTCCACATTAAATCATCAAATTTTTTATCTACTCCGTACATCTTCTTTTCCTTAGCTATGTCTTCTATCTTTGACCTCGAGGGGCATTTGGCTTTTTACAGATCGTACCACATGAACAAGGGCAATGTCGCAATACATTTATGCTGTATCCCATTGATTCTCTTGACTGCAGAGACAATGTTGAGTTACTTTGAGTTTTCGAACCCCTACATTAACCTCGGGTCAATTAGTGCCTTTGGATACGGGTTATACTATGTCCTCTTAGACTGGCAATTGGGAACACCGGCATTCGCGTTTTTGGTATCGTTTGCTTACTATAGCAAGCAATACTATTTGTCTCTCGATAACACCACTTCGATCACGCCAGCAACTTTCTACCAATACTCAATTTTAGTCCATATTTGCGCCTGGTTAGCTCAATTCTTTGGCCACGCTGCTTTGGAAAAGAGGGCTCCGGCTCTTTTAGATAGCTTGTGGCAGGCTATAGTTTTGGCACCTTTCTTTGTTGTGTTTGAAATTGCCTTTGCTTTGGGCTACAAGAAGAATGTCGAAAAGAGCATGAACAACCAGGCTGGTGTTCTCAGGAGAGATTTCATCAAAAAGGAGAAAGAACACAAACACAAACAGTAAGCGATGTTTTCACTTTTAGTCTTAGTTTTAGTATATAGCTTATGAACAATGTGATTTATTTTTTATTTTTGCTTATTGTTCCAATTATTGTACTTCTGCTTGACATCCATTTCGTGAATTGAGGTTCCCAGCAACTGATTGCCGATTGTAAACCACCCTGACCGGGTATTATGATCCCGGCCAAAAATTTCTAGCTTCCGAGAATGCTTCCCCACAATTCGCTCGATGATGTCGTATATTTCATCAGGTTTCCGCAGCGTTTCCCGCGTGGCACTAACAACAAGATCCATATCAATTTTCCGATTCAACCATGTAGGATTACCCTTGACTCCCACCAATAAATGCTCCTTGGAATGGTTTAGCCAGTGACCAGTTCTCCCAGTCACAATGGTCCGCAGAAGTTGGTTAAGTTTGATCCAGAGCATTTCATCACTGATTTGGTACCCCCACTGGAGCAACGCCTTTCTTCCAATCTCAATTGACCTCCCTGTGACCCAAAGCATAATTATGCCTTCATCCTGAAGCTGTTCCATTGGTAATGCCAACAATTCAATATCCTTACAGGTACCATAGGGCAAGGACATGTGTATATCCCATGCAGGATCTGAGATAATAGCTGCAAATTTCCCCAAGATTGGGAAAGGAAGATAGCGTACATCACAATTGATCCATTGAGGTGGAGAATCCTTTCTCTGGTACAAATTAAAGCAGTCACCCATTGAATAGCTACTTTCTGCTGATTTCTTTTGAGTCTTTTGCGTTGGTGGCACCAACGAATAATAGTGCAAGTACCGACAAGTTTTGATCTTATGGCACGTATCCAAGTATGAACAGTCACCCAAAGATGGGTCAGTTTGTCCATTGTAAACAGGAAGAAAGTGGGTCATAGATTTGGAGCAACTGTAGATCTCTTTAGATAGCAGATTCCTACTTTGATTAATCTTGGAATGTGCTGTTTGCAGATCAAACTTCGAGTCCGATTTCAAACATATCTTCGCTAATGCTTCGTTGTGCCGTGAATTGGAACACACATCAAAGAATGGTTTGGTAGTAGTAATTTCTCTTGCTCTTTCTCTTGCCAAAATCGTACGTGCGTTGGGCTTTCTAATTAAGGAATCTAAGGCTGTGAAATCTGTATGGTAATTAACCTTGTCATCAGATTCTTGAGTTATCCGAGTATGTAATGGACCATCAATAATAGCCTTAAGTTTTTCATGAAGGGACAAATTCAGTTTGGGCAGGTCAGTAACTTCCAAGCGTGGTGGCTTGTTGTGCAAACGGCCTCTTAAAGCGTGTACAGCGGCCATGTTGATCCAATCCAACTTATTGTATCTGATAAAAAGCAGATTTCCACTAACTGCGTTAAATTGATCCAAGTACCTTTCAAAATTTCCTGCTTTGGCTCCAAACAAACACTGTATGACACGGAGATTGCCGTGAATCGGAGCGTTGCAGATATCTGTAGAAACAAGAAAGTCTGCAAATTCTTTAAAATCCTCTACTTGGTCCCACATATTGCTATATTGGAAACAAAGAAGACTGTGGATGTAAGAGATATTTATATATTGTTGGAAGGAAAATGTCTGAAACATTTCTCAGACAAGGTTGCAAAAAAGGATACAAAATCCTGTATCTAATTTATCTAAACGAATCCAAATGGGTTATCAGCAGTTGCAGCCTGAAGGTTGGCTCTTCTGCCGGTCTGCTGTACTTGTAAAGGTGAATTACCAAATCCTGCACCAGTTGGCTGAGATTGTAATGGTTGCGAATTGAAACCGTCGAATTGTGGTTGACCAAACGAGGTGTTTGGGAAAGGTTGTGACCCACCAATTGACGTGTTTTGGAACATATTAGTGACTTGGGTTATGTTCGGTTGACCGAAACTGGCTTGTGGTTGGATGTTGCCGAAACTAGTTTGTGGTTGGATGTTGCCGAAACTAGTTTGTGGTTGGATGTTGCCGAAGCTAGTTTGTGGTTGGATGTTGCCGAAGCTAGTTTGTGGTTGGATGTTGCCAAAACTGGTTTGTGGTTGGATGTTACCAAAAGATGCTTGAGGCTGAACATTACCAAAGCCTGTTGCTGGTTGGCCAAACTGTTGGGTTGGCTGTTGAGCAAACGACATAGTGCCAAACAGAGTTTGTGGGGGCACAGCTTGTGGTACAAATCCTCCTGTAATCTGCTGACCAAAGCTCGACTGTGGAACAAATCCTCCGGTCATTTGTCCACCCGTTCTTTGCATTGGCTGTGGACCTGTAATCTGTGAAGGAACAAATTGATTGAAACTTGTTGTAGGTGGAGCTTGCAGGCCACCAGTCCTCTGCATTGGCATAAGCGGGCCCGTCTGTTGGAGAGATAATGGTTGACCAAAGGATGTTTGCGGCATAGTCATAGGACCGGTTTGCAATGGAAGAACTGCTGGCTGACCAAAAGACGTAGCTGGCATTCCAGTTGCTTGTGGACCAGTCTTTTGTTGCAGGACGTAAGTGGTGGTACCAGGCTGCAAAGGAACATATCCAATTGTCAATTGGGGAGCTAAACCACCGGTTGGTTGTATCGAAACAAAGCCTGTTGGTTGGGCCGTAATCGGAATAAAGCCAGTAGGTTGCACTGGAATTAAACCACCAGTTGGAACCGGTACCAAGGGTCCTGTCTTCTGCATAGGGATAGCCGAACCAGTTTTCAGTATTTCAAATTGTTGACCAGGTTGAATCAAAGTCCCGGTCTTCACTGGAGTAAGAGTTGGTGCAGATGGTTTTTGATCTTGGGGTAAGTCTGGAACTGGCTTATTAAGGGCATCAAATGGCTTGATGTTCACTAAGTCTTGCAAAGAGCCTGAATATTGTGCTGTTGGTTGGACAGGCACAGGAGCTGGTGGAGTCGTCTTGCTAAGATCCTCGTTGGATCTAGCAGCCGGCTTTACTGCCCAGGCATCGTCTTCAAACTTGTTACTAGATTGTTCGACAGGTCTTGTTGGCAACTCAGTCTTAATCGGAGATGGAAGCGCACTTGCGTTAACCTTGGACACATCGGATGACGAATTATTGTTCTTCAAGGCACCATTAGATTCGGTAAATAATCCACCTGGAGCGGCAAGCGGAGTGTCTTCAGATTTAGCTCTGTTGAATTTGGTATCCAAGTGTTTCATAACTCTCAAAATATCACCCTCTCTTAATCCAAGAGTACGTAACAAAGATGGACTAATATCTTCCAAAATATTTTCATCCATTTGCTCACGATTAAAGTTAAGGGTGTAACGTTGACAGTTCCCGATATCAACACCACATTCAAGGAAGAAGTCAAACCAGTCGTATTCGGGTTCACCTGAAGAAACTTGAGTTGTTGTCCGTGGACGTGAAGGTTGAGGAGGAGCGATATCATTGATGGCAGCTGTAGCTGAGTGACGGGTTGAAGAAACACCACTGCCACTAGACTTCGACTTGCTTCTCTTTGTATTTTGTTTAGCCACTTCATCCTTATACGACTCCAATGAGGTGCCAGTAACCTTTTCCACATATTCTAAATCTTCAAGAGATAACTTCGCAGCTGCAACAGCAATTTTCACACCATTTGTTTTGTGTAAATGTATTTTACCCTCCATACATCCCAAGAATTCAGCCTCGACCTTGAAAGATCCAGAACTATCGATCCAGGTTCTAACTCTGTGGTAGTTTGGCATAGATTTACCATCGTCGTCTTTCTTAGAATATCCATTCTTTTCTCTTTGGGCCTTATCCTTTTCTCTAATTCTGTCACGTTCGTCTCTAGAACGATGGCGACCGTGACTCTTCTCGCGACCTTTATCAACGACCCTACCCTTGGAAGATTTCGTTGATTTTCTTCTTAAAGGTTGATCGGTCAACTTGTCCAAGTTGGAGGTACCGATAATTTCAATATATGAAGACGGAACAACACCTTGAGCACCAGTATCTATATTTTCACACATCCACCAATCTTTAGATTTGATTTCATTGACAATGTATATCTCGTCCCCTTCTCTGCACATCAACTCATCAGAACCTTGGGCTTCAAAGTCGTACAATAATCTACCAATCTTTCTGTTATTTTCACCTGTCTTTGCTCTAGATGCTCTTGCAACCTCTTTTAAGCCCCTAGAGGTTTCTGCACCCTTCAATTCAGCTAAAATGGACATAATTGCTTCAGCAACATCCTTGGTTCCGGTGTGAAACTCGACAGAGGCATCCGGGTTCTTAAGATCCAAGAATAAATGTTTCTTCTCATTATTAAAATTGATCAAATCTTTAATGTGCCATTGATTATCCAAGGACGAGGCGGACTTCAATTTCAATTTTTTTGGGTTAGTGGTATTTGGTTTCATAATAATAAATCCATTGCCAATAGAAAGAACAACCGAACGTTTTTTACGGCCTTCAACTTCATCGATATACCAAGTAAAGAATTCACCATCAAATGAATGGTCCTGTGTATCACCGACATCTTCCTCTGTAGCATAAGATGAAGTCGATAGTCTAGAAGCCTTGATAGGGCTTGGTTCAGCAGAAGGTCTAGAAGGCATTGGTGGGGGAGGTGCTTCATCTTCGACGTCTAACGGTTCTAGTTGAGTTGATCTATCCGGAGTTGCATCCACAGGTCTTTGAGGTAAAGCAGGATGCGCTGGGGGAGGATTGAAAGCCGTTGGATGCGGAAATGCAGATGCATTAAAGGCTGGTTGAGGAGTAGCCGGAGCTGGAGGAACCCCGCCGTCGTGAGAAGCAATCTCAACATAGTTTGCTGGAACGAAACCATAGGAATCAGTACCAGTAATGCTTACCAAGAGCCAGTCTGGGTCATTCAAGTCATAAATGTTGAATCTATCTCCCTCTTTGAAAGACAACTCTTCTTCTGTTTGCTTTGTGTAGTCAAATGTTGCAGTTGCTGTCTGAACAACAGGGGCCTGTGTGTTAGTTGAATCTCAATTGATATAATACATCAAAAACATACCACCTCAATATAATTAGACGGAACCAATCCAACCGGTTCATCCACTTCTTCGTCGCCGACCGGTAAAACTCTCTTCTTTACCTTCCACCAGTCGTCAATATCGGATTTCTCTAGCAAATACAACAAATCATCGGCACTTAAATCGATCTCTTCATCAGCACCTGCCGTATAGTCGTATATTGCCTTATAGACGCCGATATATAGCGACATCGTTGTATAGTATTCGTTAAATTGGTCGCAATGGTCGATCTCAATTCATGAAAAAGGAGTATTGTTTTGAGCCAAGTACACGACTTACTTGAATTACTTAGTTTAGAAATATGGCTGCTAAATTTTTGCTACAGGACCCCTTTCAGAATCTATTTTCAATTCTTAGTCATGAATTCATAGATATATATATATAACCCCTTTTTTCTAAAAATTACAACTAAGCAACCTTTGAAATTTCCTCTCCTGTACACTTCAACACGGTGTGGACGTTACTCATGCAGTGAGTGGCGGCGAAGTCATAGAGATCAGCCGTTGAAGAACCGATATGTGGAGTCAAACAGACATCTTGTCTTCCCAATAACCCTGGATGAACAAGTGGTTCTTCCTCAAAGACATCTAAGCCAGCAAACAAAACTTTGCCAGTTTGTAGGCCATTGACGAGAGCGTTTTCGTCAATTACACTTCCTCTACCAATATTGATAATTCTAAATGGCTTTTCCATCATCGCAATCAAC
Organism: Teunomyces atbi; assembly: GCA_030574975.1. NCBI lineage: Eukaryota > Fungi > Ascomycota > Pichiomycetes > Serinales > Debaryomycetaceae > Teunomyces > Teunomyces atbi. The sequence goes on along the minus strand of JAJMFW010000029.1, from coordinate 47,806 downwards.
TTGTCGTTAATAATGTGCTTGGTTTCTGCCGTTCCTGGGCATGCAATGACGACCAAGTCAGCAATGGCTTTGGTATCGAGTAGAGATTTGTGATAGTTTACGGGGAACCCCAATGAGGTCTCTTCTTCTGGCTTTAACGGTGTTCTCTTGACATAATGCACTCTCATGCCAATCGCATGTAATCTTTTCCCAATCAACTTCCCAATACTTCCAAATCCCACAACAACAGCATGGTGTCCTGATGGGGATCTGGTTTTCTTACCACATACGGTATGAGCAAATGAAAGTCCTGAGCTAGGATTTAGGCCATTAGAAACTGTTTTACCCTTCAGGTAGTCAAAAGTGCCGTTAAGTAAAACATTTCTCGAAATGCCGGTGTTCTGCGAATCCTGCAATTGTTGTTCAAGTATCTTGATGTTTCTGAAACTCAGGATGGTATTATAAAGTGCTAAATCAGCAACGGACTCGTAAGCCATCTGAGAGGGAGTGTTGCATAAAATGATTCCTCTCTTAGACATGGCTACAACATCAAATTCATTGTAACCAATTTGACAAGTTGCAACGATTTTTAGGTGAGCCGGACAGTGTTCAATAAGATTTTTGGTGAAACCGCCAATCGAGTCAAATGCTCCCCAGGAGGAAATTATAGCACTTATGTTTTTTAATGAAGTTTGAAAGTCTTCAATTAAGTCTTTCTCGGTGGTAATGGAATAGTGAATGCATTCAAAAGCGGTTGCAAAAGAAGAAAACTCTTCGGAATCTGTGTTGAGACCGCCAATAATTAAAACTTGTGGTACTCTCATCTTTTCAAGCTTGTATCTACTTGTTGGGAGTTAGGTTTTTTGAGAAGCCGTCAGTTTATTATATATTACATTCAGCTCTACAATCTAGTGGTTCTTGTTCTCCTAAACCATTTTCTTGTGCGGCTCATCCCGCGATTTAGCGATTCTAACCGGTGGGAACCATACGTATCACAAAATAAACCCGAGCTATGCATCTTCTGTAGCCGCATCTGAGGTCTGCCACATTTTCTACGGCGCCGCTGGATGACTTGTGATTGGTTCCTATAGCTACGAGCATCGAACTAATGCGGGTAGACCGATAAAAATACCACCAAATAGGCAAATTTCTCTCGTCTTCTAAATAAAGATCTATTGTATTCTTTTCTTTTTTTAGGTCTCCTTATCTTGAATCTGGAGGCTTATGGATACTAAACTAAACGTAAAACCAAACATGCTACTCTGCCTGGATGCGTCACTGACACTGCGTCAACATTACTTTGCCTATTAAGACTACCTTTGTTTTACTCTGCTGTTTTTTTTTCGTGTACTTAAACCACTACAAGGTTAACTTATCATCTGTTAGCAAGAATGTTTATCATAAGAAATTATAGTAATGAATTGTAAATGTGTTTTTATGCTTGGTACCCTCTAGTGGTTCATGTCTGGTTCACCCAAGTACTTAGCCTTGAAAGAGGTACCACATTGCCAGCATCTACCTAACTTGCCTTCTTCAACCTTAATCCAGTATGGCTTGTGGTCAACACCGTCCTTACCTCTGCAACCAACGTAACGGTAACCGATGTAAGTTGGGACCAAGTAAGGGTCTTGAGGGGAACCAGTACCTTCAGTGATTGGGTTTTCCAAGTCAAAAACATCCACACCTTCTCTCTTACCCAAGACTTCAAATCTTTCCAAACCAGTGGCTTGGTCTAAGTCAGTTGGGATAGAGCCTGGCTTAGCACCTGGACCGATCAAAGAGCTGTCAGGACCAGTGACTTCAGCCAAGGTTTGAGCAGTCTTGGCGTCGATGACCTTCTTGGAAGCCAACACTCTAGTGGTGGAGATCAATCTGGTGGATTGTCTAGCAATACGTAAAGAACGAGAAAGCATCCTATAATGTTAGTATCGACTGATAATTTCTAAAATATGGCCTGATTACACTAGTTAATGGTTACCAATATCAACCACTTCATTGGGTAGACTTCGGGGTTTGACTCTACTATGTTGGAATGGAATGTCTTGTTGGGAAGCAAATGGCTGATTGGGATATATTTCAGACTCATCTACGTTGTTTCTCCATTAATTGCTTGGATGTAGACTGATTGATAATATGTTTTAAGCTTTTAAATAACAAAAGTCATGGTGATGGCTGTTGTTTTCTTAGAGTCTGGGATCAATTCATGCCGATGGACGCAATGCCAATGCTTTTGAAGCCTTTGATACGTGTATCCTCTGGTGTAATATGGATAAATTTTGTGTACATACTTTTATACTTCTTGGGTGATAATGTGGTAGAAAGCTTCCAGTTAAGTTCACTATATATTATTCACTCTTGAAAATCAGCTAACAAAATTTTCGATTGATTAAGATTTGTTTTCATTGGTTCGAAATCATGTGAGTGCTCATGTGCACCCGCTTGAATAACGACTACATTATCTAATCGTATCACGTGTATTATAGCATGTGTAACTTGTTAGGGCCTATCCCTCTTTCAAGTATATGCACTCTCCGTGTATGACTGTCAATCCGTGCGCACAATAATATGCACACTTATATTCATACCGCAATAGTTAATCTATATGCTGGGGATTTTCACAAAATTTTCACGTAGTCGCTCCGGGTCTGGTCTCAACTAAAATATACTTGTTGAAATTTTTCTAATCTTCTTTTTAACTCATTAAGAATTAGGTATGTAATACCCGACACAAATTATCACATTGAAGCCCAGGAATCCGTACTAACGATATAGTCAATATGCCAAAAAAGAGAGCTTCCAACGGTAGAAACAAGAAGGGTAGAGGTCACGTCAAGCCAGTCAGATGTTTGAACTGTGCCAGATGTGTTCCAAAGGACAAGGCCATCAAGAGAGTCACCATCAGAAACATGGTTGAAGCTGCTGCTGTCAGAGACTTGTCTGAAGCTTCCGTCTACGCTGAATACGCTTTGCCAAAATTATACAACAAATTGCACTACTGTGTCTCTTGTGCTATTCACGCCAGAATTGTCAGAGTCAGATCCAGAACTGACAGAAGAATCAGAACTCCTCCACAAAGAAAGAGATTCAACTCTAACGACAGAAAGGTTTCTCCACAAGATGCTGCCAAGAAGGCTAACTAAACTAGTCACTAGTTATTAGTTATGGAAAAAACTCTGTGGTATATGACCTTAATATAAAACATGTACTTTGACATAAGAATGTAGTCATTAACGTTTAGAAAGTGAGAGTATTTTGGCGTTAAGTAGCCAAAATTCTACTTTTGTCTGAAAATTAGGAAATTTTGTGTTCCACAATAAGATGTCCGAATCGTTCCTGTACAATTATTTCACATACAGTCAAGAGGCTATTGGTTCATCCAGTAAGAATATAATTTTGTTGAATGTCTCTCATAAATTACAACTAAATGGCATGAAACCCCTGACATTCTCCCTATAAGAATCACTTAGAATTTCTTTTCTTCTTTTATTATTATTTTGCAATAAAACTAGAAATGCTTCGATCTTGACCATTATTGAAACCGCAAACCCAAAAATTCATAATGTCAACTAAAAGTATCTCAAGTAGCAGCGAGCCAAGTATTCATTTATACTCAGTTTATACTTGAGTTTCAATTGCTAGTTCTATCAACGTTGACGGTTTACATGTAAGTCTAGACCTTTGAACAACTAAAAACGACTAAACAACCAGTCAGGGTCATTGTAATTAGCACATTAGTAATCAACTACAATTATAGAATATATATATACATAAATGGGTATAGTTAATATACGTTCGGTATATCCGAGCCGACTTGGATTCTTGATCAGGTTCTTTTGCAAGTGGCTGACCAGCTCGAGATTCGCGGTTCCGTCTAATGGCCCGTGTACATTTTTTTTCTCCAAAACCTCCGTACCGCCATCATTGAAGGGTGAAGGCACAAAAAAACTGATTGCAGGAAGTTTCTCCACCGGTTATCACGATCCTCATCACTGGTATCGAATTACCTTATTAGACTACGTCATAGCAACGTCCATTTATCTCTAGTCGGTCTTACCTAGCATATCAGAGCGGAATTGAACCAGACTCTCCCTTGAATTACATATTTTTGTTGACGCTGACCAGAACAATATATAGAACGGAGCCCTACCCACGATGAAGGAAGAGACGTGGAAATTTTCACAATGTTTTGGCGATAAAGGTGACATAGAAAATATCACAGAGGCCGATATTATTTCTACTGTCGAGTTTGATCATTCTGGTGACTTCTTGGCCACTGGTGATAAGGGCGGTAGAGTTGTGTTGTTTGAAAGAAACCAGTCCAAAAAGAAACAGAGTTGCGAATACAAGTTCTTCACCGAGTTCCAGAGTCATGACGCCGAGTTTGACTACTTGAAGTCGTTAGAAATCGAAGAAAAGATCAACAAGATAAAGTGGTTACGCTCAACCAACAATTCACTCTTTTTACTTTCCACCAACGATAAGACCATCAAGTTGTGGAAAATAATGGAAAGACAAATCAAATTGGTCAGTGAAAATAACCTTAATGGATTAAACCAATTGCCTTCGAGTGGCTTATCGTTATCTGGGTTGAAGTTACCTCAGTTACAACTACATGACAAGTTGATTTCGGCTCAGCCCAAGAAGATTTACTCCAATGCCCATGCTTACCATATCAACTCTATTTCTATCAACTCAGATCAGGAAACATACTTGCTGTCGGATGACTTGAGAATTAACTTGTGGAACTTAGGCATCGCAGACCAGTCCTTCAACATTGTCGACATTAAACCAGCAAACATGGAAGAGTTAACTGAAGTCATCACCAGCGCTGAGTTCCATCCAAACCACTGTAATCTTTTTATGTATTCTTCTTCGAAGGGTACTATCAAATTGTCAGACATGAGATCTAATTCCCTATGTGACAGCCATTCCAAGATTTTTGAAGAATACTTAGATCCAGCATCTCATAATTTCTTTACTGAAATCACATCATCTATTTCTGATGTGAAGTTCAGTCATGACGGAAGATACATCGTTTCTAGAGACTACATGACGGTCAAAATCTGGGATTTGGCCATGGAGTCGACACCAGTCAAGACTATAAATGTTCATGAACACTTGAGAGAAAGATTATGTGACACTTACGAGAATGATGCCATATTCGATAAGTTTGAAGTCCAGTTCAGTGGTGACAATAAGTCAGTAATGACTGGTTCCTACAATAACAATTTTATGATTTATCCTAATGCCGTCAACAGCTCTCCCAACAAACCAACTCAATTGCCCAACTTTAACACGTCGTCATTTACTGGCACGAAGAAGAGAGTAGAGGTTGACTCTGACGATGAAGACGACGTGAACTCGCCCAACTCGAACGTAGACGACACCTATCCTCAATCGCCAAGCTCGCAGGTAGACGAAGACGAACAGGAAGAAATTATCTTACAGGCTGACAAATCCGCGTTCAAGTCAAAGAAATCGGGTCACACTACGAGACGCAGAATGATGAGTGGGGTTGGTGCCAGCTCTAATGCAGGGGACTTTGATGACATTGACTTTAAAAAGAGTATTTTGCATTTGTCGTGGCACCCAAGGGAAAACTCGGTTGCGATTGCTGCTACGAACAACTTGTACATCTTTTCTACGTTATAAGCATGTCCTTTATCTAATATAGGCTGTTGATTGGGACCGCCCATTAAAGTATTATATTTCATGTTAATTCGATTACTTTAAATTTAAACAATCTTATCGTAAAATTGAATCTAACGAAGTGGACTAAATTTAAGCTTCGACGTGTCTGTTGATGTCGGAGTTCCAAAACAAGGTCTTGTCACCATCTCCCCAGAAGAACTTGTGGGTTCTCAAGTTTTGGTACTCGTATTGAGTTGGCCATTCTTCGTCAGACAACTTAGCCAAGTGCTTTCTGTGTTCAGCATGCTTCAATTCAATGTTGATGACTGGAATAGCGGTCAAGATAATAGCTGGCAAAGCAACAAAGTAGGTAGCCTTCTTCCAAACGTTGGTGATACCTTCGGAGTGCTTGACCTTAGCTTCGTAGGTCTTCTTGAAAGCTTCTCCAGCTTGCTTGTTAATCTTAGCACCGCTGAAAGCTTGTTCCTTGATTAAAGGAGAGACACCGTAACCGTGGCCGTGAGCAAGTCTCTTAAATGTCAATTGTTGAACCCTCTTAAACATGATGGTAATAGTATTGTTGTGTAGTAACAAACTAGTTCTTGTGGTTTAAATCCTCACACCATTTTTTTCGAAAGAGGTTTGATTGGCTCATTTACACGTGATAAAACTCAGATGACTACAAAACTAAATGGGTTTACTTTTTTTTATTGGGTGAGGATTGTCTATACAATACCAAAATGCTGCGTGATTAAATTACATCGCGGTAGCGTTGAGCTGCGGGCACTCCAAGTGGGGGCACATTGGGGTTATCATGACCAATTGCCTGTTCTGGGCTTGATTGAAACTTAATCTTTGTATCAGGTTCAGAGTCAGACGAGGACGTTTGTTCTTCCTCCAGTTCTTTTATTGTAGGCGAAGATTTCGTTTTCTGATCGACTGATTCCCGATTTTCCGCATCTTCCTGCTGCCGCTCGACTAATTGGCGATACTTGGCCACTTTCTCCTTTGTGATACCAAGCTGCTCTTGGTAATTGTAGTTGTTATACTTGCTAACATAGGTAAACACATCGTGTCTGAGCAGGAAAGGCTGATGGATAAGTTTCTCGTTTTCATCGTACCAAACTGATTTGGCGTTACCAGTACTTAACAACTGCCTGATTTCCTGTTCGTGCAATTCAGTGAGATTGGCTGTGGCCAAGTATTCAATTAGGATATTTGTCCTGGAAAACAAGAGCTTCAACACATCATCATCGGAAAAGTCGGTAACTGGAATACTCGTCTGCTTTGCTTGTTCGCTTGGAGCACCACCAATATGGTTGCTCTTGACAAAGTTAGAAATCTCTCTTGACTGGAGCCAAAGCTTTAGTGTAGGGATAAATGAAAATCCCTTATAATTTAACATTGTCAAACCAGCGTCCTTGTATTCATTACGAAGGGCTTGTTGGAATTCCTTGGGCACATATGCGTACTCTCCTTGGACCATGGTCAACTTTAACGGAGACAACTCATTAAGTCTCATAAAGTGGTTGTTTTTGCAATTGTAGACATTAAGATGTTCGTTCCTGTCCATTTCACTCTTGCGTCCTCCATGTTCAAATCCATCGCTCAACCGGGAATCATACCGTTGGGGTGCCCTCGTATGAGTAAGTGCAAGCCCGGTAATATCTATGTAGAGTCCCGTATCAATGTCAATGAATCTGGCATCGATATTGTGCAAGCCAATACCTTTGACACGATTTGAAATTGAACTATCACAGTCCACAAAATATCTGCCATATCGAATCTCTCCGTCCATGGGATCATCACCAAGATCCACTACTATAGACTGGTTAAACCGCCGGGCCAAATTATGCAAGTCTTGTATCGGCATTTGCACATCGATATCATTATCCCAGGGAAACAACAATCCGTCCCAATACCACGATAATAAGGAACCATGTGCAATCCAGGTGGTTAGGTTGTTAGAATTGCTAAACTTTAACCATGCTCTGAGTAAACCATTCATGGCTGGAGCCAGCTTTCTGTCGAAATTAACAAAGCCGGTAAAGAATCTCCAGTCATAGTGGCCACCAAGACCCCACCTAATCTCCAGTTTCACAATCTTAGTCTCATAGAAGTACTTTTTTGCATTAGGAGTGGCTAATGCATACAGAAGAGCATCATAGTACCGACGCTCAGTATGATTTAAGGAATCAAGGTTAGCTTCCATCTCCAGCTTAACATCTATCGAGCGATCGACAAACAGTGAATGTGCTAATATTTTATGATATGGCAACATTTGTTCTGTGGTGTTAAACATGATTTTGGAGTTCAGAGCCTTGAGTGAATTCATCAAATCGAGAATCGCCTCCTTAGTATCCAAGATAATGTCGTTAGTATGTTGCAACTCATCATTGTAAGCCTTGATAAAGGAGTTGGCAAAGTTGACAAGCAAATTAGTTTCGTGGATCCGACGCTTGGACTTGGTAATATCCTGCTTTACATCGATTATTAAATTGCGATTGTTGGGAAGTAAAAGGTTGATTGCTGATGGCGGAGGCATAAAGTCGTTTAAGTATGATCTTGACTGGACAGCTTTCATTTCCTTTTTGCCTCGCCCGCTTTCGCCAAACACATGGAACCCTGTCGAGTATGGACTTTCCTTTATGAGTTTCAAGTTATGAATGTAGGCAGCTACACCAGGCAGCTCTATATTTTTCAGACTTGCCTCTAGCAAGTCATCAATTTCCTCATCATCAAAACAGAATGTATCGGGCTTCATGTAATCCAACACCAAGTTCCTTGATGGACTAGGCAGTGTAAGATCAAACATCTTACAGTTTTGTTTATTTGGGTCAAAGTAGAATTTCTCTAACACAGACATATCGGTATAGTCTGCCCAGTGGAAATAAGGTAAGGTTAATTGTTTATCGCCCCCCTTCAGAACTTCGCTGGCTGCCCAGTGCAACAAAGTACCAAACGTCATACGTGGGTCAAAGTGAAGGAACTGCGGGTTGTCAGGGCTCTGATCCTCGAGCAAGTATTCTGGTATAACGATTTGGTTGAAATTTTCGTCGTTAGTGAGTTTCAACTCAAACAACTGGTTCTTCTCAAGGGTAGAAAGCTCACGGTCGTCATTGTGATATATTTGATTGAACTTGTCGATGATTCTATTGTATAGATTGGAAGTGGAACCATCGGATTGGACGAGAGCGCTTTTCAAATCTACCAAGTTAAAGTTCCATATGGCATCGGAAGGCAGGGGGTGTCTGATAATCGCTATGATTATCAAATGTAGTAGGATGACGATAAATATAAGAATAATACCACGCGTACGTCTCATTGTTTGGTCGTTGTAATATCTCTAAATCAATTTTGGGAATGAATGTCTCCGAGGAATATCGTATCTTCTTCTGTTCTCCAAACCCTAATTTGGCAATAGCCCGAAGTCAAAAGGTTTAGCGATTCGGTGATTGAAGGAGTGGAAAACACCAAGAAAAAACTAGATGATTTTTTATCAGTTTTTAAAAAATATATATTTAAGAACTGGAAATTCAATTTTCGATGAACGAGATAAATTAATGGTGAGATTTGCGTAATGTAGTAAAACCGCCAGATCAACGGTTTTCTTCTGTTTACTGGGTCTACTTTTGTAGTTACCGCTTTTGGGCATATGTATTATTTTCTTTTATTTTATTTCGCATATGCTTTCATAATTCCTGAGCCTTGTTTTGAACGGCAAATTACTCTCATAGTGTTAAAGTTGAGATCAATACTAATAAAAAAGTAAAAAATGGTTTAGCTTCCGATTTACCCATTGGGGAACTTGTCACCCACATTGTTTTTTTTTTATAGTAAATTAATCGCTGATGTAAGCGTAGATTGTGGCTAAAAAGCTACGGCCGCGAGAAAAAAAAGGGAAAAGGAGGACCTACAAAATGTCGACCAAGATGAGGGTGGCGTGCTTGCAGTTCAATCCAGTTATCGGGCAGATCGAGTCTAATATCAAGAAAGTATGGTCACTTCTCCTGCTTTCTTCGAAATATGACTTTGTAATACTCCCAGAATTGGCGATAACAGGTTACAACTTTCATCACGCGAATCATATTAGACCATACTTGGAAAACATAAATTCACCTCTTGCGTCAATAAATTTGGCGAAGGAGATATCGGACAAGTATAAGTGCTTCACTCTTCTTGGATACCCTGAGCTGGAAGGCGACAAAATCTACAACTCTGCCATTTTAATAAGTCCTTCTGGTTCAGTCATTCATAATTACCGCAAATCATTTCTATATACTGCGGACGAAACATGGGGGTGTAGTGAAAATCCCGACCGAGGATTTGACTCTTTTGAATTAATTCTAGATAAGGAATATTATTTAAACTACCAACCAGATACAAAATATCGTTCCATCACGACTAACATAGGGATATGCATGGATTTAAATCCATACAAATTCAAGGCACCCTTTAATAGTTTTGAGTTTGCGATGTCATGTTTTGAACAGGGAGCTCGTTTAGTTTTGTGCCCAATGGCTTGGTTGCTGAGTGAAAGTCCCAGCATCATCGAGGATGACCTGCTAAATGCGAAGTCCAGACTTGATATGGCACAGCAATATGCGGGCAAACTCCTGAAGCGGCTAACTTTAAACGATTCCAAATCGGAATCTGAATTTCCTAAAGCAGAGAATTCATTCTCTGCATCCGCTACCAGCTTTTCGACAGTTAACTATTGGATTCTTCGTTTCTTTCCCTTTTTGTGCCACACGAACAGCATACCACATAAGTATTATAATAAGGTTACTATTATTGCATGCAATCGTGTAGGGGTGGAGGATGACGTAGTTTACGCGGGCTCAACGTCAATTTTAGAGTTTACGAAAACCAGGCACAGTTCTCCCATTGATTATCGAAATGAGAGTGTCAAGATTGTGGGATCCTTAGGGCAAGGCGAGGAGGGGATCTTAGTTCGAGACCTAAGCCTCGATGCGTCACAGTAAAACATTTTCTTCGGATTTACTTCAAAAAAAAAATGTGGTGGGGGATTTCAGAAAAATAGATAGACTTTGGGTTTCAGCAGGAAACTTGTGTCAAAGGCTAGTATTTTCTACCGGTGATTGAACGGGCTATGTGACAGGTGTAACCCCTCATTGGGTTTAGAACATTTATACTGTGAAACCTTTGTTTAAATTGCGGTATGTTGCCCTGTTTCACGAAGGGGCGTCCAAAGCCACCGACTCACAACAAGGCTTTGGTTCTGACAAAAACAATTTTTTTGTCATGTTAAACTCCGCGATTCGGAATGGCTTCGTTAAATAATATTGGAAATTGGGCGAGACAAGTAGATATTTTAAAAATCTTTGGGGGTTTCTCACAAGCGCCTCTGTATAATATAAATACAAATATATATATATATATAACTATGTGACCTCAAAATTAATTTTTATGGATGTTCTTTCATATTTCCGCTGTTGTTGTTTAGTACTGTCAATACATGATAAATGTGGTTAGACACCCTAAGAGGGCCCTTTTAAATTCCTTCATCCTCATTATTATATTATACTCAATCATATTAACCTACAATACAATATGGTCATTGAAAAGAATCAATTTTGCCAGTTTGAGGGCCAGCCTTAACTCTACAGTTACAGATAAATTGGATTCATTAGCAATTAACTCAAATGCAACAGGTTTTCAAGAAGATAGCGAGTTCATGTCAGCATTCCAGAAACTCAAAGCCTTGAAGTTCCAAAACGATATTTCAAACAAACTCTGGTTTTTTCGGAAGAACGTAACCCATTCATTATCCGTTGACATACCGGAGTATTATCACGACAACTCAATATCGAAACCAACATTGCAACCATTTGACCCAAGATTTACCATTAGTGTTTACTTGAGCACGATCGGTAACCTTGAACCTGAAACAAAAGTGCCATTTCACTGGTCTGATTGGACCGATTTGTCTAAATTGAATCATTACATTCTTGGAACTTCGTCATGCAGCAACTTTCTGGAGAATCGTTTGTCATATCAAGAACCCATCGAGAATTTCTGCATGAACACTACTGATGACCTTCAGTTCAAAATTTTCCAAAACCCTGGTGCCGAATCTATGGAAAATGTTGAAGTGTTCGGTGAATCCTTCTTGTACACGTATAAACCTCCTTCAAAGCTTGTGTTTTTGACTCACAGGAACCATTCCATTGTGCTAGATGTTGACCAGAACATACAGGGAACAGATGCCAAATTAATTAACAATAATATGGTAGAAACGTTGATCCACAAAGGAGTCATAAGAGATAAAATTGATGTCTTGGAAGCCTACAGGAATTCAATTAATGCCAAGGACTTGCCAGAGGAAAGCATACCTTACGAAATAGACATACCAAAAACTTCATTTGAAGTCAATGCAACAAAGATTGTGGCAGAGTTGCAACCAACTACCGATAGCGAAGTTGCATACATCGATTCTTTGAAAGGTTCGCTAAGCATGTATAGTCCACCAAAGTACTTTAGGGAAGCAGTATTGTTGAGTAATGTTGAAAATTTCCTTTGGGGAGACCATTATGACTGGAGGTTTTTCCGTGGATTTACTGTTGGTACTCAACAACATCGAATTTCCTTGCACAGATTAATGAAGAATTACCTCCGTTTTACAAGACAAGCTGGTGTAAACACCTGGATTGCTCATGGCTCATTATTAGCATGGTACTGGAACGGAATTTCATTTCCTTGGGACAACGATATTGATGTCCAAATGCCGATAGCTGATTTACACAAAATGGCCAAACACTATAATCAGTCATTGATCATTGAGAATATTGGTAAAGACAATGGATTTGATGGCATGGGACGATTCTTCTTGGATATTGGTTCGTCCATTACTCACCGAGAATCCGGTAATGGTAACAACAACATTGATGCTAGATTCATTGATTTGGATACCGGGTTATATATTGATATCACTGCTCTTGCAGTGACAAGAACCCAGAATCCTTTCCGCTATCAACACTTGATTTACAACAACCCAGAGATCAACAAAGAATCAGATCAGTTGACCAAGAACAGAAAAGTTCAAATTTACAATTGCCGGAACAATCACTTTTCGCAGCTCCAGGAACTCTCACCTTTAAAGGTAACTCTTGCGGAAAATCAGTACGGTTACGTCCCTGGAAACTTTCTTACTGCATTGGGATATGAGTACAATGTCAACGCTCTTACCAATGAGTATTTTGAGAAACACGTGTACTTAAAGAAGTTACGACTCTGGGTATTGGTTGCAGACATAATGCGATACATAAGTTCACCCGAGAAATGGGTAGCAGAGTTTGACAGTGGTGGGAATCACACAGAGCCCGAAAAGCAAATAGAACTTGCCATGATGATGACGCCTATGGATCGGAAGCAGGTCGAAGATTTTCAATTGGAGGACTATATGAACCTCTTGAAGAACCCTGCTATTTTCATGGACTTCAGCAGAACAAGAAAAGCAACAAAGTTCCACTATTCTGAGTTGGTGCAGTTTTATGACCCTGCAGCAGATAAAAGTATTCGCTTAATTGATCAGGCAACAGTGTTTGCCGGGAATCCTATGCGTCCTGATGCTTTCATGTCAAGAATACGGTTTGACCAAGATAGAGGAAACTTTACACACGAAGTTCAAAAATTACACGATTTGGAGAGGGCTTATCAACAATATTGATTTCAGAAGTTCATAGGATAATTAATGAAATTTCACATAAACACGAAAGACGTGTTTCTGTTATTAAAGGTAAACAATCGTAACATATTTCGCAAATAATATGTCTGAGTTGCAACTTGCACTTTATTTTTACCTAATATTTTTTGCGATATTACAGAATGCAAGATGGTATCCGGCATAAACTATTTGTGGCACTAGAATTTTTCCGAACTAGGGAACTGGTGTGGTGGGAATAGCCGACTCATAATAAAGGAAGGTTTCTGCTGGAGGGGCGACTTATTTGCAGTTATATGACTTAGCCAAGAAATACTTTTCTTACCGAGTTCCGTCAGAGTGCAGCTTATTGTTGTATAAGGAGGTTTCCTTTTTATGTTATGTGATAAGCGATCTGAGAGATAAAGGGGCGTTGCTATCCCACATGGTGCGTGCCAAGGGTTTCACTTTAGATAGGCATTGTAATTAGCGCGAGCCCTGCGGGATGAGGAAATACTGCATGTAGGTACATATTGATACAGCCACAGTGCCTTAGTACTTACCCCGGAGAATAGTCACAGCAACTGCAGTTGTAAATGCACAGTGTCACATGTATTGTTCCCGGAACACCGTTAGTTCCATATGAATCATATCATCTAGAACCTACCGTGGTCTAATTTAGTCACACCGACTGCATACAATCTTTTCTTTTCTCACGAATGGGCAACTAAAGTGGATGCATGCTCAAATTGTCAACTTTTTTGACGAATGTGGCAATACGAAAAAAAAGAAACAATTTCTGTATGATTGCCTTTATTTCCGCAGAACGCAAAATTTTTTTGTCTTATATAAACCTTTATCTATTCCCACACTTTATATTGATATTCGTTTTCTTAACTACATTTATCTATTCACAATGCAATTCAAGTCTGTTATCATCGCTTTAACCGCCGCCTCCGCCGTCTCTGCTGCTAACGCTTCCAACGGCTCAAACAGATCCAACCACTCTTCTTCCAGTGCTGGTGCCGCTGCCGTCTCTAACGTTAACGTTATTGGTGCTGCCGCTGCCGCCGCTGCTGGTGTCGCTTTGTTGTTCTAAGTTTGATATTTTGCTCAGTTTTATTTTCTCCTATTAATTATCATGCTATCGTGTGAAGTCACCTTCCCTTATGCCAGGCGAAGCTGTGACTTGCCAGGCCAAAGTGGAGCCTTGTTTACACTTCGGGTTTTTAATGTTTAATTTGTTAATTTATAAGTTTATAGAATAATCTATACACTGTTTGTATTATGAAATTTGTGTACTTTAGTGTTGGTTTGGAATAAAGAGAGTATTCGGCTCTGGCCGCTAAAAAAGATAAGATAAGATCACCCGTGCAGCAGTCGCGTGATGTGGAATTTTCCTATTCCGCTTATTATCTAAACAACGCTATTGTTACGCCACTAGTCATAAAAAGTGTAAATGAGTCTCACTTGACCACACCATATATTATTACGCTAGGAGATTCAAATGTTATTGTTTGTTTGTGTTGACAGATAAAATGGCTTGGTCATATAACGCCACATTCCCCGAGACTTTCGGGGAAAATATTTCAATTAGTGTCTCTGTGGTTTACTCAGTTTACGCGACAAAAAAAAGATCGTTACATTTTCTGTTTTGTACCTATGGAGTGGTTGTCACTACAACCTGATTTGACGGGGCAGTTCAATAGAAGTAACATAGATCAAAGATGACCAATGAGGTCACGAGAGTAGCTTCTAACAACTGGTTAGGTCTCATGGTTTTCTTCTCACTCTTTGTTCTATGTTTTGAATTCTTCTGCTGTCACACTTCGTGACCCTCATAATGGTTATGATATTACGAATAAGTGTCATGAGTATGCATCAAGGGAGAGATTTAACAATAACAGGCTCTGTGGCCGAGTGGTTAAGGCGGTAGACTCAAGTTCTACTATCGTAAAGATGCACGCGTTCGAACCGCGTCGGAGTCATTATTTTTTGTTCATATTCTTATCAAATTGGTTCAAAGCTATAGAAAATTTAGGGTCACGAACAAAGTTGTTAACAGGATTGCTGACAGGGTTGAGGTACAAGTAAAGTAGAAGGTAACCACATATGTTCCTTGTTCTTTCCACAGCCTTTTCGTCACAAACTTAAATTTAAATTTTTGGCAGTCGGTGTCTTACGTCACATTTGATCTACAGAATTGTGTAGTGAACGACATTTACCCCAACCAAAAATCACAAGCAAGAAGAAACTGGAAGACCAAAAATGACTGAAGACAAAGATCCAAATAGAAAGAGAACGGCGAAATCTTTGGTCTTAACGGATGAGCAAAAGAAGGTAAGTAAAGTTCATAGCCTTATATAAACTTTTCCTAAGACATCCTGAGCATTTTAGACTAACAATTCAGGCACACCATATTGCGTCTGAGCAAAAACGAAGAGAGAATATACGCTCCGAGTTTGATCGGATTGTGGCATTGACACCGACTTTGGATGAGCTGGAGAAACGCTCAGAGTTAAGTATACTCACAAAAAGTGCTGACTTTATCGATCTATTACGGGATGAAAACTCCCGTCTTGTCGAGTTGTGTCGCTTGAGGGGAATTAACATCCCCAAAGAATGGATATATACCGGCCCGACAAATGACGGTACTGATATCACCAAATAATG
Organism: Teunomyces atbi; assembly: GCA_030574975.1. NCBI lineage: Eukaryota > Fungi > Ascomycota > Pichiomycetes > Serinales > Debaryomycetaceae > Teunomyces > Teunomyces atbi. The sequence continues at coordinate 31,860 of JAJMFW010000029.1, read as the reverse complement.
TTTGTATATTTAATGAGTAATGACAATTTTTTATTTATCAAGGTTCAACCTTCGAAATCACAGCAAAGGAGTATGGGTTTGCCTTACTATCCCAGACTCTCTTCACTGGAAGAAATTCTGTATGACGGCCAAGCAACTTGTAATGCGATTGATCACAAAGCACCGTAACATGACCATGGCCAATATCCAATAAATCTCTCACTAGGCCAGCGTCGTTGGTGAAGAGAGTAAATACTTTGAAACCTCGAATGTTCACAATAGATTGTCGTTCGAATCTCGAAATGATCGATTGTTCGGAAACTTCATAGATTTCATCATCACTTTCATCATCATCATACAATCCAACAATATGCTCGTAACTTAATCCTCCCCACTCTATTGCAGCATTCCTTGGTAGTTGACTTACTTGGACAATAACCAACAGTTTCTTATTTTGTACATCATATTCCTCCCATGTATTGGCAGCTACCGTTACATCACTGCTACTAGTCACAAAGCAGATCAACAGGGCAATCTTGTTGGCATTTACCAATTCTTTTACTCGATGCAAATGTTGTAATGATAACAGTGAGGTAAACCTCAGATTTTCCTGACAAAGCTCCATACTACCTGGAATCAACGGGATTTGGCCAGATAAAGTTGCCAATCGAAATCGGTCTTGGGTTTCGACAATACTCTGGGAGTATGGCCCAATATTCTGTGGTGCCCAGTAGGAACGAGAACGGATGTGAATTCCTGTTTTCTTTGGCTGATATTTTAATACAATACACGAAAGCTGGAGATGTGTGCTTAACTCAGTTTGAATGCAAATTCTTGATGGCGGAAGGAAATAATTGGCAAATTTCACCGAATAAATACTGTTAATCTCTGCAAATGTCGACATATCTGCAAGAAGTAGTGTGACATGCTGAATATTATCAAATGTAAGATTGTTCTGTGAAAGGATTCTATTCAATTGTTCAAACACCTCTATTGTTTGTTGCTTTAAGGTATCTCCAGTTCCCGTGAGATTGGATACGTAAAGCTTTGTCGGGGTAGATGTGACCACAGATTCTATACTGCCAAATTCTTTATCTTGTGTAATATCCAAATCGAGAGATGGTTCCTGACGAATGTTGTCGTAAATCTCCTCAAAGTCAGGCAGCAACAAACTGGGTGGTTCCAATGGTGTGTAGTCAGAAGGAGTTTTATCTACCAAGGCAACCTTTATCTTCAAATATGATACATCATCACTCGAATGATGAATAGTTTCGCTTTCCGTAATCTGAAGCCTTCTCTGTTTGAAGAAACATGAGTCCAACACAATCGTTTCAAACTCACCACCTTCGCCACAAATGTGTACGTCAAACCTCGAATTGATTTTGATCATATGAGGGAATATTTCTGTAATTGGCTTGCCAAGATGGGATGAGTCCAAGCCGATGGCTGCAACTTTAATGATGCGAGCATCTAATCCACTTTGACACATCTCCAGCATTAATTCGTATTGGTTTCTTTGCCAGAGATAAGTAAGAGAAGTCAAGTTCAAACGATCACACACGTTTTCAACCCGAGTTCTTTGGTAATGGGAGAGAATTGCACCACAACTAACTCCTTCAACCTCGGGATGTTGCTTTTGAATTGTAGATAACAAGTCATGCAAGTCCTCAATTTCATCATTATCGGTGATTGAATACTCCAAGTTCTGGTTAGTTGACCCTCCCACAATGGCTTGTCTATAGAGAGGAACGTCTAGACATTTACTATAGTACTCAACAATGTCATGACCTACAGTCTGGAACATAAAAGAATCAATCTCATCCTTATCAGGTTGACTGGGATACAAATTACCAAGCGCCACCAACTCATGTCCTTGTGATAGACAATGATGTATATTGAAGAATGAATCTTTGCCACCCGAAATCAAACCAACGAATTTCATCGTTATCTATGTGAATCAATACTGGTAGTGTTCTGGTGTACTAATATGGTAGATCCAAATAAAGTAGTCACAGTCCTAGACTTACGCGTGTCACAGTAGATTTAGAACTGATACTTTTCCGAACAAAATTTTTTTTCACTAGTAACGCCTCAGTATAAAACTTAGTCCCCTCGCCTGAAAATTTATTTCTTTCTCATCATAGACAAAGAAAGTTACCATGCCTCGTATGTATTCATGAAACATTAACAACAGACAACTTATAATGATACATCTATAAGATGGTCATTGAGGTTCAGGTCCTCTTCTGATTATTCAGAGCTATTTTTTTTAATTGTAACTGAATTCCTGACACTTCAGTTATAAGCTTACGAAAGTAAGTGCACATATTCACTGTTAGCATTTGTTTAACCGAGTGGTACACTATCTTTAAGTATACTTGTTAATTTGCTAAGGGAGTATGTCACTACTATTGTACTGTCTAAGAAATATCTAATCGTAAGAGTTTACCTAGTCTATATTTAAGAATGAACTCATTCTAACAAATCAGGTGCTCCAAGAACTTACTCCAAGACTTACTCCGTCCCAAAGCGTCCTTACGAATCTGCTCGTTTAGATGCTGAATTGAAGTTGGCCGGTGAATACGGTTTAAAGAACAAGAGAGAAATCTACAGAATTGGTTTCCAATTGTCCAAGATCAGAAGAGCTGCTCGTGACCTTTTGACCAGAGACGAAAAGGACCCAAAGAGATTGTTCGAAGGTAACGCCTTGATCAGAAGATTGGTCAGAGTCGGTGTTCTTTCCGAAGACAAGATGAAGTTGGATTACGTCTTGGCTTTGAGAATCGAAGATTTCTTGGAAAGAAGATTGCAAACCCAAGTTTTCAAGTTGGGTTTGGCCAGATCTATCCACCACGCTCGTGTCTTGATCACTCAAAGACACATTGCTGTTGGTAAACAAATTGTCAACATTCCATCTTTCACTGTCAGATTGGACTCCCAAAAGCACATTGACTTTGCCCACAACTCTCCATACGGTGGTGGCAGAGCCGGTAGAGTTAAGAGAAAGAACCAAAACAAGGGTGAAGGTGACGCTGAAGAAGAAGAATAAATAAGTTAACGCTGTATTTGTAATTCTTAATAAACTTGGTTTACGACTTTCCATATTTTTATGTAGTTTAGGTTTTAATATATTGGGTAATAATTGAATATAGCCATTTGTATGTGTGTCTCTATATAGTCATTAGTGAGAAGCAATAATGTTTTCCTAACACTGAATTTAACATCACGTGATACAATAGGGTTAAAGCCCCATGAATATGCAGGATATCTAGAATGAAAATTTTCAAAAAAAATTCAATCCACTCTGGTGCCCCAGTACTAGTAGTAATTTTTTCTCACTATTGTGATTTTTGATAGTTCACTAAATTAATATAGAAAATGGGTAAATCGTATGTGATAATGACCTAATGAGTGAGGATAAAGGGTGTTATGTCTGGATGGAACGTACGCTGACCATACGTGCGGAAGTACAAGAGAAGATGATCTCCGAACAATGTGGTTATACTTCCACATCGAACAGTTAAAATATAAATTAAGAAATGCCAACAAGAAGGTTAAAAGAGAAACGTATCAACTATGTTGAATTCATGACTTAGAAGATTGATCAAATTCATCCGTACAGACAGACATTCATGCTCCTATTAATCTGAGAAATGTGAATACTAACATATTTTAGTCGTGGTTACAGATCCGGTACTCGTTACGCTTTCCAACGTGACTTCAAGAAGCATGGTGCCATTGCTTTGTCCACCTACTTGAAGATCTACAAGGTCGGTGACATCGTTGATATCAAGGCCAACGGTTCTATCCAAAAGGGTATGCCACACAAATACTACCACGGTAAGACTGGTATCGTTTACAACGTCACCAAGTCTTCTGTCGGTGTTATTATCAACAAGGTTGTCGGTAACAGATACATTGAAAAGAGAGTCAACTTGAGAGTTGAACACGTTAAGCACTCTGCTTGTCGTCAAGAATTCTTGAACAGAGTTAAGGACAACGCTGCCAAGAAGAGAGAAGCAAAGGCCAACGGTCAAACTGTCTTCTTGAAGAGACAACCAGCCAAGCCAAGAGGTGCCAGAGTTATCTCCACCGAAGGTAACGTTCCACAAACCTTGGCTCCAGTTCCTTACGAAACCTTCATTTAAACGGTTTATAAGCGAATCCAGGATAATAAATGTAAAAGTAACGATTCTTGTAGACGAGGCACACGCGAGTTTAAGAATTCGTGGCTGTGATTGTGTTGTGTTCATGGGGATAAATAGTTTTTAATAGGGGTTCACGTGATCCAATATTGAATTTCTTGAGTATACGTACACGAAGAGATTCCAACGAATTGATAACTTTTTCTAGTATACAAACATGGATGGGCCAACCAACAAAGAGACATCAAGTCAACTGAATTCATTCAATCTGGCCCTTCAGACATGGACAGAAATCAACTTACCTACATTGCAAAAGAAATTGGACGACCAAGGGCTTGAATTGAAGGATGACCAAAAAGCATCCTTGTTGAGTAGAAAGAATTTGGCGGCGAAGACGAAAGATTTTAAGAAACTTGCCGACGATGAGAAATTAGATCAGTTCAACAAGCTTTTGAAATTGTATCAGAACGAGATTGACTCCTTGACCACCAAGAAGAAATCGGCAGAGAATTACTTCTTTTCGATATATAGAGTTTTGGCCGAAGCGCCCGATCCTAGACCATTATTGGAAATGTCTTTGGATGCAGTTATTGATTCATCCGAGGCAGACGATTTACGAATTGAGATAACCAAGTTAACCGAGGAATTGACGAAGAAAGCTGATTACGAGCAGTTGAAACTGCGTCTTTTGCGCAATGAACAAAAAGCTGCTGAGTTATTAGCTTCGAAGCTTAAGGCAAAAGAAGATGAACTTCAGAGTCTTATAGAAGAAAAGGAATCCAACTGGTCCGACAAGGAAAAGCATTTTCAACACCAATTGAAGGAAGCCCAGAAAAGGATCGAAGAGTTGAGAACTTCGAACGAAGTCACGGAGCTTCAATTAAACTCTCAGAACCGTCAACAACAAGATATAACTTCAGCATCGGTGCTAGCCGAATTGGACATTGTCTCGAGAGATGCAGAATCATCAAAAAAGCGTGTCTTTGAATTGGAAAAGAGAAATGAAAAGTTGAGAAGAGACTTGTCAAAATTTGAGAATGATAGCGAGATCGAGGCAATCAAGGAAGAGTCAACCAAAAAGTTGTCTGAACTTGAAGGAGAAAATGCCTTGTTGGTTGCCAATTTGGATCAAACAAGGGGTAAATTGATCGACATCACCAAGGAAAAGGCATCAACCATCGAGTCATATACGCGTGAAGTAGGTCAGTTAACAACTGAGATCAAGAATCTCAAGATGCGTTTGGAAGAAGCAAGTGATTATGATGATATTAAGCATGAATTGCATTTGTTGAGACAGATCGAGTTTGGGGTGGACTTTGATGATAGTACAACCGGAGCGTCTCATGAAGGTGACGAAGATGCTGACGAGGACAATTCTGAATCAGGAACTAATCACAAGATCGATTCCATTTTGATTCAGCGCAACAAAGCGTTAACCCAAGAATTGGCCGAGTTCCGTTCCGACTATGAAGGTATGACTACGAAGATCGAGGCATTGGAGGCGGATTTGGCAACGGCTAATAGTGAATTACTCAAGGTGAATACCTTGAACAATAACTTGGAGAAAGATTTGGCCAATACCCAAGATATTGGAGGTGGTCCCAGGTTTAACGACTCAGCCAGTTTAATTTCGGGAATGACCAGGCAGACGAGGCACGGAAGTATTGTCTCGACAGCGTCTTCTAACGACGATGCGTCATCGATCTTGCCTATTATCACCAGGCAAAGAGACAGATTCAGAGAAAGATGCCAGGAATTGGAAGAGGAGCTGAAGAGACAGCACGCTACTACGAGGGACTACAAGGAAAAGATTGCCCAATTGAAGAAGGATAACGAAGAGCTCTACGAAAAAACTCGGTACTTGGCGTCACTTAAGCATGAAGCTGCGTTGCAGACACGATCCAACGGGCGTCGGTTGTTGCAGCCCAAACACAATGCTGATGTCGAAAAGAGCAACAACCCGTACCAGGCCAGTTACGAATCAAAGCTCCATCCACTCGAACAGTTTAGAATGAGGGAACAAGAAAGAATCCACTCCAAGTTATCGCCATTGGAGCGTCTTTTCATCTCTCTTACCAGAGCAGTGTTGGCTACCCGAACCACCAGGATGTTGTTTGTTGGGTACTGCTTTGGGTTGCATTGTGTGGTCATGTTCATCACTATCTATGCTATGGGACTCCACACCAAGCTGATCACCGAGGTAGGCTTGAATGCGAGCACCGGCGGGGTCGCCAGTGGTACTACCGGCAAACCACAGAAACTTCTCAATGCCGTAGACTTGTAGATCAAGACAATAGTAATAATACCCGCACATATAACCCCGATCCCATGGGGCATAGTCATATTTTTTTCTCCTCCCTGTATAGGGCCTCTGCAACAGGGCTACCGAGTACGTCATGGTGATATATAAGTTGAACCCTGCAGGAATCATCGTGGTATTTGTTGCCACCCTCCCCTTTATATATGAACCGGTTGCTTTTTACAATTGTTCTTTTAGGAGTTGCGATTTTATACTACAAACACGCCATGACCGACAACACCAAACCCACCCAAGAAGAAATCGATAAACAAAACTTTGATCCAGAAAACCTCATTCTCAATATTGGAGGCAAACTGGTACCCTGGAACAAGATCAATAAACCACACCATGTTGTGATCGATCCTAGACAACATAAGCCCCAAGTCGATGCTGTCAATTTCCCTGACTTGGAGCCGGAAGCAAAAGCACATGAACTCGAACGTGAACGTGAGCTAAAGGCCAAACACGGCCAGGATACTAAATAAAGCGGGAGTTATTTAGTTTAGGGATTCTTTTATTTTTTTTAAAAATACACATACACTTGGGTTACTGTCTTATTCTGTATCTATTTCAGCCTGACACTGTTGTTGATTGTAAATAATTGAAGGGCAATATTTTGTAATTTGTGTTTGTAACCCTGGTCACGTCATAAACCACTCGATCGTCGATTGAGAATGCTTTCACGAACCTATTACCTGCAACAAAATGCTTGGATTGCCCAGACGCTGGCTACGCCAGCTCACTTATATGTTGTTCTTCTTATCACTTGCAACGCTATTGCTTCTTGTTGCCAACAAGAACAGCGTCATTGATCTTCTGAAATACATTCCTTACGATATCACGCCATCCTTCTTCCAGCCTCCATCCGAGTTGTACATCATTGATGTAGCCATTGGAAACTGTTACAAGTTCAACGCCGACAACAATCACTGTGGTACACCTTTGGCTGCGTACGGCCGCTTGGGCAATTTGTACCAGTCTGGTGGCTGGCACCGCATTGACAAGGACTTGTCCCTCGGATCGTCATGGACAAAGAAGCAATACTTTTCATATAAACAAGTCAAAACGGAAGCATTACGTGGTAAGATAATAGGAAAGCCAGACGAAGTAGAAACCAAGCCCTCCAAGGAGAAGCGAGATACCAAGAAAAATGAAGAAGACCGCAAGGTCATTGTTGACATCGCTGTCGGTGACCCATCTACCGACAAAGCATACGGGGAAATGAACACCAAGTTGCCCTTGGGAGTTGCATACGACTTGTTCATACATACTCCACGTTATCTTCAAGACGAACTCAATAAGATCAAATCTTCACAAACAAAAGAGAAGAAGAAGCCTGAGACAGAAGACCCAGCAAAGAAACTTAACAATGAGATAATTGATGAATCAAAGACCGACCAAGAAAAGGAAACCGAACGTTTGATACTGGAAAGTTCCGGAAAGTCACCGGAACACGATAAAGAGGTGGACTTTGAAGAAAACATCCAGTCTTGGTCTCCAAGCGACGAAGGCGCCAGCAAATCCCACGAAAAGAGAGAAGACAAAGTAAATAATGACCAGTATCCCATCACTGAGGATGACTTGAAAAAGAGTGGCTGGGTGTACAAATCACACGGGATCTGGCTCAAGTACGGTGATCCTAGTGATCGGGCCATCACCGGTATCGATGTTTTGTTTGGCAGAGATGCGGTTGATCCTAGACCTAACTGGAACATAACTTACGATCCCTTGATAGGAGTTTCTACACCAAGCGGAAAACCAGCGTTTCTTTCTGTAAGAAGAGGTGCCAAATTAAATTACAAGTCCAAAGAATTCCAACCTACATTGCAGGTAAACGACAATGGTAAGTTTAAGATCTTGCAAGTTGCGGATTTGCATTTCTCAACTGGTTTTGGTAAGTGCAGGGACCCGGTACCTCCTGAGTCTAAAAAGGATTGTCAAGCTGACAATAGAACAGTCAATTTCTTGAACAAAATATTGGATTTAGAAAAGCCTGATTTCGTAGTGCTAACTGGTGACCAGATAATGGGTGATGAAGCACCAGACGCTGAAACTGCCATCTTCAAAGCATTGAATCCATTTATTACCAGAAAAATCCCGTTCGCGGCCACCATGGGGAACCACGACGATGAAGGTTCGTTGGGTAGAAAAGATGTCATGAACATAATGGCACTGCTTCCGTATTCCTTTGCCGGTTTAGGACCAGAAACGGTTGATGGGGTTGGAAACTATCATGTGGTTGTTGAAGGCTCAAATACCCGTTCTTTAGCCATTTCGCTTTACTTTATGGATACACACAAGTACTCGAAGAACCCCAAGGTGAATCCTGGATATGACTGGCTTAAAGAGAGTCAACTAAACTGGATCCAGCAGGTAGCATTCAGTCTTCAGCCTGACAAGGAGCTGTTTACAGGGAAGCATTTATCGATGGGTTTCTTCCACATCCCATTACCTGAGTACAGACATACAGACCAGCATATAGTTGGTGCACAGAGAGAGGGTATCAGTGCGCCAATCTACAACTCGGGTGCGCGGGCGGTATTGGGCAGAATTGGTATCCAGGCTATAAGTGTCGGTCATGACCATGCCAATGAATTCTGTCTACACGATACAGATGAAAACGACCACAACCAAATGTGGATGTGCTACGGCGGAGGAGCTGGAGAAGGTGGATATGGTGGATATGACGGATACATTCGTCGGGTGCGTGTGTTTGAGTTCGATACAAAGCAAGGGAACATCAAAACCTGGAAGCGGGCTGAAAATGACCCAAACACTGAGATTGATGTTCAGGATTTGTATTCTGACAATGAAATTGTTCCATGAGATAGCCCTCTGTTGATTCATTATTGCATCAATTTAAACTTTACTTGTGACGTTTTACGTAGAAAACTAAAAATAACTGGGTGAAATAGAAAAGAATAAATTTGCAGGTGAAATAGTAAAATTAGTGGGATCTAGACTTCTGCGTTCTTTGGATAATCTTCCGATACTTGACTCGAACAGGAACGAGCCGGATGCATTGTTTTTGCAGCTATTTTAAGCTTTTCCATGGCTCGTTGGAGACCTGTGTATAACTTTTTTGTACAGGCTACTCAGTGACGAGTACATAGTCGGGTGAAACCCCACAAGATATCCTGTTAACCAAGGCTCATCATTGTTGTACTGAAATAGATTGTTAATCATGGAAGAAGAGCAAATTAATGGAGCTCGTGATTTGAAGCAGTGGCTTCATCAGTCCAATTGCCAGCATTATCTTTCTAAATTTGTTGACCACGGTATCACCTACGATCTCATTTCAGAGCTTGATACGGCAGCATTAAAGGAGATCGGGGTGAACAAATTGGGAGATCGCCTTAGACTCGAGATTGCAATTTCTACCTTGAAAACAGAACAACTTAAAAACCAAATCAACGTCAACGAGTTGTACAACTTGATGAATTTACATTTAACTTCAGATCAAGCGAGCCCCGGGTCCAAGGCTCCAAGTCTCGACTTGAGCGATTCCTCTACATTAACCCCTCCAAAGGGTGACCTGCTTTCTTCAGGCAGTTTGTCGCAGAATTTATTGAATAACGGCAAGGACTCCAACAAAAATATTACGTTTATTCTCCAAGACGGGTCAACGAAACGAGTTAATGTCACAGGATGCTTCAATGCTCAATCAATTAAACGGAAAATCTTACGAAAATTGGGACTCAAGCAACAACACGAAGGAGAGTACGATACTTATGTTTACAGCACTGATCCTGAAGGTGTCCACTTGCTTTACGATGTGGAATTGGTCACAATCTGTTACTCACCTGAACGTCTCGAAAAGCACCGCATTATTCTCTGTGCCAAGACTGAATATCCCTCAGAAGCAGCAATTGAAGCTTCCAAACGCATAACCTCCAGATATGAACGATTCTTGGCTGGGTCCACTAGTGCACCAAACGACGATAGCACAATCACCGCAGATTCCAAATTAAACCAGTACCACCTCCCAGATACCCCCAATAAGAGACCCACCTTACGTAACTTCTTTGGGCAGCGTCCCCCAAGTGAGTTGATTTCGTCTAATTTGGCGGAATATTTCCCGGATACGCGTCAGAAGGATTTGGAAGCCACTGTGCGTAATTCCGTACGGTACAGTGTAAGACTTTCACGTCGATTTAATCTACCACAAGGAATCCCCAACGGCAGCGTCAGTGCTTCCAATTCGCCTAGTAGCGTGAACAACCGGCTCTCGGTGGCCAGCAGTTTAAACCCTACACTTTCGACCAATTCAGACCAAACAAGCAATGGCTCAAAGAGGACACACGGTAGAACCATTGGTGAATTTATGGTAACAAACATCACTGCAATTGATGAAGTTGTTAAATCTGCTGAAATGTTATCAGGCCTCAGCAAACCTCCCTCCATTATGTCAGGAACTAGTGGTGCCACCGATGCTAAGTCAATTACTTCGAGCAACTCCAGCAACCGACGTTCAAACTGGTCGCATCACCATGTTTCCTTTGCTGCCAGCTTCAATGATCTGGGAAGTAGCAATCGATATTCACGGATTGAGCTCTTGAACGTCGAGTCGGATTCTGAAGATGACTTTTTAGCTGAGTATGGCTACGAAGATGACTTCGAAGCACTTGATCCGGAATCCGAAGATGCACCCAAAAATTGGTTAAAAGGTGCCCGAATTGGGGCTGGTAGCTTCGGGGTTGTATACTTAGGAATGAACCCAATGACGGGAGAGTTAATGGCGGTAAAACAAATACCATTACCAAACAAGAATAGTCCTGAAGATCTTCAAAAGTCGATGCTTGAGCAGCAACGGGAAATGATGTTGCTTAAGGAGTTGAACCACGAGAATATAGTTCGATACTATGGTGCCTCCACTGACGAGCAGCACTTGAATATCTTTTTAGAGTATGTTCCCGGGGGATCGGTTCAGTCAATGCTTCAATCCTACGGTCCATTTGAAGAGCCATTGATTCGGAACTTTGTGCGGCAGGTCTTGATCGGGTTGAACTACTTACATGGCAAGGACATCATCCATCGTGACATCAAAGGGGCTAATATTTTGATAGATATAAAAGGTACTGTCAAGATAGGCGACTTTGGGATTTCAAAGCGTGTCAGCAGCAACGAAGAAGGAGAGGGTGGTGCACCTGAGGAGAAGAAGAGTGGCCGTCGGGCCTCGTTGCAGGGATCTGTCTACTGGATGGCTCCCGAGGTAGTGAAACAAACGGCATACACCAAGAAGGCCGATATTTGGTCGGTGGGGTGTTTAATTATCGAGATGTTTACAGGGAAGCATCCGTATCCACAATTCAGTCAAATGCAGGCCATATTCAAGATTGGTACCCACGTTAGACCACAGATACCTGAATGGTGTACGATGGAAAGTATGGACTTTTTGAACAAAACGTTAGAGCTTGATTACGAAAAGAGACCAGAAGCAGTTGATTTGCTTGGTGAGCCGTTCCTTACGCCGTTGATCATGCTGAAACAGCAGCATGTGGAGTAGACCATTCTCACTAGAGAAAAAAAAAATAAATTCATCGTATCGTGAAGTCAACCCCGCCTTTTTTCTCTCTTTGGTCTCCTCGTGGAGTCTTTTTTGAGGCTTAAAGCACGACCTTTGCCTGACTCGGAAACGCACTTTGGGCAAACGGAGCATAGCATCATTACTTTTTGTAACCCAAGTTTATTGTAAATGTTAGCAGGAAAACAAAATATCTTTAGCTAAAGCATATCAAAAGAATATAAGTATTGTCATCAATTAGCATATAACATTTTCTACCTTTCTTTCCTTGCCCTCAAGTTTACCACCAAGAATAGAACCAGGCAAAAGAAAAAAAAAAAAGTACGTCACATCTATTCATTATAACCACCACAGTCAATGGAAATCCCATTAAAGTCTCAACCTAAGGTTTCTACTGTTAATCTCATAGATGACTCAAGGTTCGAGTTGCCCAATGAGCCGGTGGCACGAGAAGAATTAACGTTGTCACAACAATTGTTGGAGGCTCGGGAAAAACCGATTCCAGGCAGTCGATGGCTCAAGAACTTCGAGGATGAGTCACCACTCAGCACCAGTGCTCTTTCAAAAAGAAGATACTCTGAAACAGAAAAGAATAACTTTGATCTGGAAACTGGCCATAGATTATACGATGACGGAAAGATCAGACCTCAACTAAACCGAGATAACTCTCAATATGATGGCAATTTCACTCACAACAGTCCACGCAAGCATTTTTTATCACTAATTGATGGGAAGGATCTTCCTCAAAATAATAGTCAATTTAAACTCTACTCACGGTCCCATAACGATTACATCGATGCTGGTGACGCCAATTACTTAGTTGGACTCGAAGATGAGTATATTCCCGGACTTGACTTTGGTGACATGATCTACCAGTGGAACAAGACAAATTCAGACCAACAGCTCACAAATGGGCCAACCGATTTCCAATTCAAAAGTTGCACCACCACCACCACTTCAAGCAGCTCAACAAGCATCTCAAACACCCCACTGAGCAGAAATGAATCCTACTTAGACCTAAACACCTTGCATGCCAAAGTTGCTCCTCAACCCATTAAGCTGGGTAGCCAGATCGCCAATAAATACTCATTCTCCAAGCTTCACGATTTTATGAAGCTCAGAACCCCAAAACAAAGTGAAAGCGTACCCATGGCTGTAAATGCCAGCACTGCAACACTTACTCCAGTGAATGCAGAATCTTCTGAAATTGACCCTGTGGTCCAGGTTGATCACAAATCCAAAAGACAGAAGCTGTACATTGACCCAGAAACAGGTGATGTGAATTATGAGTTGATTCTCAACAGCTTACCTGACAATTTTAACGAGTTGCCTTACTCACAGAGAAAGAAAATGGTCAATTCATTTTCTGAATCGGTAGATTACTCCCAATTCTCCCTCTTTGCCAGAAACTATTTACAGGACAAGATGGGTAGTTCCAACAGCTCTGGCAAAACCCGTAGTGGCACTGCATCACACAATGGAAGTTTTGTTAGAAGGTCAAGAAGAAGCAGTGTCAATACACTTGCTGGTAGATTAGTTGCCCTTTCGTCGGCCACTGATTTGAAAAAATTGGAAGACCAAAAACCCAAATATAACGTGGATGAAAAAGGTGCAATTGTCATGGACCATGTCCTTGGAAAAGTCATTGGATTTGGTGCTTGGGGCACCATCCGTGAGTGCACTGATCGACATAATACCGTACGGGCCATCAAGATTGTCAAATCAAGTCGTGAAATGGAGTCTACTGCCTCACCTAGAGATTCGCCATCACGGTCTCAACTCAAAAACTTAAAGCACCACAATCCAAAGGTATTGCTGGTGTTCCGTAAGGAGATATTTATCTGGAAACAGCTACATCATGAAGGGATTTTGCCATTGTTAAAACATTACGAGACAAGCGACGCAATTTTTTGCATTATGAATCGGATATATGGAGGTACTTTATTTGAATTGGTTTCCACGTGGGGGTTGTACAGCGGAGGCATATTGAATACTTCTGGACCACTAGATTTCCTGATCGAGAATTTAAGGAGCCGGCTTTCCAAGGTTGCTGATTATTCCAGACAGATCGTCAAGGCATTGATGTACATGCACGAGGAGAAGGGAATAGTTCATGGTGATTTGAAATTGGAAAATGTTTTGATTGAAGAAGAAGGAGACCATCATATGAAGATGATTCTCTGTGATTTCGGTATGTCACGCATCTACTCGCAAAGACTTAGCAGAAACTCATCATTGAGAAGATTACCTTCCAACAGCAATATTGACGATGATGATATGTTGATGATGAGGAGTAAATCATCTTCGACTGATTTAAGAAAACCATATCAGGGTGGTGACTCTCCAAGTACCAGACACTTGAACTTTCATGACGATTCGAAGATCGGACTTTCCAACTTTTTCAAGACACATGGGCCCTCGTTACAGTCAGTTGACTTGACACCTATTCATTCAGCTGTCCACTCTGTCAAAGTTGATGATAAACAAAGCATTGATTCCGATTTACCCCATACCCACATTGGCTCGTTACCCTATGCATCTCCTGAGATTTTATCGCCTTCCCCGCCTCCTTTGGGACCACTGGCTGATATTTGGGCATTGGGAGTACTTATGTATACCATGTGTGTCGGAAAATTGCCATTCCAGCACCTGTATGAGCCTAGATTGCGAGCGATCATCACTGCTGGAAAATACAATAAGGAAGACCTTCGTAAAGCATGCCTCTTAGAGTGGATTTTGGATAAGGAGTCAAAGCCGCGTGACTTAGCCGCTCTTATGCAATCTCCGTCGATGGTTGACATGGAAAGACAGAAGGAATTGGCCAAATTACATGAAGAGTGGATGTCATGTAAAGATAAAAAGGAATTTGCATGGCTCTATGACATTATTACAGGTTGCTTGGAATCAAATATCACCAAGCGATGGGACTTGGAAACCATTCAGCATTCTTTGGATTTGCATTGCCTTAATTTGGCTAGTGTACAATAAATAAAGCTGTACTATGATATAATGATACTCAAAATAAATAAAAAGATAAAAACAACGCGCAATTCAGTGACACAAAGCTTAATGATATCATATTTTTTAATAGAAAGTCAGTCTGTAACATGGTCCTGTATATAATTATTCAAAGAACCCGAAACTGCATTAGCCGTTATGTATAGTCTAGTGAAAGCATGAACGGTAAAAGAACACTTCATGATATAGAATGATCCCCACCTCTGAAAAACTTGCCCCACCATTCTCCACTATCACCAAATTTGTATCCTCGATAACCGACTCGAATGAGTAGGTGCTCTGTTGCGTGGAGGGGATAAATTCGGACCCTCTCGGGACATGTGGAATTTCCGCAACGGCTGTCGGAGTTTAAATAAAGCAACTATATCAAACATAAGATTGCTGTGGATACCAAAAGAAAAAAAAGACAATCAAACGCAACCTTGACGATGCCCTTTGATTATGCGTAGAATCCCTTATAGTAAGGAGTTGATGAGGTAAATCTGAACCATATTTGTTCGGTACTGTGAGTGGCAACCATCATACTCCGAAGGTTAGAATGAGTTAAACCTGGGAAGCTCGGGTTGTTCCGTAACCGACTAAAAAATTTTTAGTCTTCGCAATGATGTCAGATTTTGCTCCAAGGAATGCTTCCACAAAATATTTTTAACACAAAGTGTGAAGAACGGCAAAAAATGACACAAATGTAATCGTCGCTACAAATAGTTCTCTCTGTTACAATAGTAGGCTCTTCCTTATAAATATCTGGATCCCCGTCATTTCTATCGTAGTTCTTGGTAATATTATCTTAGATATAGATTTCACAATGGGCTTGAAGGATATAAACATAGCTTCGAGAACCAATACAATGGGTTTGAGAGGTCGCCCTCTCAGACTTACAGTCACAATTATTGCTGTCACTGGTTTCTCTTTATTTGGCTATGATCAGGGATTGATGTCTGGCTTGATTACGGCCCCTCAATTTAATCGTGAGTTTCCAGCTACGCTAGCCGTAGGTGATAATACACACCACGCGACAGTTATTCAAGGCGCAGTCACTTCCTGTTATGAGTTGGGTTGTTTCTTTGGTGCACTTTTTGTCTTGGGAACCGGTGATTATTTTGGAAGAAGACCTTTTGTGATTGCCGGGTCGCTTATTATTATTGTTGGTACAGTCATTTCTGTTGCTGCATTTAGAGAACACTGGGGTTTGGGTCAATTTGTCATTGGAAGAGTGGTAACTGGTATTGGTAACGGGTTTAATACTGCGACCATCCCAGTTTGGCAGTCTGAAATGTCCCGTGCCGAAAATAGAGGAAAGTTGGTTAATTTGGAAGGTTCCGTTGTTGCAGTAGGTACATTTATTGCTTACTGGATTGACTTTGGTTTGTCATATGCTCTGTCATCGATTTCTTGGAGATTACCAATTGCCTTGCAAATTGTTTTTGCATTGGTTCTATTCATTGGTATTATCCAATTGCCAGAATCTCCAAGATGGTTGATTGCACATAATAGAAAGGCAGAAGCACTCAGTATTTTGTCAAGTCTTCACGATCTCCCGGAAGATGATGATGCTATTTATGCTGAAGTTAGTGTCATTGAAGACGGTGTGAATAGATTCGCCAGATCCCAAGTTGGTATCAAGGATTTGTTCTCTGGTGGAAAACATCAACACTTCCAAAGAATGCTTATCGGTTCATCGACTCAATTTTTCCAACAATTTACCGGTTGTAACGCTGCCATTTATTACTCCACTGTTTTGTTCGAGAACACTATTGGTTTGGAAAGAAGATTATCTTTGATTTTGGGAGGTGTTTTTGCTACAATCTATGCCTTAGCCACTATTCCTTCATTCTTTTTAATCGATACTTTGGGTAGAAGAAACTTGTTTTTAATCGGTGCTACTGGTCAAGCGATTTCATTTACAATCACATTTGCTTGTTTGATTGATGATACCAAGCAAAATGCCAAGGGTGCTGCTGTTGGTATTTTCTTATTTATTGTCTTTTTTGCCTTCACAATCTTGCCGTTGCCATGGATTTATCCACCTGAAATTAACCCTATGAGAACTAGAACTATTGCAACTGCCATTTCCACATGTACCAACTGGTTGACCAATTTTGGTGTTGTTATGTTTACTCCGATTTTCATTGATGCTTCCAAATGGGGATGTTACTTATTCTTTGCCTTGATGAACTATATTTTCATTCCTGTTATTTTCTTCTTTTACCCTGAGACTGCTGGTAGATCCTTGGAAGAAATTGATATTATTTTCGCCAAGGCACATGTTGACGGAAGACAACCGTGGAGAGTCGCTGCTACTTTGCCTAAGTTATCGTTGAAGGACATTGAAAACGAAGGTAACCAATTGGGTATTTACGATGGTGACTTTGAGAAAACCAAGATGGAAAATAGTGACAATGTCTCTGTCTTTTCTGATCATAAGGATGAAGCTACTCCTGCCGAAGGTAGTGTAGAGGAAGGTCCATTGAGACCTGCTGGCGATGTCTAAACTCGTAATGAATATTTGAGTTCTTAATAATTGTGAGAATTTATAAACAAAATGTATATTTAATATTGATAAAATCAAAAGTAAATTATGAGACATACATGAATTATAAATTTATATTGTCTAGAAAAGTTTAAATTTATACAAAAGTTTGGTTACATTTGGTGCTTCTTTACAGCATAAAATACGGTCATTTCAGGTGGTGACTAAAAAAAAAAAAACTGGTTCAGAAAGATGCTTTTTAAGAATAATTAAAAATCAATTATTCTCGTATACCATTTAAGCATACTAAATGTTAGTGGATGTTTCTAAACCCCTCAAGCAACATAGTATAGCAGGGGGTTATATTCAAGGCTGGTTTTATGTTTTGGAGCATTTTCCGTTTTGGGAAATGTGATGCGAAATGTTTTGATTTTCTAGAAAATGTGAAACCTTGCGAAATAGTAAAGATATCAAACTTCTTCTTATCCTCAATAATGTCGCTTCCTGATGGCTACACTTTCAGATCATTGGAGAATGATGATCACAAGAGCTATATTAATACATTAAAGACCTTAACAACGGTTGGGGATATTTCATCTTCCATGTTCACGGAGTTGGTTGCCCACTGGAAAGCTCGATCTGAGATCTACCATCCACATGTCATAACAAATACAAAGGGTGAAGTTGTAGCTACAGGAATGCTTTTGGTTGAACGTAAATTAATCCACGAATGTGGCTTGGTAGGACATATTGAAGATATCTCAGTTGGTAAATCTGAACAGGGTAAGAAATTGGGATACACCATGATCAGCAATCTTTTGGACTTGGCTAAGCAAGCTGGCTGTTATAAGGTGATTCTTGACTGCTCTCCCGAGAATGTGGGATTTTACGAAAAATGTGGTATGCATAACGATGGGGTTGAAATGACCAAACGGTTTTAGAGTTTAATCTGTATTTATTATACACAAGTCATTAACATACCTATATCTTTTCCAATGCCTGGATAGTTAGTAGTGATCCAAAATGTAGAGCGTCGTAGTTAACATACCTCTAAAGATACAATCGAATTTCCTCTGATAACCTGGAGATGTTAGTATTGGTTTAAAAGGAGTGTTCAAGGAAGTATACATACAATCGTTCCTATGCTGAGTTTCTCTCCGTTCTTAAGTTCTTCTAAGGCGTCTGCCAACGTCAAGTTTAAAAAAACCTAGTTGTTAGTAGTATTCATCATACGGGTTCTTTTGAACGATACATACATCGTATCCTCTTAAGGTCCCAATCACCTTCCGTGTTCCATTTAACTGAATAGACAACTTCTTGTCCATGTACTAGGGGTTAGTATAACGTTGCAGATCATTCTTTTCGCATGATACATACACTTTTCAACTCGGGAGCAGATACCATCGTCGTTAGTAGAATGTTTATTTTCGCATCGCATTTTAAACATGTAAACACAAGAGACATGAGTAACTTACAAGATTTAACGTCGTTGTCAGACTTGCTAACAACCTCGCCACGACTGCCTGTGACAGAACCAAAGACACTACGATTGGATTTGGCTACGCATGTTAAACAAGACAATGACCAAGAGAGTGAAGAGGACAAGGATAACGAACTGAGTTATGGTGATAAAGATCAATCACAAGATCTCCAGTCACTTCTAGCAAAACAGAGTTCCAAGTTACTGCTCTCCTCACAAAGGAACGATCTCTTAAAACTAAGAACCGAACTCAAACAGGAAGTGGAAGACCTTCGAATAAAATATAAAAGAAAGCATGATGAACAAGAACGACATCAGGCCCATACCAGATTGGAGGAGCTTCTAAAAGAAAATGAGTCTCAGATAGTGGTTCCTTCAATGATTTTGAGTGATGAAAAGATCATTTTACAGCAATTGCATGTTTTACCTTCAAATGATTGGACACGACGACTCAGTCTTCTACAACGCTTTTATCCATACATGGAGATTGAAAGAGCGTTAACAAGGACCTTTTACGAAAATCACAAGTTGATCAGAAGTATTGAATTTGTATTGAAATCCCCACTCTTGTTCAAGCTCCCAATGAAGTTATTTATTGATAGCAAGGACGATTCCATTTGCGATATTGTTCTCGACAAACAAGCACTCCACACCATCAATATGTTATCGCCATCCCTTTGGCATATCTTGAGCTACAACTATTTACCTCGAAGCAAAGTCAATTTGATTATCTATGGTCTCAACTCACTCTCAGTGGTTACCCATAAACGGATTTCTACCATCTATAAATTAATACGAAAATATGGTGACAGTTTAAATAACAAGGCAAGATTTGCATCTCTATTGAATAAGGAGGAACTTGACGACAATATCCGATTATTTGCACTTTTGAAACTGGTCCACAAGTTGGATTTTACTTTTGGCAATAAACTGGTCACATTGACATGGGAGATAATACTCCATGATACCATCGTGGGCGAATGCCACTCCAAATTGGGATTATTTATCGAAAAAATACATACAACAGACATGTTCTTGGGCTTGGTTAAAGACTTGGGCGTCATACCCGCAATGGAAATGATTTATGATCGAATTACAAACCAGTGAATCTAGACTTTATTTGTGTATATTAAAATATAACTGGCTTATTATACAAATTTTACATCCTTTGACTCAAGATCAAAAACCACCCTCTCGTGTTTGATCTCAGATTCGTTAGCAACTTGTTGAACAAACCATTCGTTGCAGAACGTAATGAGCTGCAATAAAAACATGTTTTTCTCATTGGCACTGTTGAACTCATGGAGTGGCAAGTACCCAACACCATTCTCGTCAACAGGTAACCAATGTGAAGGAGGTTCATCATCCATTTCATCTCCCTTTGGTTTGGTTAAGGTCTGCCCATATTGGGAGTACAAGTGATTCTCCACACCATGAATCAAATCAGATCGTATATCCTCCCATTCCATTCCTAATAACTTGTTTCCAATAGTCTTTTTGTAACGGAAATATCTGTATAGCCAACTGCCTAAAATGACCGTCTTCTTATTGAAAGAAGCCGTACTGGCCTTGGAAGATGTTCTAACCAGCTCTACCATAGGCTTCGACGTACTCACAATAATATTTCTGCTTGTTATGGTGTTCAATTCATCCGCTTCTGTAGTGCTAAGTTCAGAAGGAGTATGTACTTCCAACAAATGGGCAAGATCTTCAATAGGAAATTCAAGATTATCTACCTTAGTGTTGAGTTTATGGTACTGATTCTTGACATATTCAATTGGGTGAGGAGGAGGAGGGGTTTCTTCCTTTTCGTCTTCTCTATCGTCGTCCTTTTCTTTGTCATCTTCCCCATCTTCTTCGTCATCATGGTCTTGTATACTCTTCACTAAAGGTGAGGCTCCAATTGAACCTTTCTTCCTCTTACCCTTATCAATTGATTCAATATCAGTGCCATCTACTTTAGCTGATACCTCTTTTTTGGATTTGTTACCTCTCTTTGGAGTATTGTTATGCTCTTCGTCTGCCAAATAACTTAATCTTGACTTGTACATGGCTTCAGAATATGCAATTTCGTAGTCAGTGTCTTTATCAAAAGAGTCAAGCTGATCCTCGGGAATGTATTCAATTGGTGGGATAGTGGAACCTCCAAATGGGTTCTTGGCCAACTCCTCTGGTTGTAAGTTCGTTTCCAAGAAAGCGTAAAGTAGCCATAATAATCGTCTTGCTCTGCACTTTGGATGTATCCTAAAGTTTAGAAAGTATTCCATAAATGTATTTGTTCCTGACTCAGTGTCATCAAATGGAATAGGACCATGGAAATTTGCAAGCAAGAAAATTAACTGTATAACGTTGGTGTTAGGCTTAGTTGCCGATGGGTGCTCCCAAATTTCACTGAGGTCCCTTATTACATTGTCTCCAGTTTCGCTAACAGCTTTAAGAATTGACTTGAGACGTGGAGTATCCTGTAATGGTCTTGAGCCCCCTTCTGGATCTGCTTGTAGAGACGGGATAGAGTGGTAAGTTCTTAAACTGGATCTCATTTCAGGAACAAAGTTGATCGTTGTATTCATTCTACCGGCATTCACAAGAAGGCATACTTTTGATACTGCGATCCCCAACTCACGGTGTTTAATTAAACGTTCCTTGAGAATCTTCGAACATTTAGACGATTCTGCCATCGTGCGAACGTACAAATCACCGAACAGAACATGGGAAGCATTGTTAGCATTTGTGATGTTTGACTGCGGGAAAGTATTTGTAAACACATTGGTTTTGTCGTCAAAGAGTTCTTGAAGAAAATCGTATTGGATCTCTTTTCTCCAAAACGGTTCTCCATCGGCTTTCTTCAAATGGCGGCACTTGGGTACGACTGAATTGTTATACTTTCTCTTTTTGCGTTTGGATCCATCCTCATTGTCGTCCTCCGTTTCATTGTGATCGTCTTCTTCGTGGATGGACGATGGTGGAGCGCTGACCAAGCTGGATATGGAAAGAGCTGGATGTGTTGGAGAAGCTTCCTGCGTTTGAGAAGCAACTGGACTGGTGGTAGGAGCCACTTCTGACGTGGAGTTCGTATATATATCGTGAATAGGGTCGTAGTTCATGGTCGACAAAAATTAGCGAAATAATGAATATATCTTAACACCAGATGATCGTTGGTGGGTTTGTGGTGGTCGTTAGAGGAGTATGCTAAAGATAAAATGGATAAATCAAAGTGTATTGATTCCTAATTGTTGTCGTGGTATTAATGGTTCGATCGATGTGGGCGTATTAAATACGTGAATGTTCGGATGAAATTCTCGCCAACTTTCTGCATAGGCATATTCGCTCGCTCACTCGCTCGCTCCTCTAGGCTGGCGGGCGGCAATGGAACATTTTGGGTCCGAATTTTTATTTATCACGTTCCCAAATTCTTATGCCTATAGAACCTAGAATTAGTTCCAACTGTTAATTCTACCATGTCGTGGCGACAGTTCCAGCTCTATGATTTTACACCTATTCGTGATCCCAATTACAACACATCGGATGTATTATACTCAGATTCAAGTCTAACTGGCATTCATGCCACCAAGTCTTTCTTGGTGATCGCAGTCCAAAACTCCGTGCTTAAGCTTATAAACCCAACAGACTTCACATTGGTGTCATCTCTAATTGCCTATGATTTGGACTACTACATCAGCTTTGTCAAATGTATACCCAATTCAAACTTGCTCGTTACATTAGCCGAGAAGCAGGGCTTCCCGGCTATCATCAAATTATGGGACTTGACCAAGTTGGTTCATCTCGAAACTGAACCGGAAAACCTTAAGTTCAAGTTCCAGACCCAGGTAATTGTTTCCAATGCGGACAATTCTTATCCGATTAGTTGTCTTGAATTCAATGATGATTTCACTTGTGTTGCCATTGGATATACAAATGGCAAAGTCTTACTTGTTAGAGGCGATCTTTTGAGAGACCGTGGGTCGAAACAACGTCAAGTTTACGAATCAAGTGATCCTATCACGGGTATCCAGTTTAAACTGAATGAACTCCTTTACATAACCACTACATCCAAGATCTTAACTGTACCAACCACAGGAAGAAACCATGGCAAACCTTTACGTGTCCTTTCTCAAAACAAAGGAATTGAACTCAATTGCTGTGCATTAAGTCCAAAGACCCAGGAGTTGATTGTGGCCACCGCCGAATCTATCACCTTTTACAACAATTCAAGCAAAACCAACACGTTCAACTTTGAAATAGCCAAATCCAAGATTTTTAAAGTCAAGAGTGAAAACTCCCTTCTCATAGTGTCATCTCAGAATGAAGACATCTCACCAGGGTCTACCAAGAAGAGATTGGTCACAAAAATCATCATTCTTGATTTATACAACAAGCATATTTCCTTTAACCTAATAATTCCGAATAATGTGATCAGTCATATATTTGAGCAGAATGATGATATCTTTCTTCTTACCAACGATGGAGTGCTCTTCAAATTACACGAAAAGCCGATCAATCAACAGATTGAAGTTATTCTTCAACGTGAATTGTTTCCCATTGCATACAATTTAGCTAAGCAGGCTAGATTGTCAAAACTGATACTTTTGAGAATTCAAAAGCTCTACGGTGAATTTTTGTACAAGAAACAAAAATTTGAAGAGTCCATCAAGGTATTCAACAAATGCTTGGATTTATTTGAATCTCAAGAATTAAGTGATGAAGAAGAGGATTGGGATGATTTTATCATGAACATTATTACCAAGTTTAGAGATGTTTCAAATATTTCCAACTTGACCAAATTCTTATTCAGATTGTACGAGTTGAAGAAGGCAAATAACGATCATATCACACTCCTTCTATGTTGTTATTGCAAGTTAAAATTGACGAATGAGTTGGACGATTTTATCAATTCGTTAAATTTGAGTGACGAATCGTCTGATTCATTTCAAGACTTGAATTTTCAATTAATCATTAATTTATTCAAAGAATGTGGATACTTTAATCAAGTTATAAAGTTGTTATATAAGTTAGATCAACCAAACTTGATAGTGGAAATTCAATTAAATGACCTCAAGAATCCCAAGGAATCCTTAAAATTTATCAAGACTTTGGCAATAGATGATCTCCTCTTGATCTTGATAGATCATTCTAAAACATTTTTGGACTTTTTGCCTATTGAGACAACAGAGTTGCTAATAAATGTATTTACAGGTAAATACGTACCTTCTGAAGCCAAGAAAGATCCACTAAAGCTTGATTTGCCGATCGAAACGGAACCCAATGCAAACAATGAAAAGGAAGACAATGCCTTTACTTTAAATAGTTACAAGACATTTCTTACCTATGTTTCCAGACTGAATGCAGATGATACAGAATCAGCAAAATCCACTAATTCGGTTACTGAGCCAACTTATTTACCACCCAGACCTAGCATTATTTATCCAAGTTTTATCAATCATCAGAATGAATTTGTGATCTTCCTAGAAGCTTGTGTTGAAACATTTGATAAGTACCAGGGAAATGGAGTGGATAAAAAGGATTTGTTGATTACCTTGTTGGAGATGTATTTATCATTGGATCAAACCACAGAGAATAGCGAATGGAAACAAAAGGCGACCGATTTGGTTAAGGATAATTGCACTATTTTGGATAACGCATCGTTATTGTTGTTGTCCCATATATATGATTTCCAGAATGGCGAGGTGATGTCCAAGGAAACGTCTGGATATGAAGAAAGTTTATTTCAAAGTTGTGAAATGGCAGGGGATGTTGCTGGCTGTTTCCAGATAGTAAAGAAATTTGCATCTAGGAAGCCAATACTCTACAAAATGATATTGAAATTTATGGTTTCCAAGAAAGACATTTTTGACCAAATAAGTGCAGATGACTTCAAGACTGTTTTGGATGAAATTGATCGAATTAATTTGATGAGTCCTCTCGAAGTGCTACAGATTCTTACTAGTGCCGTGGATAATGACTACGTAACTTTGGGTCTTATAAAGAATTACTTGATTGACTACATTGATGGCCAAACCAAAGAAATCAATAACAATAACAAGTTGATCAATTATTACGAAACTGAATCCACCAAAAATTCATTTAGATTGACTGAATTAACTACCAAACCATTCAGTATTCAGAACAACAGGTGTTCTGAGTGTAAGCAAAAGCTCGACTTCCCTGTTATACATTTCAAATGTGGGCACTCGTACCACCAGAAATGTTTGAGTGACTCACTAGTTGTTTCATCAAATCAAGACGATGGGGTTCCCAAATGTCCGCAGTGTATTAATGAAATCGATGAAATCCAAACAATCCGTGCTCTGCAATTTAGTTCCAAAGACAATTTTCAAGTCTTTCAAAGTTCTTTGGATGAAAGTAAGGACCGTTTTAGATATCTCAGTGAATATTTGGGCAAGGGTGTGATGGAGAATGAAAGTATTACACTTTTGAATGAATAAGTTTTATTTTTTTTTTTTTGCAACTAGTCTGAAACAACCCACATACTTTCGACACCAACATATAAAAGTTTAGATACTATTCGAAAATCGTACAATGTATAAATTTTTCTAATGATAAATGATATGGACAGCGAAGTAGATCGTTATTGTCCGACTTGGCTTCGGAATGAAACCTCGCTTGGAGATGCCGATTCTTCTCACGATTCGTCTGAGAAAATAATTGCGTTTTACACACAGATCAGTCCACAAGAAAAGAGTTTCCGTGGCTGCAACCTTCAGATTAGCGAGTATGATCTTCCGCGGACGTCACAAAGTAAGATCGTTAGTGAACAAAGTGGTAACAGTTTTGAAATTCGAAAAAGTATAATAGAGTTTGTAACCAGTCAAATTGTATCATATAAGCAGGTTAAAGAAGCATTGGAATCGGAAAGGGTAGAGAAGAAGCTAGAGCCCCGGTTTGAGCCTTTGTTGCACACATTGCTGAGCATCAATGAGATTTTGTACGGGTTTTTGCAAGCAATAATTAAGCTGTTAATTTATATTAGTGAGATCAACGATAAAGATGAATTCCATCTGTGTCAAGATAAGCAGGAATTACTCGACTATAATGTGTTCCAGCTCGTTTACAACTGTCAACTAAAAAAACTTAATATTGGCGGCTTGATCAATGACAAGTTGTTCTGTGAAAAGTATCGCCAGGCCATAGTGTCATACAATGTCAAGTTACCGATATGGTTGGAATTGATTAGTGCAGAATGGTCCGAACTACTTATCAAGCCAATTGAGAGGTTGTATCGGTATCCTGTTATGTTGAAGAGGCTTGTGGATGCGATGTCCACAAATAAGACAAGCGACTTGCAGCAACATGACCTACGAATGGCTCTAATAAAAGTGAACCGGTTAATCAAAGAGTGTAACAGTTACGGAAATTTGAATATTAACAACGGTGGCACCGATAAGTGGTCTAGCATTAAACACATTGACGACTACCTCCAAACTGAGTTTAAGCAGTCGCTGATGGAGCACTACTTGGTGACCGAAGAAAAGAGTTTGCCCGCGGTTCCCGTGATGAGTGACGCGACCAAGAAGTCTATTTTAGTACGGATCGAAATGCTATGCGAGATGCGCAAGCGTATCATGAACACGATGGCGACACTTACCAGCATCGTAGAGATCCAAGTCCAGTATGGACAAATGTGGCACGGTGCAATGGGAGGAAAATCGTCACAACAGTCGTATATGGCGTTCAATGAGTATCAGACGCGATGTGCATGTGACTTTGTTCATGAGATGAACAAACGGATCATCAAGCCTATCGATAAATTTGTTGATATGTGGAAGGTGCAAAAACGATTGGGGTGCTATGGGTATTTGGATACCTTTATGGAAATGATATTCCAGTTGTATATACTATTAAGTCGTGAATGGTTGCAAAAAATGGCACACCACTAAGCGGATATAAAAGAACTACTAGTAGTAAAATAGAAAACGTAGATCGCCAGAAAGCAAACTCCCAAATCAGTTCTGAGCTGGTTACTTGTTTGGAATAAAAAAATAAAGCTCCTTGCATAAACCCCGAGTATAAGCCGGTGGCGTGTTTACAACTCTCTTGTGCCCAGTTGCTGAATCCGATTTTGTGCACGATTCAGGAGTCGGAAAAAATCGTCAAACAAAAATTTCATCTTCTGCCACCATCCACCACATCGTATCCTTTCTGCTTAAATACAATGTCTACTAGTACTACTCCAGCTTCTGACGCTTCCCATGGTTGCGCATGCTCCTTGTTGACCTGGAAGGATCCAGTCAAGACCGGTAAAGTTTTCGGCTCCATCATCGCCACTTTATTGGTTGTGAAGACTGTTAACTTGTTTAATGTATTCTTCCGTTTAGCTTATATTGGATTATTAGGTATGTTTGGCTCTAATTAGGCCATCTCCTCGATAATTTCCTTCTCAGTTTTACTAACCTATTTCTCTAGTCTCCGCAGCTGCTGAATATGCTGGTAAGTTGGTCACTGGTGAAGGCTTTGTCACCAAGTACAAGCCAACTGCTAAGTCCTGTGCCAAGACTTTTAATGCTGAGGTATTGCCATCAATTGCTGACTTGAACTTGAAATTGGAAGCCTCAGTTCAAAAGATCATATACGCTCACGACATCGAAACTACCTTGAAGGCTGCTGGTATCTCTTACGTCTTATTCAAGATCACCTCCTGGTTCTCCTTGTACACCTTAGTTTTTGCCGCTGTCATTGTCGCCTTCACCGCTCCAGTCATCTACTCTAAGAACAAGAAGGAAATCGACGCTGCTGTTTCTCAATACTCTGGTCTTGCCAAGGAAAAGATTACTGAACTCACCAACAAGGCTCAAGAAGCCGCCTGTCCTGTTGTTCATGGTGCCCTTGAAAAGCTCGGTCCAGTTGGCCAATTCATTAGCTCAAAGCTTCCAGTCAGAACCGCTGGCTCTACTGTTGGTGACGACAGATCTGCCACTTTTGGCACTGCTGCTGACACCCATGAGGTCAAGTCTACTGAAACTTCTTCTGCTGCTACTACTGGTGCTTCCAAGTTCCCAAACGTTCCAGTTGCTGAATTGAACACCAACACCACTGAAGAATTTGTTGATGAAGTTGCCAAGGAAGTCCCAGCTTCTTTGTGAGTTTATTTTAGCAAACAGACAACTTGAGTTGTCGATATTCTATTTATTATTGCTGTCTGTGTGTGAACTCATCTTCTATTTCCTATCGATATAATTTTTATTTACTCGTCCGACGGATCTGGTAGTCTTCTGTAGCATGCTATCCACTTGTCTCCCTTGTTACGTGTGACCTTTTGACCCTCTTCGGTGGAGTTGTACATGATCTCAACACACTTGTCTTGTTTCTCCCATTCCTCGTCCAATCTCTCAAACAATGGGTGTTCGTCAAGGTGCTTGGCCATCCACATGTGCAAGTCATGAACATCCGTGATAGTGTAGATTATGCCTCCCTCCTTCAACACGTAGGCATATTCTGCAATTAATGTGCTTGAGATGATTCTTGCCTTGTGCTTTCTCTGTTTAAAGTGAGGATCAGGGAAACAGAAGAAGATCTTGGACAACTGGGCTCGGTAAAAGAAGTTTGGTAAAAACTTCATTGCGTTCCCTCTCAATACAGATATGTTCTGGTAATTAACCTTGTCTTCCTTGTGCTTGGTTCTCAACGCGATTATTCTGTCTTCTACATACTGGGTAACCTGGACCCGGATCTCCATACCCAAAATCAACTTCTCAGGAAACGCAGGTGCCAACTGAGTCATTAATCCACCATACCCACACCCAATATCGGCAATCTCGACTTGGGCCGTAGGATGCTCCTGCAAGTATTCTGGATAGTGCTTGGCCCAGTCCATTTCCTTGGGTGAGTATGGGTATTCTAACAGGTGGTCTGAGAAGGGATTCGAGTGTGCTCTCTGTCTGTAGAAACGCTTACGAGGCAACTCAACTCCTTCGATGACAGGTGTAGCTGATGCCTCAAACCGAGCCTTCTTTCTGGTCTCTTCCTTGTTGTCCCTGTAAGCTCTTCTTCTACTTTCTGCATCCTGCTGCTCCCTCAATTGGGTCTCCTTGTCTTTCAAAGGGTTCGGTGTATGTGGTTTTGGCATCGGGGCTTAATGTTTTTAAGACTGGAGATGGGGTTGCGAATCCAATCGATGCGATGCTTGATAAATTTTTCAGCGGACCGCGATAAGTGCGCTATGTTTATACTCATTAAAAGTATGTACTATTTACAAATCTAGTCTGATTCTCCACCAATATCCTTACGACGCTCTTCCAAGGTCAAATACAACATGTTTGATTGTGCTTCCAAAGTTCTCACTAAACCAGCACCTCCCAAAACAGTCAAAAGACCGGCCAATTGGCCATGCAATTGATCTAGGTTAGGCAAGTCCTTGAAAGTATCAATGTCGTCATTGTTGTACACTTTGGATTCCACCTTGGCACCAATCAAGAATAACTTTTCTGGTAGCGTCTTAATAATCTTCAAAACTTGGTTTACTACTGAGGGGTCACACTTTGGAATGGTGATCACCGCCGTAGGTGCGTTCAACAATGGATTCAATGGATGATCTACGTCCTTGTTCACTTTAGAACTTTTCACCGAAGCAGGATCAGCGTCATGTTCTGATCTCAAGTAGACCTTGTATAAACTGTTGGTGATAACATTGAACTGAGCCCCAACTTTCTTTAAATCGGTACGGAGCTTGGTATTGTCTTTCTTAGGTATGTTATTGTGGTGCACAAACAACAAAATTTCGTTCTGGTCGTTTAAGTACTTGTAGTAGTCAATGAGAAATGTCTTTCTGGACAATACTGGTTTGACAGTATTTCTCCCTTCAAGTTGGAAGTTGGGTGTCACAGCCGAGCTGACAACCGCGGTGCGGGAAAATGCTCTGGTTCCACATGTAATGAGACTCTTTGGAGCAAACAGGCGCATGCCTATCCCACCAAGTAACCTCAACATTCTTGCTAGCAGTGTCTTTATTGGAATCCTTACTACTCACTGTGAGGGTTAAAGAAATTTTTCAGAGCAAAGCTCTCGACACAAAAAATTAAGGTCACATGACTAGTCCACTGGCCACTTCGTCTTTTTTTCACAAGATCTGTGGACCGTAGGTGATGCCCTACAAACTGGGTTTAAAAAGAATTTTAATAACAGTTGAAAATTTATACTTTAATGCAGCCAGAGGAAAACGTAGAAATATGACGGAAAGAAATGGAGCCAGAAATGACTCACCAGGTAACGACTACTTTACTGCCACAAGTACTAGCAAGAGAGCAGCTCTTGAAAATGAAGATACCCCTAATAACTACAAAAGAAGCAAGGAGTCCAGCCCTGCTGAGGTACTGGGCTTCGGTTTAGTTGATCTTCAAAAACTTGAATACAGTTCTAGAACCTTACAGAAAAGCATTCGTTTAATCATAAGTGAGGCCCCTGACGTTATTGAGTTAGAAGAGCTTGTTGAGTCTTCACTGACTGACCCCAGTCTCAAAGTTGAAATTAAGCAAAACAGATTGCTCCAATTGGCAGCCAATTTGAAAAGTAAACAGAAGTTAGGTGATTTGCATATTTTTGAGGACATTGTTGAGACCAATGTGTCACTTACCGAGGACGAGAGAGCTAGGTTGAAGCTAATTAGAAAGGAGTTCAAAAATGAAACCACTCATATTCCTGTTACTCCACAGCAAGACATTTCTAGTAATGGTATCGACGGTACCAAACCTCCGTTGCCGCGTATCCAAGACCCAATTCTTTATGAACGAGTTTTCGTCCATAAGTCGACAATCAACAGTAAATCGTACCTTGATCAAAACGAATTGTCCAATTTACATAACGAAAGACTAGAATTTTTGGGGGACTCCATCTTGAACAACTTGGCCACATTGATTATTTACGACAGGTTTCCTGATGCATCCGAAGGCGAGTTGACCAAGATCAGATCACATTTGATTGACAACAGAACTCTTTCTGAGTTTGCATTTGAGTACGGACTAAACAAAAAATTACGTACAAGTATTAGCGAGGAGATCTTGAAGGCAGGCGACCAAAAGATCTATGCTGATATTTTTGAAGCATACGTTGGAGCACTTGGTATTGAAAGAGGGTTAAAGTTTGATGACATCAAGGACTGGCTTTCCAAGTTGTACAGCCCAAAACTTAGCTCTTATGATGCAGAATTCTCCCGGCAGCCACTCAATAAAGAAGCAAAGACCGAACTTTATTCCATGGTTGGGAGTGCCCAATTCCACCCCACTTACCATGTCATTGCTAAGGGAGACGGAACAAACCAGTTGTTCACCATAGAATGTAGAATGGGGGTTGATTGTCTAGGCAGAGGCACCGCTCCTGGTCAAAAGGATGCTGGCTTGCGGGCAGCAATGAACGCTCTCAATAACAAGCCTATGCTTGAGAAGTACCATAAGCTTAGAATGGAGACGGACAGAAAGGAATCCATTAAGTCAAACAAACGTACCAAATCCATCGAGAACAAGATTCCTGGGGAAATTAGTGATGATGAAACTGTTTCCAGTAACATCGACACCGCCATGTTCCCGATTATGGCCAACGACGAAGATCTCTTGGACATGGATGCCAAAAATAGATTGTATGCTGAAGTTGGAAAGCGCATTGGTGAAGTTCCGAAGTACGTCATTTCCAGGGTCACTAATGGTGTTGCTCGGGTTGAATTGAAAATTAGAGGCTTGACTACTGCGGTTGCAAACGACAAATCAAAAAAGAAGGCCATGACCAAGGCTGCTATGGCACTTTTGAACAATACTGAGGCATTGGATGAAATATGTAAGGTTTCTGTATGAATACACTGTTCAATTAAATCGAATATAAAAATTATTGAAGAACTTAATACCCCCGGCCGAATATTAATTCCAAATAAATTGAAACAAAAAATTACTTGGACGAGTCCGGAGTCGAACCGGAGACCTTTCGCATGCTAAGCGAACGCGCTAC
>JAJMFW010000028.1:0-153671 GCA_030574975.1 Teunomyces atbi | reverse complement strand
TCATTGGTGAGGCATGTATTCACCATGCAATGCTACAACATGCTGGCTTGCGTGGCGTTATGAGTATAGTTTTATTTGTTCTTTTGGTAGTCCTATAATGAATATTTCTTGTTTGATAGATGTTTGGTAATTTATAAGAATACTACGATGGATGTTTCTTTTTTATAGTATTAGTATAAGCATATAATATATTTAGATACTTTAATCTTTATGTGCCCGATTGAGTTAGTTGAGTAACCTGGATTAATATTAATCATGCAATCAGATTTGATCATACTTTAATATTGTTGGTAAGTGATTAGGATAAGTTTATTTTACTACGGACTACTTTTGTTGAAAACTAATAATCTGATTGTAAATTAGCATCCCAGTATTATTAATAAGTGCTTGGAACAAAAAGTTGAGAAGTTAGGATTCTTATTTGATGCCTGGACTTAATAAGATAAAACAATTTGTAGAGTATTTATCATTCCAATTTACAGACATGTTCAGAATATTGTCCTTTTTTCTAGTGAAAGTACTTCAATGGGATATATAGTTATCGCATGATAATTTTAAAGCCCAAGGTCCTTAGGCATAGTGATATCGATCATAGAATCGCTAAGAGCAATAGTGTCTTATTATTTTGAACAAAGGTCATACGTTGCTCTTGTTGCAAGTATAATAGTATTGATAAAAATGAAGACAATTTACATCAAACGTGGTTGGATCGGAATATCATAGGAGATCGAGGGGATAAAACTATTACAAGTACATACAATATTAGTTAGACGAAAATTGTCAAAAATTAAGCTCTGGGGTTTTATTGTATAACTCTCAATCTTTGGGTATGTGGTTCTTAATTAAATTTTAATGTGGAAGAGGTATGTTGAAATATGAAAATTATCGAAAACTTATCAGAAATTTCTTACTTTTCTTCAAATTTTGCTAATTTGTTATTAAAACAAATTTTAGTTAAATTTCATTGTATATTCCTACAGTCTTAGATATAAGGTAACTTCAATACAAAAGTAAAAATTATCATATGGATTTCAATGTGCCGTAAAGTGGGGACTGAGGAATCGTGTGATCTATTTAATTTTTGTGTAATTTCTCCACAAAATAGTTTGTTTTGAGTGAGTAGTCAGTTCATCAATCATTTTAAAAGTGAATTCAATTCCTTAATTCAAAATTAATGAAGCGTAGCAATGAATTAGTCTACGATGAGGTATCAGTTGATGATAAACACTTTTCAAGAGGTCAATTTATTTATCCTCATAAGAAGCAATTCATCACAAAATCAACAAAATACATTTCATTGCTTCTTCCTTCACCAACCAAATTAAGTTCAGATGCAATCGACATATTGGACAGAATAAGAAGAAAAGGAGATGATTTGAAAAACAAAGGTTTATTTATTGGTGAGTCTTTTCCAAAGCGAAGAACAATGAAAAGTGGATTGACGTTTCTCTTCTTCTTGGGAGTACAAGGTAAAGAACACAGCAGAGATATCAACCAGATGTTTCCCCTGGTATGGAGAGAGTCCATTATCTACATCAGTTCAAATATGAATCAAGAAGAACAAGAAGGGGTAAATACATCGAATGATTCTCAATGCAAACTTTTAATGTCTGAGCTAAAAATAAGCGACCCAATTGGTGGTGGACAATATCCATTAGACTACATAGTTATAGTTGACAATTTGAATCATATTAGGTTCTCAACTCCATTAATTTTCAGTAAAGTGAACAGATGCATGCTCCACAAGGGATGGCATTCAAGAGAGGATCGGATTGCATCTCATCTTGTTTTTGGAATTGAGCTAAATCAGTTGAGATTGTTTATTGATGATTACGTTACCTGTTATGGATTCTAATAATATACCTTGATACAAACATTCCTGTAAATCCTGAAATTTTATTGTAGTAAAGCCAACTTTTCTTGTTCTAGATCATTGTATTCGTTTCTTTGATGCTCAATTTCTTCCTTCACCTTATTAATGTAAACGTCTAGACGTGCCAACTCGTCAATCTCATCAGTTCTTATATATTCTTGATCTCTTCTGTCAGGGTTAGTCAATTTGTAGGACAACAAATTCAGAGGCTTTTGAGTTAAAATCTCAAATACCTTTTCTGTGGGTTCCTGGAAAACCAACTCATCATACAAAACAGAATTGACTTCACCACTTTCTTTAGGAGGAATTTGAGGATTAAAAGGATGCAACTTCAAACCATGAAATATTTGAAAGTTCTTCTCATTGATGCCTAATTCTTGACCTGAATGAAAATGCAATTTTATTATGATTTCAAATTCCCCCCACCCTGTTTCTGTGACTTGGTAAGGAGGCTTCTCTATGGATCGTACTGGATTCTCATAGGTTTCGTGTAGTTTAAATGTAACCTTTTTAATTAAAGGAGTTAAATCTATGTTGTTCAAAACTGGCTTAAAGAAAACTGTCCATTCATGCGTATGATCAACGGGTGTATCTGCTGTCCGCATGTCTGGAGTTAATCGAACAGCATGATTTCCATATAATACTGGGACTGAAATAGACACAAATTTTATTCTCTTAGAACTTGCACTCATTATTTGCAAAATACATATAGAATTAATGAAATCCATGTTTTTATTTTTGAAATTGTTTGATCACGCGCACGACTGAACAAAATTATAGACTCTATCTACTAGTCAAATCCCCTTGTTTATCAGCATCTATTTTGGAATTAATGGTTTCCAATCAGACATTGCTATCAGATTTTCGGTAGTTTTATCATTCTGCAACACTAGCAGCGACCCCGAAGAAGAACTTACCGATTTGTTATTCTCTGTTTGCGTTCCTTTTGTTGCCATTTCCGTGTCTTCCTGCCCCGCTTTTGTCGTTTTGCTGGATACTAATGTAATTGGTTTGGTAGGAATTAAGGGCTTGATAGTATGATGGGGACTTTCCGAGCCGTCGCTTTTGCTATGAGAATCATTAATCGGGGTTGCAGAGTTAGAACGGCTTGGGATTAACGGGGTTGAAGTAAACCCAAAAGGTGTCTTCACTTCGCTCAGTAGATTAGCTACCTTTCTTGAAGGTGGAGGAGTTGGAACAGTATTCTTCTGTCTGTTGAAATCAGGTGCAGGTGGTAGTTTTCTTGGAAGAGAATTTTGCTTGGAATTTACCGTTGAAGAATAATCGTTAACAACTCTCCTACTTGCGGGAGGCGGAGGAACTCTTCTAGGCAAACTGTTCACACCACTCCTTTTAGGGAATGGTGGGGGAGTATCTTGATGGTCATCTAATAGATTCAACAGAGATAAGGCATCTGCAGAGAAACTTCCCTCCAGTGCAGTACTAGGTGCTGAAGTTGAGTCAGAAAATTCTAAGAGGGAACCATCTCCGCCTCCATGTTCCATCTTATAAGTATCATACAATGATTTGTATAGTTTTAATTTCTTCCCTTCATCAATGAATTCGACCTCACTCTTGAATGTTGCAAAAACAGGCTTATGATCACTAAGGAAAATATTCATTACTGAATTGTAATTTAATTGCTTCAATTGTGCTTTACCCTTCAGACTTTTGAACAAGACTCTATCTGTCCAGGATGGGACACGCTGCTTCTCGGAAGTATCATAATTTGAGGTACCCTTATCAAATTTGTAAGTAGGATAAAACTTAATAACACCCTCTTTAAATCCGTAAAATGCACCTTTCAGTCCAATTTCTTGATTAAGCTGATCAACCCCAATTAATTCGTCAAATGCACCATTCTCAATTAAAGATCTGCAGTGGTCATTTGGAAGAGATATTCTATAATTTAAATCTCCAAACCAGATTATATGATCATGATCAGAAATCATGGTATTTCTTGTAAATTTCAAACCTTGCATTATCGTAGAGTAATCATTAAACCTTTCAACCAAAGCAGTAGTTCCGGCTGCCAAGTGTGACGTGACCAAGACAAATGATGTCAGACCAAACTCAAATCTAACTGCACAGGCTCCTTTGTTCGCTGTCATACCACCTAATCCAGTTTTCTTAGAAGAACCAGCAACCTGCGTCACATTATGCACTTGTGATTTCTTCACGAATAATAGTAAGGTCATTGAAGTGATGGACTCTGTTCTTAATAACAAATATTGCTCATTTTTCGAATTCAATTGGGAGGTAATCAAATTAGCCCACTTCAAGGGCTTATTAGGATCAGCATTTAAGATGGAGCCTGCATTCAATTCAATTAATTCTTGTAAACCGATAGCAAATACATCTGGTAATTCTGTTTCATAGTTTTCAGGAGGAAATAACCAAGATGTCAAGTCAACACTTCTACTATCTGGTTCAAGGGCATTGATGTTAAATGTTCCAACAAAAAGTGAGATATTATTCCATGATGTAAAACTTCTAGCCTGATCTTTTAACTTTTCCGTGACAAAATCATTGATGGGATCATGAATTTTGACAGGCTTTGAACTTTTTGTATCATATCCAATCAACATTTCAATTGTTGATTGCTTTTTACCATCAACAAACGTATTCTGATACATTCTGGAAACAGACTTTGTTACATCCGAAAGTGCTCCTGCTAAATTCATCTTGCCTGATCTCGAGAATGACGACTTTAAGGCGTTTGTTCCAGTATAAATTTGTGAAATTGCATCTCCATTATCCGCCCACAATGTATTATGCCTAGTAATTATATCGTTTCCAAATGACCTGTCACGATAATCGTTTCCAGTTAATGTAGATTGCAAAACATACTTCAAAACATTCTCAGAAATGACTTGTTGAATCAAGTTTGTTCTGTCCAAGCAGTCCAAACAGTTGACTCTGAATACACCATTTTGGCGTGTGATTATCTCACCTTCGTCCGAGTCGTAAAGGAACCAACCGAATTGTTCCAATGAGTCATGCAACAAAGGCAAGATTTTAGATGCACCAGCAAAACCACCACTTTGCTTTGTTTCATAGTGAAAATCGAACTCGCTATAATCAATCTCATCCCTACGATCAGATTTCGCATAAAGTTCTTTATAACGTCTCAGAACAGAAACTTCAGCCAGCTTGGTCATGGATAACAAATTGACTATGTGGCAAACTCCATATTTATCGCAAACATCAGCAAAATGCTTATTAAAGATTGGTTGAGTTGCCTCCAATGATCTAGTCAAGGTGATTTTTGGATTGATCAAGGTGCTATCTTGCTCCCAAAATGTTGGAACCGACCCTCTTATCTGTGTAAAAGCATAGATAGAACTTGCTGACTGATTATTGTAAATAAATTCAGTTTCAACAAAGTTCGCTACTGCACCATTGTCATCAATTCCCCTGGCATTAAATCTAGTTCCCGCCCGTTTCCAAGATTGCTTGGAAATAATAGTTATAGCATCACCATTTGAATTCAATTTAGTTGTACCAGCAAATCCCCGAATTACAGTTGTTAAGAACCTGTTCTCATCAACAATTGACTGGATATTATGATCCAAATTGGATCTAAAATTGATTAATCCTTCCATAATAAAGGAATTCCACATGTATTCTGTTTGATAATGTTCAGCGCCTGGTTTGATTGTGCTTTTTTCACCACTTCTTACGTTTCTCAACTTTTGGTTGTTAATTCCTCTGTTCTGTAATGAAGATGTAAGATCAAAGTCATTTGAAAAATAAAAGGAGCCGTTGGAGAGAAGTTTTCTAATCTCATTACATGGATGTGCTGCTCGTACATAGTCACCATTACTGTCATCAATTTCGTTGCCATTTATAGGAATAGGATTTCCGTTTGGGTCCAAAGTGGTAAAATCCCATTCGTCGTTGGATAATGAAATGAACTCAACAGAATAAATTCTATTGACAGATTCATAGTTAACGGGATGTGCAACATTAGTAATTGCACCCGTAATGATAGCAAGAAAGGTTTGATCTTCGATGTTAACCAAGCCAAGACATCCATGGACTTCACGGTTGAGCAAGCTTTTGAAGTTATTCTCTCGTGTGATTTGGCTGTTAGGTAAAAGCTCAACTGCAAGAGAAGAAGTCTTTCCTCTTACTTGTTGAAAAATAAGGGAATGTGTATCTGAATACAACACAAGACTTCTCGGAGTTTCTTTATATAATAATTTCATTGTATTCCTTATGGAACCCAAGATTCACTGGGAAAGAAACTGAAGAATTAATTTTATGTTCACTCGATCAATTACTCAAACTGTAATTATTTCCGCAGTATTGCAGGTAAGAGCAAAATAGCGCTGAACCTACCTTTTAATGTAACCAGAGTGGAAAGCATTGCAAATAAAATTAATGAATTTTATCGAACAGGATACTAGATTGTTTATCTGATTAACACAAACAACATTTCTAAAGTGTTTCACTTTGAATTACTTCTACACAATCAGTTTTCGCGGTATTTTAATTGAACAGAAAAAACCAACTCGAAATCAATTCAAAGAGTCAAACTTTATCAAATATTGGATTTCTATCTTAATATTTTACCTGTTTTGAAGATGATTGAGCACACATTTTATAGTAAACTTCGTGGTTTTAACTTTATATTGGGCTCCACTTCTCCACGAAGACTACAAATATTGACGGACAATTTGAAAATCGACGACATAAAAGTGATCCCCTCCAATTTTGCAGAAGATTTGAACAAAAAAGATTATACAGTTGATGGGTATGTTCTTGAGACTGCTAGAAGAAAAGGTGAGGCCATTCTTCAAGAATTTCAGGCCCAGGTCCAAGGACAAAACTTGATTATTCTTACATCTGATACTATTATTCAGTGCAATGATGAAGTTTTCGAAAAACCACAGACTAAACAAAAACAATTGCAAATGTTTTTAAAATATAAGTTGCATGGCGAAATTTTGGTCAAGACCGCAATCAGTGTTATAAAGGTAGAATACAACGAACAGACCAAATTAAACACTTACACAGAAAAAACTGATTTGGAAGTGACAAAGTTATATTTTGATCAGTATTGTTCGGATGAAACAGTCCAAGCTTACATTGAATCAGAAGAGGGCTTAAATGTTGCTGGAGGATTCAAGTTTCAAGAGCTGGGATGTTTATTATTCTCCGGAATCAATGGTGACTACTTCAATGTTGTTGGCTTACCTGTTGCTAAGACATTCAAACTTTTGCAGAGTATCGTATAAAATATTTCGGACTGCATATTGAACGATGATTATTTTCTTTTTGTCCGTGAAGCTCATCCTCATCGGACCTGAAAATTTTAGTTGCAGTAGTAAACTACAAGTATTGTTTCTATCGTTTCATCAATAATGGCTAAGAGAACCAAAGTAGCTAACGGTGCTGAGAAGCCTATTGCTAAGTCTAATGCAGAAAAATCCGTGGAGGAGATCGAAGAAGATTTACAATTACCTGAGTCTAGCGAAGATGAGGCATCAGAATTATCTGCTGAATCAGATGAAGAATTATCCGCTGAGTCTGAAGTATCTGACGATGACAACTTAGAAAGTTTAGAGGATGAAGTTGAAATTGAAATTGAGGACGAGAAATCCACAGGGCACTCGGTTAACAAGGTGATCGTTTCCAAGGGCAACAAATCTAATGACGGCAACAAGAAGCAAAAGAAGAGAGGTATTATATATATTGGTAGAATTCCACATGGGTTCTATGAAACTGAATTGAAGAAATACTTCCAACAGTTTGGTGATATCATAAATTTGAGATTATCCAGAAATAAGAAAACTGGAAAATCTAAGCATTACGGGTTTATTGAATTTGAATCTTTTGAAGTTGCTCAGATCGCTCAAGAAACAATGAATAACTACTTACTTTTTGGACATTTGTTGAAGGTCGAACTTATCGAATCTGGCCACGCCGATTTGTTCAAGAATGCGAACAGAAAGTTCACAGTTATCGAATGGAATAAAGTTAGTAAGGCAAAGAACGACAAGCCAAAAACTAAGGAGCAATGGGAAAAGGTGATTGAGAAACATGAAACTCACAAATCAAACAAGCAAAAGGAATTGAAGGAAAAGGGTTTCGATTTCGATTTGAACAACATATAGTCTTACATATTTGATGATAGAGAAGAATAGTTACATGAATTATTAATTGTTTACTAGGTACAAGCCATCCATAAGATACTTAGAAGTGCCATAATATGAAAATTATTGATAAAAGCAATTATTGCGGAGTCTGGTCTAGCATTGGTGAGATTTAGTATTGGTGTTGGGATCTATGCTAACAAGTTACACAATCGCGTTCCTATCTAACAGATGTTTTTTTCATGTGAATTTCCTGCATCTCTGAATGTGATTTCTACATTCCCCATTTTCACATGCTATGCCACTTGTAAATTGCCTGATAGAGTCTAAATGATGAATCTCCTTGAGGAGTGTTTCATTTACTTGTAAAACTGGACAAAAAAAGGGACTGTGTTCAGGGAAAATCACATTAAAGAGTAGAGGAAGTTTTGGGTTTGCATCCAGCTCTTTTTTTTTTTGGGCCGGAATCAAATGACAAAAGTAGAAAAAAAAAGAGAATCAGAAGACGGTATAAATATTCAACATATCTAATAT
Source organism: Teunomyces atbi (assembly GCA_030574975.1). Taxonomy (NCBI): domain Eukaryota; kingdom Fungi; phylum Ascomycota; class Pichiomycetes; order Serinales; family Debaryomycetaceae; genus Teunomyces; species Teunomyces atbi. The sequence continues at coordinate 145,163 of JAJMFW010000028.1, read as the reverse complement.
CTTCAGTTTTTCGATAGAACTTATTTAATATTTACAAGAATGTCCGACTCCGAATTGAAGGTCTTTACTTTTGATGAAGTTGCTAACCACAACACCGTTGAAGATTTGTGGATTGTTTACAACGGAAGGGTTTACGATGTCACCAAGTACATAGATGAACACCCAGGTGGTGAAGAAGTTGTTGTTGACGTTGCTGGTACAGATGCCACCGAAGCCTTCAATGATATTGGTCACTCTGACGATGCTCACGACATCTTGAAGGCTTACTTGATCGGTAAGGTTGAAGGTGGTGTCCTCAAGGAAGCCAGAATTCCAAATCGTGAAACCGATAGCTCTTCCTCGTTCCCTATGATTGCCGTCATTGTTTTCTTGTTGGCTGTCGTTGCATACTTTGCTACTCAAAAGTAAAGAGTAATTGAACGTCGCCAATATCTGATGAGAATGCTCACAGAACGATATCCTGTTAGCCTATACATTTAATTATATCCACCCACCATGCTAGAGTCATCTTGTGAGTTTTGCTTAAGGTAAGCTCTATTTGTATTTAGATATTCAGGACTTTAGTCGTGTTTGAGAGTTTATTCTGTATTCTTTTGAAACGTGTAATTCTTCCAACAGATTGAAATCTAAATACAAAATTTTAACTTCATTTTAGCGGTTCTTTGTCGTAGTTTCAATATCAGAAAAAGTATTGGTATTATGAGATTATGATATGTATATTGGTATAGTTAATATGTAATTTGAGTTGATATATGATATACGTAAGCATTATCGCGCTTGTTGTTATTGGATAAATCGTTTCTCGTATATCGTATACGGTCGTATAATTATCGCCCGAGAACGTTGATAATTTTGGTACTGGAGTTAAAATACAAGACTAAGATATATGTGATTTCGGTATTGTTATACTTCTTTGACGATATGAAAGTCATATATTTGAAATTTCAATATGTGGTTCTTTTAACTATTTTGGGATTGATTGTATACTAGACTTTTTTGATAATTCTAGTATATTGCAACATACTACAAATATAACATATTTAGATTTCATTTTAAACACTACAGTGTTTTCAAATCTTTTTGCAGTAACTTCAGATCTGTTCCAGCAACGCTGATGTCATACGTGTCAGAATTGCAGGCAATGGTATAATAACTGCCCCCACGCATATCCGAATACCCGAAACCGCAGTTTCCTTGATTAGTGAGCAATCGCAAAACTAACCTTTCTACTTGTGCAACATGTCTACCATGTCGAAAAGCGGAAATTTATGTTCAAGATTGGGGTTGAGGCTGCCCATAATTCAGGCTCCAATGGCGGGTGTTTCCACCGTTAAGCTCGCGTCAAAAGTGACTGCTAATGGTGCTCTAGGCTCACTTCCCCTAGCAATATTTGACTTTAGGAAAGGAATAGATCCACTAATCAAGACACTCGAAGAATTTAAAAGCAACTTACTGGAGTCTAGCGCCGATCATTCAGTTGTTAATTTGAATTTCTTCTGCCATGAAGTAGTTAAGGATGCAACCGAAAGCCAGATTAATAACTGGTGGTCCTTGTATGACAAGACAGTTGAAGTTACAGATGATGTTAAACCCAAAATTCCGTTTACCAACGGAAATATATCGTTCAAGGAATTAGAACTATACAATCCCGACAAGTTAGGCGAGTTGTTAGATTTCTTAATAAGCTATGGTCCAAAAATGGTCAGTTTTCATTTTGGACATCCAGAAAAGAGTACCATTGATAGATTCAGACAAGCTGGAATTTTAGTGTTTGTTACAGCAACATCTGTTGAAGAAGCTAAGTTATTAATTGGATTGGGTATAGATGGCATTGTCTGTCAAGGATCAGAGGCTGGTGGACATCGAGGAAATTTCTTGATTGACGAAGAATTTGATGAACTCTTATCAACTCAAGCTTTGTTTTTGCAGACAAAGAAATATGTTGACGAAAACAAATTGAGTACATATCTAGTTCCCGCAGGTGGGATTGTGGATGCATTGACAGCAAAATATTATCTTTCTTTAGGTGCCTCAGCCGTTCAATTAGGTACTGCTTTCTTAGCGACTTTGGATTCCAATACAAGTGGTTTTTTTCAGAAGGTAGAATCCAGGAGTGAACGTTGTCATACCGTACTAACTTCACTAGTATCAGGAAAACTTGCGAGAACGGTTAAGACACCGTTTATCGAAAGTTTGATTATGAACAACTCGTTTAACAGGAGTGAGTTACCTCCTTATGGATCATCGTACAATGCCTACAAAACCCTCAAGCAGCAAGTTAAGAATGCTGATATTGGATTTTATTTAGCGGGGCAAAACTATCACCTCGTTGACCCCAAGTTAACTGTTGCTGAGATTATCGAACAGTTTTCTAAGGAACTCTAGTTTGGGTGCAACAGATACTTTTTATGAATCAAATTATATTTCTATTACATAAGCTAAACAATAAAAATTTTCGATGATAAAACTTCAACGGACCTCGACTTAATAAATAAATTGCATTAACTAAGAACGTTCATCATGGCTGTCAACTATCAAATTACTTTGTCCGACGAATCAAAGGAAAGAATTTTGAAGGTTTTGGATTACTCCAAGACGATTGCTCACTATGGTTTCATTCCATTTGTCTTGTACTTGGGCTGGTCCAACTCTCCAAACAAGCCATCCTTGTTCAACTTATTGAGTCCTTTCCCATCTGTTTAGAGAGAGGCCTCATGATTGATAGAAGCGTTGTTAAGTGACTACATTTGATCCAAACTCAATCTACTGAAAGATGTATCTGCCAACCTAGTGAATTAGTACAGACAGCGGTATTACAAACTCATCCACCTGATTCCATTTTTCAAAAGCCTGGCATGTTATTCTGACGTTGATTGACACCTTCTATGATGAGCCACGTATCAACTATTGATGTTATATGAATGATGTATATAGTAACATAGTAATAAAGATGAAAGTAAGAGAGTCGTGTATAAAGAGCACAAGCTTAATTATTAAACTAACACCATCATGGTACAACTCCAGCAGTAGCTCTGGCAATGAGTTCGGATTCCCACGTAGTCCTACCTCTACTTTTGGGTACTTAGTCCAGGTCGTTAGTCAATTTTTTAAAAGTGAGCTCGCATTTTTCATCTAATAGAAGACGGATGGTAGACGAAGCCCATTCTAATAAACATGAGTGTACAAGACAGAGCAGTGCAGAAACAGCAATTCAGCAGGCGACAGATTGAAGTTCTTTCGGGTTTAGCTGCTGGATTTTCGACCACTGTCATTACTCATCCTTTGGATTTGATAAAAGTTAGGATGCAACTATCAAGAGAATCCAATAATGGAACGCCATTTAGCTCACTCAGAACAGTCATTAGAAGGATCAATTACGATATAAAGACGGACGGTGTATCGGGGACTAAAATACAATATACTAACGTGGTAAACTTGCTTCGTCATTATTATAGAGGGTTGGCCCCAAACTTGATGGGAAATCTTGCCGCATGGGGCACTTACTTTGCATTATACGCTGAATTCAAGTCCATTATCAATACTCCAAATACCAGTTTTAATTATTTCAGTTCATCTACATTGGCTGGGATTACCACATCAATCTGTACCAATCCTATTTGGGTACTCAAAACCAGAATACTCGGTACCTCAAGATCTGAAGGTATAGCGTACAAATCGTTAATGGATGGAATAAGGACAATGATACGAAAGGAGGGGATTGCAGGATTTTGGAAGGGGACCGTACCAAGTATGTTTCTGGTTTTCCAAGGAAGTCTCCAATTTACGTTTTATGACCATCTAAAGGCTTATTTATTACAGAGAAGAGGACGAGGAGATGTCGAGGAAGTCCAGCTGGACAGGCTTTCCACAATTGAATACATCTATTCATCGGCAATATCCAAGGTTTTGAGCATGGGGATTATGTATCCGACCCAAGTGGTAAAGTCCAGATTGCAATTTCATCAACTTGAGGGAACAAAAGAAACCATTCGGTCTGTGATCGCCTCGTTATGGCAAAATGAAGGCAGGTTTAGAGGTTTTTATAAAGGTTTGAGTGCAAATGTGGTAAGAGTAATTCCCGCCACATGTGTCACCTTTGTGGTATACGAATCAACAAAAAGTCAACTAGAGAGTTTATGAACCAACAGGTATCTTTTCCGAAACCAACTCGGAGCATTATTTATTATGATTTTATAGATTACTTATGAATGTTATATAGAGATTGATAGAGATTGATAGAGATGAGCATTTGATGCGTAGGTAAATTATTTCGAGACGCGTATTGATTTGAAAAGTGAAATCCTACGAATATCCATGACGCCTCGAAGCCCAAGCCCTGTAGCAGAACAAGGCACTCTCAAAAGGAGGAAACCCAACAATGAGAGCCAATCATGGTGGTGTCCTCCATCAGTCAGTCAAATTGAGAACCCGTTTGCATTTGAATCCACTACTTACCATTCTGACATACCCCAGGCCATACTAGAAGCCAAGGACCAACCAGTCGTGTTGGGGGTTGATGAAGCTGGTAGAGGGCCAGTATTGGGTCCTATGGTGTACGGAATATCCTATGCTTTGGAAGAATATCTGGCATCACTTCAGAAGGACTATGGGTTTGCTGACTCGAAGACCTTAAAGGACGACAAACGCCAACAATTGTTCAAGATGATCGAAGATAACAACCACGAACTACACAAGAATATTGGTTGGGCAACCAGAACAATGACAGCAAGAGATATTCTGTCCGGGATGTTGCAGTCTATGTTGGGCAAGGGTGCATACAACTTGAACGAACAAGCCCATGACACAACCATTCAATTGATCAAGGAAGTTATTTTGAAGGGAGTCAACATAACAAAAATATACGTTGATACGGTCGGGCCGCCTGCCAGTTACCAGGCAAAGCTAAAGCTGTACTTTCCAACGATTGACATAACCGTTGCTAAAAAGGCAGATAGTATATATCCCATTGTCAGTACCGCATCGGTAGTTGCCAAGGTTACCAGAGACTTGAACTTGAAGTTCTACAGTGAAAATGTGGATCTTTTGAAAGGGCATAACTTAGGGTCAGGTTACCCGTCAGATCCAAACACGAGCAGATGGCTCAATAGTGGTGTAGATAAGGTCTTTGGCTGGTGTTTTGGATTGATCAGATTTCTGTGGCAGACCGCAAAGGATAGTTTAGTGAAGAACGGAGCTGCAACCGTCGTTTACGAAGAGGAGTGTGTGAGAGATGCTGGTTACAAAGATGTCAGTGAATTTTTCAGTTCTGGTAAAGAGGAGAGACCTAAGGACAGTTTGGTAGATAAACTGTTTTATGTTTCTGATTCAGTTCTGCTATAGAAGTTCTCTTTTTCTAGTATAGACCAAAATTCTGTTGGATTTTGCAACAATTTTTTTTAGATGCGAACTCCGGGAATGTACCTCCGGCCTTTATATAGAGGTCGGAAGACATCGATGCGCTCGATAGGAAATTTCGAGGTTGGTTCCCAAAAAACGTTCTCTTATTGTAACAGGTCACATCCCGTTCTAGATTGATTCCATCCAATAGATCCACTATGTCTGCTTTATTTGCTGTTTCTAGATCTGCCATGGCTGCCCGTGCCGTGACCAGACATGCCACAACCGCCTCCTATTTGCAATTGGCCAGATTGTACTCCTCAGGCAAGTTTCCAGCCCACACCGTTATCAAAATGCCTGCCTTGTCTCCAACAATGACTCAAGGTAACATTGGTTCTTGGGCCAAGAAAGTTGGTGATGAATTACAACCGGGTGAACCAATTGCCGAAATCGAGACCGACAAGGCTTCGATGGACTTTGAATTCCAAGAAGAAGGTTTCTTAGCCAAAATCTTGCTTGACGCTGGTGCTCAAGATGTCCCAGTTGGTAAACCAATTGCTGTTTACGTCGAAGAAGCTTCTGATGTTGCCGCTTTTGAAAGCTTCACTGCAGAAGATGCTGGTGACTCTGGATCTGCTGCAGCACCAAAGGAAGAAGCACCTAAGGAGGAAGCACCAAAGGAAGAAGCTACAAAGCAAGAATCCAAGCCTGCTACTTCTTCTCCAGCTAAATCTTCCGCTCCAACTGGTAGAATCTTTGCATCTCCATTAGCTAAGACAATTGCTTTGGACAAGGGAATCGCCTTGAAGAACATCAAGGGTACTGGTCCAAATGGAAGAATCGTTGCTGCAGATGTTGAAAACTACAAGGCCCCAGCCGCTGCCCCAGCCGCTGCTCCAGCCACCCCAGCTGCCGCTGCTTACGAAGATGTTCCAATTACTGGAATGAGAAAGACCATTGCTTCTAGATTGCTCCAATCTACCCAACAATCTCCATCTTACATTGTACAATCTCAAATTGTTGTCTCTAAGTTGTTGAAATTGCGTCAATCTTTGAACGCTTCTGCCGAAGACAGATACAAGTTGTCTGTCAACGACTTGTTGATCAAGGCTATCGCCTTGGCTTCCTTGAGAGTTCCAGAAGTCAACTCTGCTTGGTTAGGTGAAGAAGGTGTCATCAGAACATACAAAACCGTCGATGTTTCTGTTGCTGTTGCTACCCCAACTGGTTTGATCACTCCGATTGTGAAGAACGCTGACACCAAGGGATTGGCCACTATTTCCAAGGAAGTCAAGGACTTGGGTAAGAGAGCCAAGATTGGTAAGTTGAACCCAGAAGAATACCAAGGTGGTACTGTCTGTATCTCCAACTTGGGCATGAACCACGCCGTTAATGCTTTCACCTCTATCATCAACCCACCTCAATCTGCTATCTTCGCTATCGGTACCGTTGACAAGAAGGCTGTTCCATCTAACGTCAACGAACAAGGTTTCATCTTCGAAGATGTTATCACTATTACCGGTACATTCGACCATAGAACTGTTGATGGAGCTGTTGGTGGTGAATTCATTAAAGAGTTGAAGAAGATCATTGAAAACCCATTGGAGATGTTGATCTAAGGGTTTCAAATGATCGCGTTTTAACGAATAACCCAATAATCTAATTCAATACATGTAACCAACATAGCTATTTTGCAGATGATTTCCGAGGAAATTAAGCAGAACCATTCAAGAACGTAAATTTCATACATTTGATACCAGCATCTAGCAGGTGTTGTACCAGAAGACGCCTTCCGGAACCGCCTTCCGGAACCACCTTCTGAAATTTATGTCTAACAAATGTCGTTCGCAATAATTTTTGAATTATTGTTTATCAATCACTGCGGGAAATAATTCAAAAATACAAAAAAACACATAGAAATGACAATAAAATCGATTTATTTGGGCAGACATGGATACAGAGCCAACTGGTTACCCGAACCACATCCACCAAACCCAACTGGAATTGACAGCGACCCACCATTAGCACCACATGGTGTGGAACAAGCTAAAGAATTGGCTCAATACATAGCTTCGCTTTCCGAAGCTGATAGACCACAATTTATTTTGTCATCTCCATTCTATAGATGTGTTGAAACGGCACAGCCAGTGGCAGAATTGCTCAATTTAAAAGTGGTTTTGGAAAGAGGGGTTGGCGAATGGTACAAGAAAGGAAGAAACGTCATTCCTTCACCAGCGAATTACGATAGATTGAACTCATTCTTTTCTGTGTTGGCCGATGAAGAATTCTGGCACAGGGACAATACAATTGGCGTGATTCCCGATCTAACTGGTGAAACTGAGGAAGATATCTTTGCTAGAGCCCAACTGTTTTGGTCCAAGTTCTTTCCCATCTTTGAAGCTAGATTCCCCGAAATTGAGAACATTCTTATTATTACCCATGCAGCTACAAAAATTGCTTTGGGTCTGTCTCTTTTAAGTTTAGCTGGAGTTAAAGACTTCCTTGATAATGGTGATATATTACGAGCCGGTGCTTGCTCTTTAGACAGATACGATCGACATGAAGCCGGATGGAGAATAATCATGAATGGAAACTGTGACTTCTTGAGCAAAGGTGAAGAAATGAACTGGACATTCCACTATGGATTTGAAGCGGGGTCCGATGAAGATATCAAAGCCAGAAGAGAAGAAGAAAGAAAGAAAAGAGAGGCCAAGATAAATGAAGGAAGCTCCCTAATACAAGAAGAAACCAAAGGACCCGAGAGGGCATTATCGAATGAGGAATACGAGGTACGTTCATAATCTAAATTAGTAGAAATATAGAATTATTGTGACTCAGAGCAAGGTACTAACCTATTAGGATTTTTATGTGACAATTAACATTCCAACTCATGGGAAAGTTCAAAACTATGATGATACAACCAAAACAGAATCACCCAGGTCAAAGGTCAACATGATCAAGCCGTCGGCACAATTACAGGTTGCCGGGTTAGAGGACAACAACCCATTAATCAAGCTTTCAAATAATACTAATGTAAACGGAAACTCTGAATTAGGGACAAATTCAGAGACCATAAATAACATCAACATAATAGATGGAAGGATATATTCAACTAAATGGAGAACTACCACAGGAACTGATTTAATTTTTGATGATTACGGTGATTTAATAGGTAAGGTGAACGAACATTTGGTATGTCAAGAAAACGTGAAATTTGTCCCGAAGAATCTCAAGGACAGCGAGGATGGAGAGATTAAAGATGAAGAAATGAGCGATGCGGAGATAGGTGAAAACCTTTTAAAGGATGGAGAGGTATCTACTGAAACTGACCTGAAGAACGAATTTCAAAGTGCTTTCTTGAAAAGGGCTATAAAACATGCAAAAAAGAAAGCCACTACCTCAAATTTAGCTTGATAATATTGTAATATACAAACTTCTATTTTTAACGTTTGGAGGAAGTGACGATTCTTTTGATATGGTCCATGAACAGCTGCAAACTAACATCATCTGTCAAAACATCCATCTGAGCACCATACAATTGATTGTTCGGATTAGAATAACTTGTAGAGGGATTCAATTTTGCCATCAAAAATCTAGCTTGAGATCCACCTTCATCACAATTGATAAAACGTGGCAATGGAAATCTATCCATTAATAACTCCATTGCCTCTTTCTTTGGAGCCTCCAAAAATTCTCTAAAATGCACATACTCGTCAAGTTCATGATAACCTGCCTTTCTCCATTCTGCAACCTTGGAACCATGGTAAATCAAGATATGGAAGAAGGTGTCCAAAAGCAAAATCTTGTTGTGTCCAAGCGACACCGAATCCAACAAAACAGGTTCTGGTTCCGTCATTGCTTCACCAGTAGCTTCATCAATGGCACCAAAAGTGTCAACATCGTAGGATAACAAAGTTGGTTGAATCATAATCAACGAATTTGTTACGTCCTCATGCATGAAAACATGTCTAATAAAACTCGTTTCATCTGGAGAATTATTGAAAACATTGATAAATTGAGATCTTCTCAAATGATAAACAAACTGAGGCAACATACTGTAAGATTGAGATAACATAAAGGATTCCAATCTTCCATTCGTGTAAATAGCAAATCTGGTACAATAATCAATTAACAATTTGTCTAATTGCTTTAGCACGACTGACTCAACTAAGTAGGACTTGTTGGAGTTGTTAGAATTTGTTGGTTGTAACTTATTGATTGCTTCTCTTGCAATCAAAACCAATGCCGCTTCCTGATCGAAACCTTGTTCAAGAGTTGCAGAATCAGAGTCTGCCAATACAGTAATTGGAATTGTTGTTACTCTCAATCTCATTTGGCCAGATGGATGCTGATAGTGAAATATGAACTGCAAAGATGCATACTGAGAGGAAACAGTATCCAATTTCTCAAAGAAAATTGAATAAGTAGATTGAGGATTGACATTGCATAGCTTCCAGGAGTTCGTACTGCCTTCTCCAACCAGTAGATTTGAAACAGATTTCTGCCCAAACTGGCTATCTTTTCTAACTGGCAATGCAGTGGCGTTACCAATCAATCCCTGAATTTTGATATCAGCGGAAGTCTTACACTCCAAAGTTGAATTGAAACCCATATCCAAGAAATCCGAATTGTCATCATCCAGTTTCTTAAAAAACTTCATAAAACTTTGCTTGAAGATCGCAGTAGCAAAAGAATCACTCATGACTACAACACCTCCTGTTTTGTAGCAAATTTCATCCATTTCAAACAACCCAACTTGATCATAACTTCCAATAAAGAAATTACAACTCAAGCCCATGGATACCAAAATTTTGGTAACATTGCCATAAAATTTCTTTGCACTCTTGTACAAGGAAGAGTCAACTTTAGTTTTGGTTGATGTGGTTGGAGCCAGAGGTAATGAAGTCTGTTGTGCTCTTTCGATATCATGATGTGATCTTAATGGTTCCTTTAGAAGTCTGCTAACAATCTTTCCCGGACCGGTTGTACAATTCCCTGCGACGAAACAAAGAATATGTCCGCCAGTAGTTGTAACATGGTCGCCTAAAATAGATTTTAACAACAACGCTGCCACATTCAATGCACAACCAGTAGCTCTCTCTGGTCTTTCTTGGTACTTCGAATGGGGAAATGTGTTTGTCACCAAGTTTTCGATGATACCATTCAATTGGTATTCAACCATGTTGATTGGTTGTAAAAATTTTCTGCCCAAAACACCAATGATGTTATCGATTGGGCTTCTAGGGTTTGTATTGACATTGCTTCCTAACCCATGAGCCAACAAACCCAATGATTTCTGAATATCCTCCAAGGTATATTCCTTGTTACCGTTGAAAGTGTGGACAGTTCTGTCATTGGATAACAAGTCATGAATCTGTACATGTTTACCACTGGAAACAAAACCTACCAAGGAGTTTTCTGGTAAAAGACTTAATGATGTAATCAACGATTCTTTTAAAGCTTCGTAAGCACTTTCGACGTCCTCAGTTTCAAAGCATGTATCAACAACGTAGAAAAAAATAGGTGGTAAGCTGCTGAGTTTGCCAGTGTTATACTCGACTGTGGAAAGTTCCTGGTTTAAACCTGCTGGAAAAATGACCTGTCCGTTCAGCGTTTGAAATCGGTTGGTGAACCCGCAAAATTGACATGTCCAAAGGTCGTTGCTTAATTGTACGTATGGATTCAAAAATGCTCGACACTGACGACAAACCACAATGTTTTCCTTCTCCACCACTGGAATAACAGACTTGTTATTCAAAGGTGTGTACAAGGCTCCAAGTGGAACAACATTTCTTTGGTGTTGAAGCTTCGACTTTGGCAAACAGTTCCAGGATAACCGGACACCATCGGTATCTTCTCTTTGTTCAAAGTTCATCTTTCAGTTACACTATTGGACTCTAGTAGGCCGAATACAACCTACGCTAAGTGGTAGTAATCGGTAGATTAACTGAGGAATAGTAGATCAGATAAACAAAAACAAAATTTTCGACCAAAAAATGCTCCGATTTAATCGATACCAAAGAATCGAGGTTTTTGAACGGATACAATCTTCTAACTGAAAAATCAGCAAACCACTTTTCCCCAACTCAGGACTTACAGTAATGGAGCAATGAACATGAGAGCAATCAATATTAGAGGAAGATGCAGCCAATATATTTCAAGATCCAACGTTATCCAAAAACGACAATATAGCACAAAAGAAGTTGAAGACTTGTCATACGCAACAAGGAAAGAGATTATATCCACAAACCCTGCCAAGTACTATCCAAGAATATTCGATTATAGAAGTAGGTTGGGTAATGGAACTGTATTGCGAATTGACAGTTTCAGGAAACGCTTCCAAGGCTACGACTTTTCCCAACACGAGAACAAGAGATACCCCGACGAGTCATTTATTATCGAGGGTAAAATCGCTTCCATTAGAAAATCGGGAAAGGCGATGTACTTTATTGACGTATATCAGGACGACTTAAAACTACAAATCATGGCAAGTAACAAGTTGATGAATATATCGAAGGATGTATTTGATGAGATTCATCAATTCTTAAAGCCAGGCGACTTCATTTCATGTATTGGGTTTGCATCAGCTACCAATGTAGGTGAGTTGACTATCAAGATAACAAAGCCAGTATTGATCGTTTCACCGTCGTTGGAACTAATCCCTAACAATTTGGTTGACAAACGAAACATTAATTCCAACAGAGTGTTGAATTACATTGTTAACAAAGAGTCTAAGGATCCTATCCTCATCAAGTCGTGGGTAAGCCAAGCCATTCGTGACTTTTTGCTTGAACGGGATTACATCGAGGTACAGACACCAATCCTTAGTGGAACTGGGACAGGAGCAAACGCAGAACCTTTTATTACGCATTCAAAGGCGATCTCTTCATCCCCCAAAGATAGTTCATTGCAGTTGAGAGTTGCGCCAGAGTTATGGTTGAAAAGATTGACAATTTCTGGGTTTGATAGAATATTTGAGATTGGGACAAACTTCAGAAATGAAGGAGTAGATGCAACTCACAATCCAGAATTCACTCTGTGTGAATTTTATCAATCATTTCTTGGATTGTCTGATCTTATGAAGCAAACAGAAGATATGTTCAAGTTCATATATGATACTTTATCAAAAAAGGAAAATCCAACCTTGCGATCGATGTTGCGGGAATTATCGAGTTTTACGAGAGAATTTCCCAAGTACGAATTTATCCCAACTCTTGAGCAGAAAACAGGTGCTACATTACCTCTGGAATTAACATCAGAAAACTTGATAGAATACTACCGAACGATTGGTCTTGACTTGCCATCGAACTTATCACCCGCAAGTTTACTTGATAATCTATCCAGTACCTACTTGGAATCGATATCAGACCAAATTCCAAACACTCCAATTATTATCTACAACCAACCAGCGGAGTTATCTGCCTTGGCAAAATCGTCTAAGGTAAAGTATGGTGATAGAGAATTTGAGGTTTCATTGAGATTCGAGCTTTTCATAAATGGCAAGGAGTATGTCAATTCATACGAGGAGGAGAATTCTCCATATATGCAACATAGAAAGTTTCAATTGCAACAAGTAGCCAAGGAAGAATATCAGGATGAAGAGCTGATTATTCCAGACTGGGAGTATATTAAAGCAATGGGATTGGGGTTGCCTCCCACGGGTGGATGGGGCTGTGGCATTGATAGATTAGCGATGTTATTTAGCGGAGTGAGCCGCATAGAATCCGTTCTACCCTTTGGCAACGTGAGAGACGTTAGGAAACAATAACAGAGAGAGTGTATATAAGTAAATATTATTGTTTCCCTTTTAACCATACGCCCAAAGCACATTGACGTCACATGTTGCCAGATAAACGAAAGGACGCGTCACACTCCACTTCGTTTATGGAAGGAATTATTCAATCATGAAATATGTTACTTACCGTGTAAAACATGACAAGCAATTTGCTGAGTTTGTACCAGAGTTAAGTTTTGAATGGTTTAATTTGCCAAAACAAAAGGGAGATCAAGAAAAAGTTGTCTGAGGATTAGTTTCGATTGTTTTTACTATAAAACAAAAAATAACCTTTTGGAGCATACGATGCCTGATTACTGGGTGCTAAAATAATAAGATTAGAGTATTCAACTACAGCACAACTTCACAACCTTAGACACCACCAACCATAGCTAGTTTCTCTAAAACGTCTATGCACATTCGAATTCTTTTCTTTTTTTTAGGTTTTTAAGGCGTTGACGAAGCAATTAGACGACGGGCCCTGTACATAGAATATGGACCAAAAAAGTTCCCCTACATCCCAACGAAAGGGGGTCAAGATTTAGGCAAAAAAAATTAATTCTGGTGTGCTATTTTAGAGCAAATTAGTGATGTTTGCGAAAAATAGAGCAGGCGTTTGTAGGCAATATTATGTGTGCCACAAGAAACTTTACCGAACGTATCAAGCATCCTCGATTATGACGCCTGGATTCGGGTAATAAAAGAAACGACATGATACACTGGTAGTCTTATTATTGAAGTGTGTGATTAATTTACATTGCATGTTGCTATTTAGTTGATATAATACAAACAAACAATTGATCCAACTTTATAATAGAATCCTTGTTTCGTCTGTCGTGTTCCTAATTTTACTTTATTTTGTAAATTCTTCTTACAAGCCTCGAGTGCTTTTTCCAACACCGCGAGAACACGAGTAGTGCACACAAACTTTTGTGTACGAATTCTCCAATTAACACGAAACGAGAAAACTTTTCTTGACCACGAACATTTTACGTCGGTTAACTCTAGTTTGACCTTCGAAGTTGAGTCTCTATTGGAGCCATTAAGCTATTGAATCCCTCGAAATATTGGCACTTGAGAATCATCTTTTGTTTCGAGTTATTTTCTATATTCATTGACCCTGAATACATCCTGATCCCTCGACTCGTCGTCTGCTTCTACGTGTTAAGCATTTGAATACATTAAAGAATTTGACTAAAACAACTCAACATCCTACACGTATCAATTGAGGAACCAAGATTTCAATTCCTTGATTATTTATCCGTCTGATTTTTATATCCGTGCCCCCAGGTCCACTATCACCTCAATCTTACATTCATCATGAGAAAGATCTGGTCTCTGAGAAAGGATAAAGACAAGAGGAAAAGCTTAACTTCCGGAGCTTCTCTGATATATGTTCCCCTGGAACCAATAAACAGCCAGACTATCCTTGAATCGTCTACCAATGAACTGGAGTTTGGGGATGATTACTCAACTTTAGCCAACACCACCATTTCCAGCTTCCAAGATTCGCCCACAATCAACTACCCTCCCTTGCAAAATCCATCAGGCTCTACTGCGAAAAATTCCCAACACCAGCATACCTCTTCAATCAGCTCGAGCTTCACCACAGCATCAGGAGGTTCCTACCTGCATTCCTCTGGGGGTTATTCAGCACAAGTGAATTCCGTTGCTGCCTTAGTTAAACAAGACTATGACCACAAAACGGTAAAACACGGCTGGTTAAATGTGGTTGTTAATTCAAACTCCGTTCATGAGATTAGCGAAAATACTATGAAATTGTACCGGGCTGAATTAAAAGGATCACACTTGTATTTGTTCAAGCCAAACAATAGTTTCAACTTGAAGAATTTTAGACTTGAAGAGCCTCCGGTTGTACAAAATGAACTACTTCCCCCACCAACACCAAATCCTAGTGATACAGGTTTACATACCACTTCCTCTGAAGGATCCTTGAATATACCTACTAATGGACAAGAGTTTTTCAAAGTATCAAACAACTCTTCTGTGACTATCCAGGAAACCTTGAACCCCACTGAACAGGCAACAGATGTGTCTACCAATATGTCTTCTGAAGATTACACTATAACTTACTTTGATAGCACCATTCCACATCCTCAATTGAGTTACGATTTTGATTATCACCAATTTAATTTAGCAAACGCAAACATTCAATTCAATTCTACTACTTCAACCATCGGAAATTCAGTTGAAGCCTTGATTCATTTTATTTTGTTTAACGGTGATGAACTTGACAATCACTCCATTGACACTTTAATTGCCATTTTGCCAGTGTTGCCAAGATTTGATAAAGTATTAAAATTGATTTCGGACTTCCTTACAGATATTTTCCTGGACAAGTTTGCCAATGGTTTTGAATTGAAATTGATAGTCAGCAGAGTATTGGCATTATTGTATACCACAGAAGAAAACTTCGGTGGATTCTTATTGAAGTCAGACACAGCTCCACTTCTTTTAAAAATTTTAGAAAGTTTAACGGAGGAGTTACACAAACGAAACGTTGAATTTGACAGCTTACAAGAGAGCAAACCAACCAGTGAAACAGAAATTAATGAAGGAACTGTTGTAGACAAGAACAAGCAACAGTATAAGGTAGAGTCGAGAAGCATTCAGGAATTTAAAACAAGGATGCTATCGAAACAACGCATGTTGATGGGTTTAGTTTCGAACGATAACTTGCCAGTCAATAACAACCCGTTACAAGATCTCAATTCTGTTACTTTTATGACAAAGGTCAATCTCATCGAATTAGCTCATGCTATAAGCTTGATTGATTTAAAATTTTTCAATTCTTGGAATTCTAACATTGATAAATCCTTGCTTTTATACTCATCTATCAAGAGCAACTTTGATGAGGTCAGCGCAACAAGTTCCACTGATTATCTTTACAAGAAAAATCCGTTAATTTTCAACAATGATCACCATATCCATTATTTGTCCCGTTTGTTAATCAATCATATTTTCCTTGAAAACTCATCTGATAGCCCAGGTCTTAACACTGCCATCTTGGAACGGAAAGCACGTTTATTGGAAAGATGGATCGACTTGGGATGCTTGCTTGACAAATCAGGTAATATGTCATCCTGGCTTGGTATTTCTTCGATCATTTTATCCCAACCAGTGTTGAGATTAACTAAGATTTGGTCTTTGGTCTCAAGTGATTATATCAAACTTTTGAAGAATGACTGGTCACCTGTTCTTTTTGAATTAGATAGAAGATACTTGGCACATGGATCTATCAATTCAGAATCCTTAAATGGCATGTCCAACTCTCCAAACTCCAACACAGGAGAAAAACAAGATCAAGCAAACCATAATTCTATCTCTACTACAAACATTTACACCGAGAATCATATAAGTACCAAAGATTCATACCATATTATGGCACCAAGGGGCCTAGGAAAAATATACCCAAAAGAGAAGGTTATTCCATATTTTGGCGATTTGGTTATCAATAATGTTGCCCCTTTGTCCGCTAATATTTTGGAATTAGAGTCAGTTTGGAAAAAGATCAACTATTCATTTAACAGGTGGAATGACTATTTGGAAAATTTGGCAAATTACAGTGATATCATAAGGTATAATGATGATGTAATAAGACGCTATGATAATATGGGTTTCATCTTCTCCAATGAAAGTTTGAATCAAGTGTTGTACTTGGGCGTTAATAACGATGATTCAAAATCTCTTCCTTCCAATGACATCGATGCAATTCCTGAAACCAAGGATAATATGGACTTACAAAACAAACTTTTGAGATTAATTGAGGTTAATTGCGATTCTATCAACCTTGAAAGAATTATGTCGTTTTCTTTAAGTTTGGAACCAGAGTTACCTGAGGCATATCTCAAACTTCCAAAGTTAGGACTTACTGATTTAGAATCTTTGAAGAATAGCAAATTAAACTTATCCAGTGTTTCGATTCATTCCATAGAATCTAATAACTCACTTGCGAATATTTCAACTACCGGTGACATTCCGAGAACCAGAGAAATTTCACCTTCGTCGCCTTCGTCGAAGATTCCTGTTTTTAACAACAATTACTTCATGATTAATTTATCAAAATATGATGAGTTAACAATGGCGGAATCAATGAATTCCAACTCACATACACTTGAATCTAAGGTCCCTGAGCAACAGGTATTGGATCCCCAAATCAACAAGCATAATGTTGTTTTTGACCAATCCTTGACATTCAGAATAGACGATTTTATCGAAATGGACTTGTCAAACTATAACAATTTAAGTGTTTTGGATGAAGTTGACAACGTTGATGATGAAGATGATGATCCAGGATTAGGTATTGATGTTGATGTCATATTGAATTCAGAGAAATTTAATAATTTTAGCATATCTCCAAATCCTAATTCCTCACCAGAAACAGATGCACCCTTGAGCCCACAACAAAGTACCTTGAACAAGAAGAAATCAACCAACTACAGTGTTCTTTCAACAGATTCTTCAGGCAACATCACTCAAACCTACAAATATATTCCAAAATATGCAAGTATTGACAAGTTAATCGATTTACTATTGATTGACGCTAGATTTTTTGACGAAAGTATCACATTCGATTTAACTGAATACAGATATGTTTTCCTTTTGAACTATAATTCTTTCATGACTACAAAAGATTTGTTGGATAAATTAGCTCACCGCTTTATTAACTCAGGAAATGCTGTCATTTCAGTTATGAAAAAGTTTCATTACCAACAGACAAAGGACGAAGTTCCTATCTATGAGTTCCCAAACTGGAACGTTGACTCAGAAGTGGAACTCAACAGTCTTGGTGAGGTCGATTATGAATTGTTGTTAAAGATCCAGATCAACATTTTGAAAGTATTGATTGTTTTACTTAACAACTTTTATTCTAATTTTGCTCTCGACTTGACCAACAAGACAATTTTAATTAAGTTGTTGAAATTATTCAGCAACGAAATTTTGCAGTGGTATAACTCCAATAAGATTGATTCTACGTTGGAAAAATCGTTTGAAAGCTTAGTGAACTATTACAAAAAGTTGAAAAAGCTTTTTATTAAGAAGTCTTACAGACCCATTGAAATTCTGAATTTTGATGAATACTTGATGAATGAATTTAAGTTCAGTAATACTTTGCATGAAGTTCCTATGAACAGAAACCTTCCAGGTCACAAAAACGTTATAAAGATCGAGAAATTCTTACACAAGTTTAATAAGCTTTTGGCAGTATTTTACAAGGGAGTTAAGCCTGAAGATTGGATAAAGGTTTTCAAAGTATTAGAAAACGCTTTTGAGAAAAATACCCTTCTTGAGTTTAACCTTCAAAGAAATCTGGTAAGTGATGAAAGTCTTGTTTTTTCGAACATTAGCAGCTACTTCGAAACCTTGTCAGATCCTGCTGAGAGGCAATTATTATTGAAGAAGTTTCCATTAGTCTTCCGCAAGTTATTCAAATTATATTCCAAATTTAAAACTTATCTTTTGGTCCAAGTAACGGATTTGAATATTACTGTCGATGAAAGATTAGACCGTATGAAGACTTTGTTGATCATGGTCAAAATTTCGAAATTGAAAATGAATGATAATCAGTTCGTCTTTGAAGGAGGTAGAGAAAGCATTCCATCCTGCATTGAGACTGCTATTACAAGCGTTATCTACTCAACAGAGAGCAGAATGTTCTCTAACGTTTGGATAAAGGCTGCTGTCCATCTTAACCCAGTTGATGATAACTTCCCTTTTGATGATTTGAATACGTTGCTTCCCTCAAAGTTAACTTTGACTGATTTGCATAACTCAGAACCTTTACTTCCTTGCTTCTGTTGGATTATCGAAAACTTGATCGAGACAAACAGATGTCCAAGTTTCTACAAGCAAAACATTAATTTTAACAAAAGATATTTGATATTTAAACTCATCAAGGAATTAGGAATTGAAGATGTCGATGGTACAGGCGAAGAAACTAACTTTCATGATACCAGAGAGTTTGACTTCTTGCTAAAGTTGGATGAAAATCTTGTTAACAACCAGAATTTGAGAGATTTCGCTTATTTGGAGAAAGACCAGTACAAGATATTCCGAGGTGTCATTAGAGAGCAGCGTAGGATTATTCTGGCTGATAGTAAGAAAAAACTCTTAACAGCAAACAAAGATTTAGCTGCTCTGAATGGT
The DNA here is from genome assembly GCA_030574975.1 of Teunomyces atbi. NCBI lineage: Eukaryota > Fungi > Ascomycota > Pichiomycetes > Serinales > Debaryomycetaceae > Teunomyces > Teunomyces atbi. The sequence continues at coordinate 125,884 of JAJMFW010000028.1, read as the reverse complement.
GTGACTACTGGTTCTGCTCCTCATATTAACTTGGGAGGTTCCTCATCTGGAACCAATCAAGGAACAACAAATGAGCATAGCACCGGCGGCGGTCATTCATTAACGAAGAAAACGTCAAATTCCAGCTTGAGACGACAATCACTCTCTTACAAGTCAAATTCGTCTTCCAGATTTAAGATTAGTGGTCTTTTCAATAAATCTAGACCATTCTCTCTTAATGTGAGTGGACTTACGAATACAACAGGCGAAAGAGTCATAAGTTCGAGGGAATTACCAGCGGTTGATAGTCATTTGGAGGGAAAACAGAAGCCTTACTTGGTGATTTCATTAAAGAGCAAGAAAGTTTTCCCCGTTTATCTTTTGCCATTGTCTTTTAAGATTGATTCCGATACTTCCAGTGAAAATTTCTTCTTCCAAGCTCCTAATGATGTTGACTTGAATGATTGGTTGGTGAGCTTGAACTATGCTAACAGACACTGGTTTTACTCTAGGTCATTGAATCTTAAAGGAAACTACAGCAATCTTGTGTTTGGTATTCCAATTAGTGTTGTTTGCAACAGAGAACAAACAACAATTCCAAAGTTTTTGACTGCCATTTTTGAGGAAATCGAGAAAGAAGGGTTGAAAGATGTTGGAATTTACAGAATCAGTTCGTCCATCAGTGAATTAGCAAACGCAAAAGCAATTATTGATAAATTCGGTACGATTAATTTGAATGAGAGAGGATATGACATCCATACATTGACCAGTGTTGTCAAGTCATATTTCAGGGAGTTACCACAAGCTTTGTTGACAGACAAGGTGATTGATTCATTGTTTAATCTTAAGCAAAAGTTCCAGGAGGATGAGTTGACTGAAGAATTACTTATTGAAAAATCTAAGCAATCGCTTAAGACTTTACCTCAAGCTAATTACAAGACTTTACGTGGTTTGTTAAGGCACTTGAGCAAAGTCTCCAAGTATAGTGACGATAACAAGATGACTGCTTCCAACTTGGCAACGGTGATTGGTCCTGCATTAACTGAAGCAAGTAGTTTGGATTCGTTGATAAACAACTTCGGGTTTATGAATTCAATTTTGGAAAGATTGATTAATAACTACGGTATCGTTTTTGACGATTTAGAAGAACAAGAACCTAAACAAATAACGACGAACGTCGACGAAAAAATATTGGACAGTGATATAAAACTGACCGTTAATTAATGGTATATTTAATAAATGTGTATTCTTACACTTTTCTATTGTAGCCCGACCAGATCGATGGTGCAGGTTTGTAGAATGTGTCAAAATTATTTTTTTGGTGTTCTACAGCAGAGGCCAAAAAATTTCTGCAGTTGAAGATATTGCAACTTCTACTCTATAAGCTGTATAAAAGGTATAAAAGTCTAAGAACGAAAATAAGTGGTTTGCGTGAGAAATGGAAGTATTACATTCTGATTGGTTTAGGCAATTCCAAAGTTAGCCTTTCCAAAGTCTGGGGTACCATCAAATGAGTTGTAGATATCACCGATGTAGTTGGTGGCCTTGTACTTTTCACCACTTTCGTAAACATCTTCCCAGTTTTCCAAAATGTCATGAATTATTGGAGAACCAGCGAGAACCAAGTTGTCAAGGGAAGCTTCAATACCACCTTGGGAGGTGTTGGTGAAGAATTTGTAGGTATCGTTGGACATTGAAGGAGGTGGTCTGCTGAAGTCAGAAATCGTTCTCATAACGATAATTCTTTCAAAGTCAGCCAAGCCATAAAGGTCTGCTCTGAGGAAAGCTTCCAAAGAAGCATTGTCTTCTTGGGCAGTAGAGCAATAAGTGGCAGAGCCGTTTGTCATCAACTTAGTGAAGCCTGCAAAGTAGTCGTTTAAAGCATTTCCAGTGAAGTAGTTGTCAGAGGTAACAACATCACACTTGTAAACAGATGGTTCTTTTTGAGCGACGGTGTAATTGTACAATTTTCTGAATTCCGCATTGGCTTCAGTCCCGTTGTTCAAGGTAGCTTTCAAAGCCAATTCAACAGCCCTGTCTCTCAACTTCTCGTTAACTTCGAACACTTCGGTACCATAAACGTTTCCTGGGTATTCGTTTTGGTCCTTGGTACCGTAAGCAAAGTAACCAGTGGTCCAGTCTGGGTTAGTGTTCTTGTAGTCAGTGTAGTCAATTTGATATTCTAAGCCGACTTGAACAGCATACTTGGAGAAAGCAACACCACCGATAGTGGTGTACATTGGTTCACCACCAGCAATACCAGCGATCAAGAAGTAAGTCTTGGAAAGGTCGAACAATGGGTTCAAAGTCAAAGCAGAAATGGTAGAAGCAGCGTTAATTTCACCCTCACCAGTGGTAAGTTGACAAATGGTAAGGTTGGTGGTACAGTGAATGGTTGGGTACAATGGAGATAAGCCTGGAATAGTGATGTTGTGAACAAAGTCCAATGCCTTCAACCAAGGGTCTCTTTCCAATTCAAACATAGAAATGACAAAGGCCTTTGGTTGGTAAATAGCAAATGGCTTGCCGTAGGCAGTTTGGACATCGTTATTACCAGAAGTAATATTTTTTGGAATCACCGCCGCTAACCCAGCAGTAGCAAGAGAAAAAACCGATAACAAGGAGAATTGCATTGTGGAATATGAGTTTCCAAGTTGTTGAGAGAGGTGGGAATTCAACTTATTAAATATACAAATTATCCATCTGATCGTTTTTATAGCGCTAGTAGATGACAGAAGAGGTATTTTTTCGAAATGGGCCAATGACATATAGATGAGGTAATTCATCCTTAAATAATATTTCCACAAACGATGAATTCTTACCCTAAATTAATCTCGAAATTTTGACTCCTGACAATTAGGACACTTCAAATGTATATTTTTTTATGAAGCCAATCGTATATACGGCTAATTAAAACCATTGCATATACGGGCCAATCGCAAGATTGATGTCTACACAACTAATGGAACGCCTCAAAATACCTGCACCGTAACTCAAGTGTAATAATCCAAGTTGTGCCACAAGTATGCTACATCCTTCACAGGTAATAGAACTAATCTTGACTATGTGTTGGGGAAATTAAGGTTTACCTAAAAAAATGGTAATAAAAATGGCAATAAAAATGGCAATAAAAATGGCAATAAATTTTTTTTTTCCGAACGGCAATTTTTCAAACTTATTGATAAGACATTATTAAACAGACCCTGAAGCATTGAGACTGAGATTTCTGTTTTTGGAAATCGCTAGTATGCGAATATCTCTATTATCTATAGTCGTTATCTAACATCGGGCTAACGCATTTCCAAATTGAATTCCATCCCGACAAAATCTCCCGATTTGCAAGGTGCCCCTTTTCCTTATTTTTTTATGATATTAACTTCTTAGAGTACAATTATGGATGACAACGCAATCAGAAACGGAATCTGTATTTAGTTTAATTAATTCCGTAGAAATGTAAATATCGGTTTCTCTCTCTATGAATCAGCGAATTTCTCCAGCATATGAAAACGCATCTTGTAGTGAAAATACAACGCGCCTGCTGAGATAAAAAAAACACGGAGTTGCACGACCTCATGTACAAATGCGACTTGATCCAAATCATTCCAAAACAGGCATATGGTACATGACTAAATAACCGATAAAAAACATCACTAATGTCAGTAGGAGTACGCAAGCGTCCTACCGAAAATGATATTTTTAGTGATACCTTTAATCCATTGGTATGTGTTGACAAAGCTTTCATTTTAATGAAGTACCACGCGTTCGATATTTTGTTCTATTAAGAAGGAAGACTCTAGCACCAATACTAACATGTAGGGTGAAGTATCAGTTGACTCTTTTATGACCCAAAAATTAGGGATGAAACGGAGAAAAATGGTATCTCAAAGGTTAGATACGTCGGAATCTGCATCTGATCAGGAGGATGAAAACGACGAGGATGATGACGATGAGGAGGAGGATGATGATGATGATGATGATGATGACGAAGATGACGACGACGATGAGGATGAAACACCCGCTTCAGCTGGGGTTATTGAAAGAATCTCCCTCCAAAACTTCATGTGTCATGATTCGTTTGAACTATCATTGGGTCCACAAGTGAATTTTATCATTGGAAGAAATGGCTCTGGTAAGAGTGCAATTTTAACAGGTATTTCGGTTGGTTTAGGGGCAAAGGCAACAGACACAAACAGAGGCAGCTCTATTAAACAACTTATTAAAGATGGAAAGTCTACTGCTAGAGTTACTATCGTTTTATCAAATAAGGGACCTGATGCATATATGCCAGAAGATTACGGTGAAAAGATTATTGTTGAAAGAAAACTCCAAAGAAACGGTACCAATTCATATTCTATTAAGTCGGCTTCCGGAAAGACTATATCGACAAAGAAAGCAACGCTCACAGATTTATTAAGAAAATTCAGTATCACAATAGATAACCCACTAGCATTTTTGTCACAGGATAAAGCAAGGGAATTTTTAACGTCCTCGTCAGACTCTTCAAAATATGAATACTTCATGTCAGGTGCATCCATTGATGAGATTTTGTTCAATTACAAGAAAACTACCGACAACATCATCGAGGTTCAATCAAAATTAAAACAAACAAGAAGAGAGCACGATGTATTTTCAAAAAACTACAAGGAAATTGGTTTGATGTACAATAGATACAAGCAGTCAGATTATTTGAGGAAGAAGGCAAAGATGATAGAAGGAAAAGTGTACTGGTTCAATGTTCAGAATATTGAAAAAAAGATTCAAAGTTACGAGGATAGAATAGTTCAATTCGAAAACGAAAGGACTCAAATAACGAATAAGATCGAGGAATATGAGATACAGCTTCAAAATTCTGTACCTAAACGAGAAGAACTTCGAAAGCAAGATGAAGAAATCCAATCAAATTTATCTGAAGCCATGTATGAGTACGAACAAGTAAAACTTTTGAGAGAGAAAGCAACAAATACTTTAAAGCAAGTCAACGATGAAATCAAGTACCATAGTGATGAAATTGAAGATACCAAGAACAAAATTCGGAATAACCATAAGATCATCAAAGAAGAACAGCGACGCATTGAAGAAAAGAATGGTGGGTCCAAGGATATTTTATTAAAGAACCTTACTGAATTGAAGGATAGTCAAAAAGCTTTTCTAGAGGAAAAAAAGACACTCAAGACCAAAATTGTGGATCTAGAGAACGCAAGCGATGATCCAAAAATAGTACAATTAAGCAAAGAAATCGAGTTTGCAAAAGAATCAAGACGAGGGCTTGAATCACGAAAGGATATTCTCCAAAAGTCACAAAAGGATAAATTTGCTGCTTGGGGAAGGAATATGAACAATGTCATTGCCAGTATAAAGTCAGTTAAAAGTTGGCACAAAGTTCCAATAGGCCCAATTGGTTCATATATTGAAGTCAAGCCAGAATTTGATAAGTGGAAGCCTCTTCTTAATATGGTTCTAGGAAAAACCTTGGACTCATTTCTTGTTTGTGATGAACATGACAGAAGAATATTAGATGGTATTCTTAAAAGAGACAGAGTTTATAAGAACATCATTGTTCGGAGCTTTGAAAAGTTCAGTTTTACAGGAGGAAAACCACTAAATCTTACAACATTCTTGGATATACTCAAAGTGTCCGATGAAAATGTTCTATTCACGCTTATTGATGTCAATAACATTGAAAAACAAGTTATCACAGACGACAGAAATAAGGCAAATAAACTTGTTCAAGTGCCAAATGTTATGAGTGTATTCTCCTTGTTGAGCAATCGTTCAGGTCAAAGATCTAGCATGACTAATGGAACCTTTAGAATTGACCCGGTTTATTACTCCAGTGATATCTACAAGTTTTCATCGGAAACAAACCCAAGTGAACAAGCAATTCAAAGTATTAATGTCCAAATTGAAGAAGAAAATAGTAACATTTTTCACTTAGAGAGAGAATTGAGAAACGAGAAAATAAACCAGAGAAGACCTCTTGAAAGTTGCAAAGAACAGCTTATGAAAGTTGACGATCAACTCAAGAAATTGGATCGAGAAATACGAAAAACTGAAAACAAACTTGAAGAAGATGGGGATTTGTCAAAAATTGAAACATTAGAGGAGCAAATATCAGAATATGAAACTCAAATTAAAACGAGTGAAGGCATTATTACCTCCTTAACTGTTGATATTGATGAGAAGAGAAGTGAGTACGAACAATTTAAACATAAAACAAAAGAAGCAAGAAACAAGGTTAATGAGTGGAATTTGCAAAAGGATCGTTTGCACACTGAATTGATTGCCTTGGATACAGACTTTGAGACAAATCAGGACAATAAGAAGCACTACGAATTTGAGATATCTAAAAGAGAAACATTAATTGAGCAAGCCAAAGCGAAAATCGCTGAAGGGACAGAGAAATTGGCTCCAATTTTGGAAACTGCCCAGAGAAAATGCGACAGAAGTGAAGTGACGATTCCGGAGACAGACACAGCTGAATCAATTGGAGCAGAATACTCAGAAATTGAGAAACAGATTAGGGCAGCCGAAAAGCAAATTGGTAAAAGCTGGGAAGATGTTCAGATAGAACTAACCGAAGCAAAAGAAAAACGAGATAAGTCAGGACAAACGGTTCAACAATTGGATGAAACGTACAAGCTACTCGATTCTCAATTAAATGATCGTTTTGGTGTTTTGCACACCACTATTATATCCAATGTTAATCATGCATGCAGAACTTTTGAAAATGCACTAGAATTGCGTGGTTTCAAAGGAAGTTTGCAATTTGATTACACGAAAAAGACATTGACATTGTTAACTAAAACGAGAAATGATGATGCCAAAAGAACTGTTGACTCATTATCAGGTGGTGAGAAGAGTTTTGCACAAATCGCATTATTGTTATCTATCTGGAAGGTTATGGATTCCCGTATCAGAGGTTTAGATGAATTTGATGTTTACATGGACTCTGTAAACAGATCGATATCTATCAAATTACTTTTGAGTGAGTTAAGAAAGTACCCGAAGTCACAGAACATTTTCATTACCCCTCAAGATATCGCTGTGGTGGGAGATCTTACCGGAAACAACGTCCGTATTCACAAAATGAATGATCCACGGGAATAACTTTATTATAGATATAGTTTATTGCTATTATAGTTGCGAAGATGGTCGAATATATACAATTAGTCCAAGGGCTTGACCACTTCACTATATTTTAATGCTAATTCAGGTACTTCTTCGAATATACCCATAAAGGTTCCATGAGACTCTTTGTCTAAATATATACAAGAAGCTGGAGAGCTGCGGTTGGAAATGAATGTTTCGATGTGTGGCCTGACGTGATCAATAGAAACGGATGGTATGGCAAGAAAACTAGTTAAAAATGTACCATATAGTCTTGGGGATAGGTGAATACTTGACTTGAGATGGATTTCGCTGTAGAATAAAATGGAATCATTCATAATCGGGATATGTTCAGGTTGGTTGCAATAATGAAAGATATTAAGGAAGTTTTCATCTTTTATAAGGGTATGCAAGTTAACATGATCGAAAATCTTAGGCAATCTTTTCAAAAGGATCAATGCTTCTTTCAAATAGCCCAACTCACAAAGACTTCGTATAATGAAAATGTGAAGCATATGGTGTGTAGTGATGATGGAAGGTAAAAGGTTGAGAACTTTGTGTTCCTTGGACTTCATCAATACATCAACATTTGTTGAAACCAACTTTTGAAACAAAGGTAAATCAACCGTTGAGAGAGAACCATTGAGCAATGGTAAATGAGGAGACAAGGGCGATGTATAAACATTTCTCTCCAGAATAGGGTGGTAGAGTTTCAAGCCAAGTGATTGTGCAATCTCCTCATGTTCTAAATCAGAAAAAGATTTCAAATCCTGAGGTATAGGTCGTTGTGAATCACTGTTGGTTTTTATGCATCTCTTTCTCCACTGAAAGTTGGTGAACACCGAGGTCTTCTGCATCTGGTGTAATTTTAGCCAATTCCGTGGATTTGAATGTCCTCTGAATAGATAAGACAAATACCTAAATTTAGAAAGGGCATTTGCCATGTCATTATTGTTGGCGTATGCTTCGACCACCGAGATTGACAAGGATCTGTAAGTTGATTTGTGACTGATGTATGAATAGAACCGTTTAAAATAGCGAAGAATCCCCTTTGTCCTGGCTGGATCCTTTTGCTGTTGAAAAATCATACTAAGCTGTTGCAACACTTCTGGTGTTAGAAGAAATGGAACATGAGCATTCTCTGGACTATAAGTCGATACCTCGTTTTCATCGTATGCGTGTATGTTGTCAATCAAGTGGTGGTAAATCAAAACCGAGCCCAAGTGATTAGAACTCTGGCATACTTTGGTGACAAAATGGGACCATAGTTCATTGGAAAGTACAAAACCTTTGCTGAATAGTAAATGGAGTAAAGTAGCCGTGGCTTGTAAGTTTCCAGATGATAAAAGATTATAGACAAAAACTTGCAATAAGTCATTGTCCAAACTGACAGATTCTCTTGTTCTATCCACTACGTACCGATAAACCTCCAAGTTGTTATTTGAGCAAAGTAATTTCTGTAGATGTTCGTTTTCATGTTGGTACAAGGTAGAAGAAGAAATAGTTCCAATTTTCCGGACAGAATGCTTCAAACCAACAAAACACCGTGTCCTAAGCAGAAGGTTCCGGACACCAAACATGGAGGTCTATCCTTGGGAATAAGTACTATAATTCTAAGGTTGATAGAAAGATGTTAGATTATAAGTCCACTTCTGGCTCAAACTGAGCTGCATATAATATAAAAAAAATTCATCTAATTGGGAATAGAAAACCAACCCAAAAGTCGAAAAGGATCCATCTACTCCAGACAACGACTCGAGTTGTACATATTACTATTAGGTTCTAGACTGTTAGCTGTATAGAGAAACATGCTCAGAATCGGAATTTCTCAGTCCTTAATGGGCAGGGTGAGTCAAAGAGCGATGGGGCAAATCAGATTGAAAACCTCGCTTGGATCGCATAAGTCGTTGTTGAAGGTACACAAACCTATGCAGATGGCCTTTGTATCCAACTCTGGATCTATCAGATTAAACTCGACGAGTTCTGAAGCCACAAGAGAATCAGTTTCGGAGATCACTGATACTTTGGTTAACTTTACAGACGTTGTTACCGAGAAACTTCCAGCCTCTACGATGCATTCGAATGAACTCGGGTACTTGGACTCTATTGGGTTGGCTCAAGGCTGGGGCCCAACGTCTTTAGTTGAATCTTTGTTGGAGTACACTTATGTCTACACTGGGTTACCATGGTGGGGAACAATCATTGCAGTGACCATCGCAACCAGAGTTATTTTGTTTCCATGTTACGTGGCTGCATCTTCCAATGCTGCACGTATGTCTAAGGTTAAGCCAGAGTTGGATCAAGTGATGAAAGATTTGAGAGAGTCTAAGACTCCACAAGAGCAGTATATGGCTGTTAGAACGAGAAAAAAGATCATGAAGGACAACAATATCAACAACTTGAAGCAATTGGGTCCAATGGTCCAGTTGCCCTTAGCATATGGGTTCTTCCAGGCCTTGAGAAAAATGGCCAATTACCCTGTCGAAGGATTTTCTACTGAAGGTTACGCTTGGTTTCAGGATTTGACGCAGGTCGATCCATATTTGGGGTTGCATTTCCTTTCTGCTGGTTTGATCTTTACTGTCATCAAATTAGGTGGAGAAACTGGACAACAAGCCATGGGAGGTCAGATGAGGAAACTCTTCTTGGCCTTGCCATTCGCATCTATTTTGATTACCAAAAACTTTGCTGCTGCTGTTGTGTTGTACTTTACGGTCAATTCGTTGTTCTCGTTGGCCCAAACCAGTTTGTTGAAGAACAAATCGTTTAGAAAGGTGATGAAGATGCCAGAAATGGTAGCACCTGCACCTGGTGCCCAATCTGAATCGATTATTGATGCTTTCAGAGGACAATTGAAGAAGGCCAGTGATGAGGCTACAAACAAGGCGAGAGATACTGCTGGCAAATTGGAGAAGTTGCAACACAAGAAACTGAGTGAAAAGTATCAATACATCAAGAGACACGACAAACTGTAAATAGAACTACCCACCGTCACATGCCTACTTAGATACTGTATACTATACACAACATAAAATGCCTAATTTGGGGCAAGAAGCGCACTTGGCGGTTTTTACTTAGCACTGCGACGTATGTTTTATGTTTTCTTTTTTTTTTGGATCAAGTTTGCCGCGCGCATGAGTTTGCCTAATACAGGCATTATGTGCGACGCTTGGGCACTATGCACGAGGCTAGCCCATCCTCCCCCCTGAAACAAAGAGAAAAGATACATGTATTGCCGCCTAACAAATAAAAGGTTTAAATCACAAAGACTGGCGACAATGAAAGCAACGTTGCTAGTTCAACTCTTTTTGTCTTCTACTAAGCGATCCTGCTAATTAAGTTGGTCTAGTTATTTTTTTCGTATTGTTTTTGTAGAAGGACAGAGAGTGGATTACCTTTGTGTGCATGTAGTCGCCTCCAATAACTGGCCAGTTAAACGATGCGATAGTCTTAAATTATTCCTGTATGTATGGTGGATTATTAATACGACTCAGACAAAATGCAGGACCTGTAAGGTAGTGACATAACAAATACAGCGGCACAAAAATAAGCGATAACCCCGATCTGCGCTTAGTAATGAGTAAGGTTGTATGGAAGACGAACCATACACTGAAGGAGATAGAACGAGTACTGGTATGCTACTTCTGTTGTAGAATAGAATTAGCTACAGATTAGCGACCGGACCCAGGGCATCTTAGTATATTACCGCTAACGGTGAATTCCATATACGGACAATATCCTGTATGCAATTAGTACCCGACACAGGTCAAAGTGAAGGCTTGGCCCAGAGTTAACGGACTCATAATTTGACTCCCCCAAAATAAAAATTTTTTTTTCTTTGCTTTGACTCACTTTTATATAAGAAAGCAAAATTACTATATTTTATGTCGGCTGTTTCCAACCCTGACTATAATCCGATAATTTCTTGTTTTAAGTTCGTTCATACTTCATAATCTCACCATGAACTTCCAACCTACAGACTACCTTCAAGATCTCAATCTTGACTTTGATACGGTGTCTCCAAGAATGGAGTCCCCACGCAGTGATTTGGACTTGTTTAGCCAGGCCGATTTCTTTGACTTGGATGCATTGTCTCAGAAGCCAATCAAACAAGAAAAAGACGTCTCTTTGGACTTTTTAAACATGCCTTTGTCTTATGGACAAATACCTACTGCGCAAAGCTCGCCAGAAGATGCCATGTTCAAGAAGCCAAGTGCACCTGTCTCTTCTGGCGCTACCGAAGACAAGCGCAAGAGAAACACTGCCGCTTCTGCAAGATTTAGAATCAAGAAGAAGTTGAAGGAACAGGAGATGGAGAAGAAATCCAAGGAATTACAAGAAAAACTTCAATCCTTGGAAAAGAAGTTGAAGACTTTGGAAATGGAAAACAAATGTTTGAAAAACCTCATTTTACAACAAAATGAACAAAAGAACGCTTTCCTTTTGGAGTCCATCAAAAAGAGATCAATATTGGATTCCAAGCCTGTGTTTCAATACACTAACTAAGTGGTTTCTATTTTTGTTACCCAGGCACACTACCCTACCCCCTTTTTTTTACAGGATTCGATTAAAATCCAACTTTTAACGACCTTACGACATAGATGATATGATTAACGACCCAATTCAAGATCCAACTCTTGAATTTTTTAACGTTGATTTCGCCTTTTGAAACCAACGTTACTTTACAATAGGAGACTTGTCTCCCAAAATTTTTTTTTTAATTAAAAAAATTTTAACACCTCCACGGTTTAATTCTTCAACAGTTATATAATTATTACTGCTGTTCGGAAAGTTATGATCTATCCAACTATTATCATAATGAACAGCTGGCTTTACTTTCAAAAAGAAATACACATTTCCAAAGTATGTCGTTATCCAATGACATACTTTTCACAATGTACTTTAAAATCTATTTAATGTAATGTAGGTGTAGTTTTTTGGTGACTACGAAAACCCCTTAGATTTTTTTTATATGGTTGAGGCAATAACGTACTGCGGCGTGGATGTAGGTTTGAACAATACTCCTCAAATTATTTTGCACAAGTTCAAGTAGCGAATTAGGAAGGCAGACCACACCCCACCGGGCGAATAAGTGACATTTGTGCTTATTAAATAGTTCATTGTTTGACGAGCGATTTACGAGCAGCAATTTTGTAACCTGGCCGTCACGCATCACTACTAAACTGGAGGCTCAAATTCTCCATACTTCGGATCTCCCAGTTGATACCACCTCCACACCACTGTCTAAATATTCGTTTTTTCCACTTTTTGATTTATCACACGTTCGGGTTTAGGCCACTTTACATCCTATGTCAGACTCAGAATATGATCAGTCCAATATGACAGCATCGTCTGGCGATAACTCGTTGTTCCACCAGCCCATGTTCGAACTAACACTACCCATGGCCAAATTGCGGGATTACGAACGGTCAGTATCGCCTCGTGAAATACTGCCCGACCCTCCTAGAAGCAATGAAGCTCTCCAACACAGACATCGATCTTTATTGGGAATAAACTCGATCGAAGAACAGATTGATTTAAGATTGGCATCTTCTGATAACCCTACCGCTGTAATGGAGTTGGATCTTGATGGTAATGTCCGATTCCTCTCAAAGAATTGGGAGTCGATTGTAGGAACAAATATCAAGAAGATTATCCATAAACCTATATCCAATATTATTATAGGAAACGAGCCTGAAGATTTTAAGGTTTTCGTCAATGCAATAGAGGAAATGGTGAAAGACGACTGTTGTTATAAGGTCAAGTTTATTACGGCAACAAACAACAGAACCTCATTTTCCGGTAAAGCTGGTGGAGGAGAGACTCCACATCCCTCTACCGAAGATCTTAAAGAAGCTCCATCTGATTTGAACCTCACATCAAGCAATATTTTACCCACGCATGATTACGTCCAAGAAGAAGACAATAGCTCCGATACAGAAAGTACCGTCAGTTCAAAATTATCCAATAATGGAGATGTAATAGAGTTGGAAGCTCAAGGTATTTTGATTCATGATGGGAAGACTAATTTACCCACACACTCCATGTGGACAATCAAACCATTTGTCTATCTAGATCTAGATTTGACTATCCCGCAACATTTGATAAATCTATTGGGTTTTGGGTCAGAGATCTTTGAAGGATATCTTGTGAACTTGAAAGAGTTGGGGATATTAGAAGAGGCTACCGTACCGCAACCAAAATTAGTTTTGTGTCGAATCTGTGAGAGCCAGATTCCTGCTTGGTTCATTGAACGTCATTCAGAACTCTGTATCGTGGAACATCGACTAAGCCAGGATTTGCAAGGTTGCCACGACGCGATAAACGATCAACGTACTCTTATTCATCAAATTGTGGAAAGCTTAATGTTTCAACAGAGTCAATCTCAACCACAATCGCCTCAATCCCTAACCCCAGGTGGTATTATATCAGAAGATTCCAACATTAATTTGATTCTCGATTATAAAGGGATTCCACTTCCTACTGTGACTACAGATGGTTCTCCTCGATTAGCAAATCAGGTTCTACACAAAAATTTTCAGTTGAACAACCCTGTAATTCATTACAAAAAGTTTCCATTTGGAATTCTACTTAGATTGCTTGATCTATGCGACGAAGCATTGCAAATTAATCCCACAGAAACCAATGCCAATGGCGAATTACTGTTTTCTCCTAATACAGAGAAAGCAATCAACAATATAATTAATTGGAAATTTTTAGAAACCATAGATCCAGCAATCAAGACTATTATTGATGATACCCAAGCATTAGTCAATGAAAAAATTACTACCTTATCCAGAATTATATCAACTTTGCAATATTCCAACAAGATAAAGAAGGAAGTTGATGATTTGGTACTAGCAACGGTGCTGGAGACGGTGCATAAAATAAAGGAACAAACAATTTTGAATGAATTCCAGCCGAACATTAATTATAACAATAATATATCAGACGTTCTAAGCAACACGTCTATCTCCTTGGATGAATCTACACTTTCAGAACCTATGTTGGTCAGCTCAACAACAAATAGTAACATTCTAAAATCTCCTCAACCATCAAGGGCTAGAAGTCCACCTAAAATATTTCAGGAACCGTTTGACGAATTTAAATCGATTACGCCAAAAGATATTTTGTTAAGAGGAAGGTCGTCAGAAATAATAGGCAGCAGAAATAGTCTAGGAAGTTCACACTCACCTCTCTCTATTGGGAATATTCATAGCACGGCAAACAATTCACGCGATTTTGCGGAAGCACTTCTGGATTTGAATTTGTCAAAGAAGTCTTCAGAAAAAGATTTAGCTTCAGCAGCCCATTTGTCAAACAACTCCTCCTTTTCTTCTCCTCGAAGACATTTGTCACCCGCACCTTATGCTGAAAGACAGAGTTTGTCATCGTTCCAAAGAAACTCTATTTCGCGAGTTGATTCGACACCAATCCAGTCCCCTTTGATTGGTAATATTGACAGCCTGAATGACCCAGTTTTGGGGTCTGAAAGAAGGGTTAATTCTGGTGACTCGACTAATCAATCGATAACGAGTGGGTATTTCCATCAGGCTTCAAAAGGTAACTTTAACAAACCTCCATTATCGCCTCTCTTAGTGTCATCTACACCAACCACTAAACCAAGTGGAGGCGGGATTAGAGATTATGAAGTGGTAAAGCCTATTAGTAAAGGTGCTTTTGGCTCTGTCTTCTTAGCAAAGCGGAAATTGACAGGTGATTATGTTGCAATTAAGTGTCTTAAGAAGAGAGATATGATCGCCAAGAATCAGGTTTTGAATGTAAAGTCCGAACGTGCTGTTTTAATGAAACAGTCTGACTCTCCATATGTTGCCCAGCTATACAGTAGTTTTCAATCCAAGGACTACTTGTACCTTGTTATGGAATACTTACATGGAGGTGATTGTGCTGCTTTGGTTAAGATGCTTGGAACTTTGGGAGATAAATGGGCAAGGCAGTACGTCGCAGAAATCATTGTTGGTGTGGATGATTTGCACAAAAGAGGTATTATTCACCGTGACTTAAAGCCTGACAATATCTTAATTGATAGTGAAGGACATTTGAAGTTGACGGATTTTGGTCTTTCAAGAATTGGGGTCATTGGCAGACAAAATAGAGCGCATAGAAAGAGCAGTTCGTCTGAACAAGGAATTGAACTATTCAGAAATTCATTGTCTCAGCCACCACCAAACCAAAGTCCACTTGCCAACGTTTCCAATTTTGGTCCTACGACAAGTGACTCTCCACTAATGGAATACTTCCACAAGAGAACTAGTTCAGTCACTCCTTTTTCATTGTCCCCATCGGTTGAAAATCCAAAGCCCACCAATTACCCAACAACACCAGCAAGCATACAATCACCAACGCTATCCTATCTAGATTCTTTCAATCTGGAAAAGCCCACCTTATCCCATCGCGCAAGTGCACTCTTGAAGAGATCAGGTTCAGGTTCAAGTGGATTGGAATCGCCCATGATAAAACCAATTATTCCTAGAACCTCCTCAGAAACTTCATTTGCAATTGTGGAAGATGATATACAACCAACATCGCTGAATGCCATCAACTATGTCTTGTTTGATCCACAAACTCAGAACGGAAATTTCAAACATTTTGTTGGTACTCCAGATTACTTGGCACCTGAAACTATTGAGGGTGTTGGTCAAAGCGAATCATCCGATTGGTGGTCCATTGGATGTATCTTGTTTGAATTTTTGTATGGATATCCTCCTTTTCATGCCGACACACCTGACAAGGTTTTTAATAACATTTTGAATGGATCCATTGATTGGCCACAGCTTTCTGAAGAAGAAGATAAAGAGTTTTGTGGACCTGAGGCAAAAGATTTAATAAAAAGGTTACTCACTTTGAATCCCGAACAGAGATTGGGATTCAATGGTGCCGAGGAAATCAAGCAACATTGTTATTTTAATTCTATTAATTGGGATACATTATTTACCGAAGAGCCATCGTTTGTTCCCACAGTTGATGATCCAGAGTCGACCGACTACTTTGATTCGAGAGGTGCCGATTTAGTCCAGTTCCCGAAGGAAGATTCAGATGACGAGAAAAAGAATTCTGAAATACTGGGAAACATTACCACTCCAGTTTTGGGCTACCCAACTATGATTGGTCACAGCAGTTCATCATCAACGTCTTTGCTTGTTCCTGGCCAAACTACTCCTGGTTCTACGGGTAGTAGCAGTTCGAATCCTTCAAAAAGAGAAAGGAGAGGCAGTAGACTAGCGGATACAAACGAGTTTGGATCATTCCACTTCCGTAACTTGTCAGTATTGGAAAAACAAAACAAGGATGTCATTAACCGTTTGAAAAGTGAACATTTGGAACATAGGAATAGTTTTTCTTCTTCGTCATCCGATTCAACTCCCAAAACCAGATCACGAGGGTTTTCCTTGACAGGTGTAAACCCTGGTTCTGGTAGTCCATTTAAGCGCCCAGTATCGCCCGCTCCAATCGGTGCTCAAAGGTCATCATCTCCCCATCGAGGGTTTGAAGTGGCTTCATCGCCCCAATCGTTTAGACATGAACGTGTGGGTTCTGCAATCAGTTATTCAAGTGGTGAAGAACTTTTGAATGACGGAAAGCTGTCTCCAATTGCATCAACTCCCGACAGTGGAGTGTATCCTAGCGACAAGCACCGTTCTTCGGTGCATTCATTGAGCAAGCAAGTTTTAAGGGACTTTTCTCCTTCCAGTTCTGATACAGAAGATACTAAGTATTCAGCATTCTCAAGAGTTCGGAAACGGAGAGAGAGTGCCAGAAGAGCCAATATGCTGGAAGAGATGAAAAATTCTACTAGAATGTCTGAGTTGGATGTGCTTTACTGTGAGTCTATTCCAATTGTCAGACACAGCGTGTCAAAGATTTTAGAAAAGCTTGGATGCATAGTTGTTGCAGTCGCCGATGGAGATGAATTGATCAGAAGAGCTACAAGTCAAGTCAAATTTGATTTGATTTTGACAGCGTTGAGATTATCAAAAATCGAAGCTATTGATGCAGTTAAATTAATCAAATATACCACTGGAATCAATTCAAAGACGCCCATCATTGCTGTTACTGGGTTTGCAGAAGAAGCACAGGAATCACAGGTATTTGATCACATTATCGATAAACCAGTGAGTGTGACCCAGGTTCAGAAATGTATCAGCAAATTTATTAACTATGATGAAGCTATTGAATCTGATAACGAAGGAAAGTAAGGATTTCTCATACCTTTCTCTTTTTGTTCACTTCCTGCTGATAGGATGTCAAGGTTTTCAAAATATCCTTAGTGGTGGCCAGAAAACCATTGTCGAATGCTTCATCTTTTGATAATTCATTAAAGAAGTCTTGAATAGATTTTGATACTTTTTTAAGTTCCTCTATTAATTCCTTTTTCTTATCTTCAGGAGTTTCTGGATCTTCTGCACTTTTCTTTATGTCGATGTATTGACGAACCTTGTACTCCAAAACTGTATTTTTTGTTTCAGTTTTGTTCTTGAAGTAGTTTTCTCTATACCATTTCAACTGATTAATACTTTCTAAGATGTCAGATTTGGCCGTATGGTTTGATTGTTTTTTAGGGAAGCATCTCATGAGTTCCGGGTTGTGTCTGTAGCCAAATTCCATGATTGTGGAAACGTCTATCAATCTATAGTGAAGGTGTTCAATTACTTGAGGGAACTCTTTCATCATAAAAAACTTATCCATATGCACAGAATTACCAGCCAACAATGCTGTTCTTTGTTGTGGAACGTATTTTAGTATATAGTTGAGCAATTCTTGTTGAACTTTTTCCAATGTTTGTTGTTCATTGGCAAGAATCTTAGGAACCAAGCCAGAGGCATTATGTTGTTTAACACACCATTCGTTCATACTGTCCAATACCAGTTTTGGCTGAAATACGGTGGACTCATATCCAACATCATCCACAATATTCAAGTCACCGTCGGTGATAATACAACAAATCTCGATTATATGATCCTTGTTAATATCGAGACCAGTCATCTCGCAATCAACCCATACAATTGGTTTTTGGGGCTTAATGGTGGAGTTTATGATCTCTTTAACAGACAAAGGTGTGGCCCGTTCGCTTGGAGTTGACATTCTTTTGTATGTTCTAATATGAAGCAGTGGTAGCCTGGGAACTAGTCTCGTTAGGAATTGAGGTTTTGTATGCGCTAGGAACATGTTAATTTTAGCTCTTCTTTTTTTCTTTCCAAATAGTTCTCCTGGACTAACAATATTAAAGCTTGTATTATTATTACCATTGTGATCTGTTAACAAATATGGCACAAAATAATGTTTGGTTTCGTTTGTTAATGGTGTTCGGTCACTACATAATTGTAATCAACGAGGTTTCTGATTCAACTCCCAGTCCGTTGGTTTTAAGAGCACTGGCTTTCCAGAATTAATCGCTACTATGGGTCACCATCTTGACTTGTAATTGGCAGAAAGCATTAATCGACATAACTAGAAGCATGAAATGTTGTATATCAAATCAAAGAGCGATGAACTGTGACAATTGTGCAATCGAAATGTCACTGTAATAAAAATTCTATTACAGTATGTGTGATTTCTATATGTTGATTCGGATGCATATTTTTGACAGTCAGCTTGATTACAATGAAAATAATTGCAAGATTTGCCTTGATGTCTGTTTTTTGCTTTGCTCACTTATTAAATAAACTACACCTTTGTTTGATTTTTGCAACCAATTAGCGACCTCCAAGAAGACAATTCTAGTATTATCACATGATTATTCACGTGTAAATCGACTTGTTTTGGAACCACTATTATGCCAACCGCGAGCATCCAATCCACCAAACCATACCACAAGAGTTAGGAGACAATGAAAATGAAAGGAATTGATCGTTTTTATCTAATTTACATGATCATCCATGTTCCAATTACGGTACTTGTTGACTCGAATTTAATTATTCCTGGTGAATACCAACTTCTGATCTCTAAAGCCATTTTAGCCTTCCATCTCGAAGCTAATAAAGATTTTCTTTTGGTGACACTACCATTGTGGTTGAAGGTGTTTGGGGCAATTGAATTGTTGTTTCAGCTTCCGTTATTTGTATACTGTGCGGTTGAGATCTGGAAACAAAGCAGCTTTGATTATTATCTCTGGATGATTGTATATGGGTTCAATGCTGCTTTGACGACCTTGGTATGTATGGCGTATGTGTGGGTGGAAGGTGAAGCGAATGGGTTGAGGCTTCAGGATGTGGTTAAATTGGAGTTGATCTACTTCCCATACCTCGTAATCCCAGCAGTTATGTTGGTGGATCACTTTGGACGGGTCAAGAAGTTGCTCAAGAGAAAAATAGAGTAGGGTGCTTATGAACGTAATTCGTCAAATTGATATTTATTAAACCACGTAGCTTTATTGGTACTTTCCAATCAACTCGTCGGCCAAAGCGATGTACTTGGTTTCGGCTTCTTCTTGAGAGGTGCCTTCCAAGTCCTTCCAAGCTTGCCACTTGTACTTGCCCTTCAAGTCAAACAAACCTGGCTTGTCGGTAGTGTTGTCGCCGACGGTGGCCTGCTTGTACAAACCGTACAATCTTAACAATTCGTCGTCAGAAGGACGCTTGGTCAAGTTTTGAACAGTGTTGGCCTGATAGGTTAGTATATGATAGCAATTGGAATAGGGGGATATTATTTGACACGTACTTTTTCGGTGAATTCAGCAGAAGGCATTGTGTAGAGAATAGTGATATGTTGGACTTTGCGGGCACGATTTGTTGGCCTTCTAGGTGGCGCGTATTGGGATCGGTAACCTGCAGAGGGTTAACATGTAAGAACCAACAAAAGCACAACAAAGTGCAGTTTCGTTTACAAGTTTCCAGGTTTACAGGTTTCCAGGTTTCCAGGTTTCCAGGTTTCCAGGAACAGACAAAAAAGAAACAAATCGAAGAGCCGAGTTGGGTTAATGTACAGCATACATTTATCCTGCATATTTTACCAAGCCTTGGGGATGACCTACTTTGGTTTGCCATCGAATAAACTTTGGGCTTTGAGATACGAACAAGCTCAGCAAACCAAAATATCTCTCCGCACCGGCTCTCAATTAAGGAGGAGTCATGATATTATTCAGTTCTTTCTTCAAAAAATAACGCAGATTTTATTCAGCCTTCTTCCCCGTGTTTACCAGGTACCAATCAGTATTAGCTTTAGGGGTAGCTAATCCGAATTAAGTAAATTTCCGGTAAGGATACGGGGGAGATGAGACGGACGGAACGGAGAAACGGCGAGGATCGAAAACGCTCCGTCCGTGTCGCGCGGGAACACATAGCGCTTAAGTAAGCGCGGCCGTTTTATCTCCGGAAAAAGTTCATCGCGCTGACAAAACACGGTTATGCTCACTAATGATATTATTAATCGGCGGATTTAAAAAAAGGACCCGAAATTTTGCTCCGTTTTGCAACTAGTGTATAAAAATAGCGGCAGAGACGGCTGATAATTTCTTGTTTCTGATATACTTACCATAACAGTTTTACTAAACATGAGCAGACCTGAATTTAAGATCCAATACGATAACACCTTGGACCAGTACTACTACTACAATGAGTCTGACCAAACCATATCATTTGACTTACCCTGTGAGGTCAACCAAAAGCTGCTCCAGGCACAGAAGGTACCCAGATTATGCAGAATGTTTTCATTCGTCAAGAAAATGAAATCAAACGATCCATGCAAGGCTTCCTTTGTGGCTAAGCCCGTCATGAATCCTGCACCAGCGCCCAGTCTTGCCTCGGTACCTGTGGATGACAACTTATCGAGTCTCCGCAATACCACGACTGCCGATTCTCTTACAATGCCCTCTCTCACTTCCAGCGTGACTGCTGAGTCCGAATATGATGCCATGTCCATCTCCTCTGATTCCGACGACTACCACAAGTTGTTGTTAGAAGAATACGATAATGTCAGATTTGGAACCGAGGATTACACCGAATACTACGATGAGTTGAAGAGCATTGATTCTTTGGATTACGACTCGGCATCTTTTGATGAAGAAGAATCCATTGTGGCTTACAGCGGAGTATATGACTACAACGATTACATGTACTCAAACAACGATGAAGAACTTGAGTTCCAATACACAACTCTCGATAAAGAAAAGGAAAGACGAGAATTAAGATTGCAAATGTTGAGAGAATTGGATATATAATGAAGACAATTCTCAAACATTTCAATAACGGGCTAATGGTGGGTAGAAAGCGGGCTTTGCTTTCTAGATGTTTTTCTTTTTTTCATTTTTAAACTATGGGTTACTTGTACATAAAACTTATGACTAACATATACATATAATATTATACTTCGATTTCAAAGTCAAAGTCAATACTCAGTATCAACTTATCAGTCTCTCCCAAAACTCTATATCTAGACTTCGCAATCTTTTCTTCTTGTTTGGACTTCTCTTCCAACATGCTTTGATAATTCTTTTGCACATCATTCAATGCCTTCTCGTTTTCCTGGTTGATCATATCCTGGTAAAACATTCTCGTCACCGTCTTCAATCTCGAGAACGGATCACCCCCGTCTGCTACAACAGCAGCATTCTTGCTGGCCAACTCAGCCTTCCTGATATTGGTCGAGTTCAACTTTCTGTTTCTTTCGTTGACTTTGGACATCGTATTCATGGATTGCTGACTGAGATTCTGGTTATTGTTCAATATAGCAGCATCCAACTTCCTCAACTTGTCAATAATGCTATTAATTTTATCCTGATTGTTGGGCTGTTGTCTTGCAACTTTCAATTCGTCCATCAACCGAGCTTTCTTGAACACAGCATCATACCCAGTGATCTGTTCATTGCTCTTAGAACCGGCGGCCGCCTTTTGTTTCCTGGCAACCATCTCATTAACTTCCTTGTCACTTACTCCCTTGTTCACAAACAGTTGAATGGACTCATACTTGAAATTCACATCGTCAACATAGTCGATACTTTCATTTGTCTTGTCTAACTCAACCAAATAACGATCAAAGTCTTCTTGTTCAATATAAGAATCAGAAAACACGGATATAGGGAATTCCTTGGTTTGTTTTCTGTTTTGGCTAACCACAACATACCAATCACACTTAAAGCTTTGTAATCTGTAAGCACGTTCAGGTCTCGACTTTACGTCAATGATCTTCACCATTCTGTATAACGGTCTCTTTGTTCTCTTATCTGTCCCCAAGTTAACACGAGCAAATGAGTCCACCACAATATCCGAAAAGTCACTGTAGAAACAATACTTACTCAAGAAAGTTCTTCCAAGTTTAACCTTATTAATATCAGCAAGTTGAGCCCGTTCACTTGACTTCCTAGGTCTCGATTTACTTGATCCACCCCAAGAAACAACTCCATCCTCATATTCATCTTCATCTTCCAATCCTTCATCGTCGTCTTCGTCGTCTTCTTCCTCTTCTTCGTCATCATCTTCATAGTCCTCGTAGGTTCTCTTTTGCTTCTTGGACTTTTGTTCTCTCTGTTTTCTCAATTCACTTAATTTGTCTTCTCTTGATGATTTAGCTTGGGTTCCTTTACTACGGTTAGACGATCTTGTGGGCTTTGAAGCTAACTTCTTTTGGTCCCTCATTCTCTGCTGCAAGTACTTCTTTTCATTGAATCTTTCCATCTCTTGCATTCTATCAAAGAGAATCTGTTCTCTCTGGATTTCATCCATCGACTGTAACTGGTCGCGATCCTGTTCATCTTTATATTTACCCTCAATAGGGTACGGGTTTACTAGGTCGTCTTCTTCTTCGTCTTCTTCGTCTTCGTCTTCGTCTTCTTCGTCCACTGCGTCTTCGTTTTCATCTTCATCAAATTCTAAGTCAGAGGGGAGTTTTCTAAACTTGTGGGTCAACACATCATCGTCATCGTCATCCTTCAAATCACGCCTACGCTTTGGTTGTGTAAGTTCATTTTCAGATTCAGAATCTGCTCCTCCAGCCAATGCTAACAAATCGTCATCTAAATCAGACATGATGGACTAATGTATAAATAATGATGTGCGGTGCTTATTATTGTGATGTTCGAAAATGTTCATTACAATGTCGCACAATGTCGCGATGAACAAAGAACCCCGTTCAACGTTTTTAACTATTACCTATGTCATTATTCCCTAGTGTGATATTTACAGTGTCAGTTGAATAATGGGCAAAATAGTTATGATGTGATTATTTGTAAATTTAATCACTAAAGGTCGAACTCTTTTACAACTTAATCTTTTTGCAACAATTGAAATATATTGCAAAATTTTGCAATATCAACATTTTACAATGTATAATACTCCGTCCATCAAATCTAGTAATTACAAAAGTTATTGCAAATAGCTTCAACTTCACTAAAGAACTTATGGCTTCATTAGAATGATATTGGTGAGAGGGTTAGGTTAGAATATAATAGTGGAAGATGTTAATCCTGTACAATATTTCCCAATTAGGTTAGGGTTAGGGCATGAAAAGAAACATGTGACCTGATTTGTGAAAAATTACACAAAAATCCTACGATACTAGTAATTCTACGAAACAAGACGTCTAGTCCTTCTTTTGTATTAAAATAGTGGAAATTTCGTTGTAGTATGACAAAATTAACATAAAGACAATAGGAAAGACCAACCATATTAAGCCGCCACAATTCAATTCGTCAAGTGTAATACCACCATCATAAATGAATGTAAAAAACCAAACCTCTTGAAATCATATTAATGAAGTAATGTAGTGAATAGGGAAGTGAGAACTTAACGCAATCTTCTGGCTTCACGTTCAGATTCCATCAAGCACAAGATGTCGTTTTCTCTGACTGGGCCCTTGACGTTTCTGACGATGGTTCTGGAAGAGTCTTCCAAGAATTCAACTCTGACTTGGGTGACACCACCTCTGGAACCGGTTCTACCCAAAACCTTGATAACCTTAGCTAAAGTAACTGGAGTTTTAGAGTCCTAAAATATGTTAGTAAAGATATTCACATCAGTTTTGTGGAGAAACATCGGCAAGTACATGAGTCAACATAATTAATAGAATTAGAACTCTGAACAGTTTGTATCTTCACAACTCCTCGCTCTCTAGTAGACAAGCATTTCATTTGGTACATACCATTTTGTATTTTAGTATATGAAGATGAAAAGAAAAAAAAGAAGGAAGAAAATCTGAAAAAAAATTGGTTTTGTATATTACTCAAGACCAAACTGAAAATTTTTTTAGAGGTGGTCAAACCTGTAAACGTGTAGAAAAGTTATACTAGAGACATATAATCTGCAAACATTGGTCTATATAAGCCAGTAATGCATATAAAAATGGCAAGTCTTTTGTGACACAAGTCAATCATTACTTTGAGTGTCAACACGAAAACCAGTCAGTTGGTGGTTCCTTTACTTGTGGGGGATTTATTCAAATATAGACAACTCAATATTTCTTGCTTCAATGACTGCGACAAGAATTTAATTTTAACTCGCCCACTGTAAAGGCACTGGAGGGTAGATGATCGTAAATAATACAATCTCGTCTAACAAAAGAAAAAGCAATGTAAAACCCTGCCGTTCGGCAGAAATTATTTTCCGTGCATGGTATCTCCGTCCGCTGTTCCGTAAACCCGTTTGATGATACGGATACCTAATTATCGGAGATTATTACAGATCCGCCATCGACACATAAAACCAAGCCGTTTTGACACATAACAGAATTTCTTATCACAAAAAGAACTACAATGGCTTCTGTTGCAGAATCAAAATCCACGCTTCAAACTTCTACCTCCTCTTCGAAAGTAAATGAATTTGAGGATGGAAGAATCCGTCCAACTTATTCTTATAAAGATTCATTAGCAGACTGGTTCAGACATTCATGGTTTGGCAGTGTTTCGGACGAAAAAGCAGAAACGGCTCTCTTATCAAGCTTACCCTTTTTCCCTGAATCTGATGGCAAACGTGTCGCCAAATTAATCAATACCGAGCTTTCCGATGGAAAGTATATCCACGAGTTTTACATTGAAAATACCGAAAAGCCAACTGATGCCGTGTTGAAATACGATGGTCCAATGGATATTGTTTTGCTTCATGGATATGCTGCTTCGTTAGGTTTATTTATTGACAACTTTGAGTCTTTATCTTCAGTCCCAGGAATAAGAATTCACGCCGTCGACTGGCTAGGATTTGGACTTTCTTCTAGACCAAAGTATCCTAAATTCAAAAGTGAAACCAAAGAGGATATTTACCAGAACGAAGATTGGTTCATAGATGCCCTAGAGGAATGGAGAAAATCTCGTGGGATCAACAAATTCGTATTAATGGGCCACTCATTAGGTGGCTACTTGAGCTGTGCTTACACTCTCAAGTACAACAAGAACAATTTGGTCGATAAGTTGGTCTTAATCAGTCCTGTTGGTGTTGAAAGAAGCGAATTTTCCATCCCCTATGATGAAATAGAAAAGTCAACTGGCAAACCTCAACAACTCTCGGAAGACGAATTGAAATTTACCAACAGAAGAGATGAACTTTTGAAAAGTAGAATGGGACGTCTCTTTAGTTCTATGTGGGAAAGAAATGTGTCTCCATTTTCCATTATCAGAAATACAGGCCCAGTAAGATCCAAACTCATTTCAGGCTGGACCACTCACAGATTTGCTCACATCCACCAACAAGACCCTAAGCAATTCCAAAACATGCATGATTATATGTATCGTATTTTTAACGGCAAGGGCTCAGGCGAATATGTTTTGACAAAAGTATTGGCTTTCCCCGCAGTGGCAAGATACCCTTTACTTGATAGATGCCCGGAAAAGTTTACCAATATGAAATTACCTACCCTTTGGATGTATGGAGACAAGGACTGGATGAATGAAAAAGCAGGTCAACGCATGAGTGAAGAAATAAATAAATTATCTGAAGAAAGATATAAACAAAAGTTGGCCAACTTTAGCACAGTACCAAACGCCGGCCATCATTTATATCTTGACAACCCTGCTTATTTTGCGAGAGACATCTTCAAATTTTTGAAATTAGACAAGGCATATAGATTATAATAGCTTAATGAAACAATTTACGACTCTCACTTTTAAAATAATCTTGTAATTTTCTCAAGTTTGTCTTGTGTTTTGCTTCGATATGTTCAAATTCCTCTTCTAATTCATTCATGAGACCCTTCTTTTTCTCAAGAATTTCTTGTTCTAGTCCCTTGATCTTTTGAACAAGCTTGCTAGATAATTCGTGCATGCTATTGAAAATCAAGTGACTCCAATCATCATCAAATGAAGTATCTTCTGTCGTATTACCTATTGATATTTTCTTTAAATCTTTGAGAGAATTATCAAATCTAGTAGAATTTGCAATACTTGAATTGCTATCAATTTCATCGCTTAACACGTATTTTTTCTTTTTCCTAGGAACTGAAAACTCCGACAGACTAGTATTGCAAACTAAATCTGACTCATTAAATGACAAATTTGACACAGAAGATAACACATCTTTGCCTTTTGTGGTTATTTTCTTCCTTGCAACAGGTGAGCTAGGTGCTTCTGACAGCAAGAAATCCGATGCAATTGACACATCAAAAAACTTATCAGATCTTGCTTGAGGTTTTTTAGACACAAATTGTTGAGGTATTGGTAAAACCACGGATGTTTCTGAAGTTGGCAAATTCCAGTCTTGTTGGTTTTTGGAATAATCCAGCTTCTTTTTGTTAAACTTAGTTGCTTGCGATAAATAACTGTAGATTTCTGCCAGAGGATCTTGTTGAGGAGTAAAAGAATTGGTCAAGTCACCGTAGTTACTTGCGTCGTTAATTGCAGGCGTATCCGGAACAAAAAGGGTATTCTTTGACTGACTGAACTTTCTGTTAGTGGATTTTGTGATATCTTTGGTCAGATCTGTATTCTGCTGTAGTGCGTGTGAGGAAGCCGTAATTCCAACTGGCTCACATACAACTGAGACTCTTGCTAGACCTAAAATCATATTCTGCAACTGTGAAAATAAAATCCCCAGTTTATTTTGATCAAGTAACGTTAGGGTGATATTTATGTTATCAATGACAAGATTATTCCAGACTTTTGAATTGTATTTTACTCTTAATCTGAGTTGCGTATCATTCACATATTCTGGTATTATACCAGAAGTCTGAATAAACCTTGGGGATAAATCATCAGTCCAGGTGACCCATATTATTAATACCTGATTTTCTATGAAATGTAAAAATGATGACTGTTGTTTGCAATATTCGTTGTTTGGGATCTTGTCCGAATCATCACTGATAATTGAATTTAATTGAATTAAATTTTTATACTCTCCCAAACTCTGTAAATAATACAACGTATTTTGTAATTTATATTCGCCAAGATAACGTTGACGAATCAAATAGAAGTCCTGTAGTTTACTCAATAACCTGTGAATAAACAAAAGGTTTGAGAAATCTGATCTTGCTTGTTGGATTTTATTGAACAGGTCAAGTAAAGGGTCCGATTTCATTAGCAAAGATGAAGTCAATTGAGCAATTGAAGAATCAGAGCACATATTGATGAGAATATTGGTCGAAACAAAAGCTGTCGGACGGTTGGAGAAGGATGCTTTTAACAAGTAGGTGACGCATTCTATATCAGAATAATCAGGACGTAATTGCTAATAGTTAGTATTGACACTTCCGCCAACAATGCCGAAATGAACATACAATGAATTGTGCCCATAGCTTGAACACCAAATCCTGGAGTGATTCATTTACCACAAAGAGAACAAGAACATAATCTGTTTTCCACGGTTTGTGTGAGTATACACATTCACAATAGTTTTCAATTGATGTTTTTAGAGTGGGATCGTCTACCAAAGTATCATAAAGTAAATACTTTAAGTTGTCGAGCTCTTTCTGTGTTTTTTCCTTTCCAAGGAGTTCTAATGAATGAATAATCTTATTAGACATATGGTGGAAAGGTGTTAAAGAGAAATGGCTGTAAAAAAGCGATACCAGTCAAAGTCGTGCATAAGAACAAAAAAACTATTAAATGATAACCTACTCAAATTCCTAGAAATAAGACAAGGTACTTTGACTCCGAATACCAAAAAAACTTTCGAGTAGGTAAAAAGCATATTGCAAACGCCTTTCATGTAATATTTTTTTGGGTCCACCTGAGATGCCCTGATTTTGCAGCCGATACCATTTGTGGCATCTTCACGCTGGTTCAGGCGTTCAAAGTTCGTATCGAGAGATGGGCTCATTAAAAATAAAAAATAAATTCTAAAATTTTTACGAATCAATCAAAATTATTCTCGCATTGCCCATGGTGGCTATATTGTCCAACAATGCATAGTTGGAACTTCGTCTCTTCAGCTGAGAATGTTGCACCATACTTTTAAATTTCGGTTCACGTCACGTGTTGCGTATCACAAAAAAAAAGAAAGAACTGCACATAAATACATCAAAGTTCTCCGGCATACAGCTAGTTGAAGCAGACCCATCAACAAAAAAAAGTTTTGTGTCTCAAAGTGATCGGATTAAGGAATATACAAAGATGTCTGCGTCCGAAGATGAATTGTCTGCTTTGTTCAGCAAAGTTGGATTAAACGAGAACAAGTCCAAAGAAATCCTCAAGAACAAGAAAGTTTCGTTGTCATTGTTTGAAATCTTGACCAAAGAAACATCGGGTGACTCACTCGAGGAGAAGAAATTGTCTCTTTTGCACCAGCTTGCAACTGAAAGCAAGAGTGGTGCGATTCCTCACCGTGAAACCGTTACCCAAGCCATTCTTGATGGTAGAATTAAAACCAATTTGCAAATCTCTGAAGGGGTCAAGTATCTCAAAAGCACCACTAACTTCAATGTCACAGACTTTGAAACCGCTTCTGGTGTTGGTATCGAGTTGACCCCAGAAGATGTCAAGGCTGAAATCAATAAATACATTACTGAAAACCAGACTGAAATCGAAACAAACCGTTATACCATGGTTCCTAAGGTTTTGGGTGAAGCTAAGAAGTTGCCTTCTTTGAAATGGGCTGCTCCTAACTTATTCAAACCAATCATCGACGAATTGTTCTTGGCTCTCTTGGGTCCAAAGGATGAACGTGATGTTGTCAAGAAGGAAAAGAAGAAAAAAGCACCTGCTGCTAACACCAGTAAAGGCGGTGCTGATGCTGCTCCAATTACTGAGAGATCTATGTTCTCGGAAGGTTTCCTTGGTGACTTGCACAAGCCTGGTGAAGAGCCACAAATGTATCCAGAGCTTCTTGAAGAGCACAACAAGTTCATTAAGGGTAATGTGTTTACTCGTTTTCCTCCAGAACCAAACGGGTTTTTGCATATTGGACACTCCAAGGCCATTATGGTCAACTTTGGTTATGCAAAATACCATGGCGGTAAGTGTTACTTGAGATTCGATGACACCAATCCAGAAGCAGAGGAAGAAGTGTATTTTAACTCAATTAAATCTATGATTGAGTGGTTGGGCTTTGAGCCATGGAAGATCACTTATTCTTCCGATCACTTTGATAAGTTGTACGAGTTAGCTGAACAATTGATCAAGGTTGGCAGGGCTTACGTTTGCCACTGTACTCCCGAACAAGTTAAGGCTAACCGTGGTTTGAAAGCTGACGGAACCATGGGTGGAGAAAGAAAGGGATGTGCTGAGCGTGACACTCTGATTGAAGAGAACTTGGAAAAGTTTAGAAAGATGAAGGATGGCCATTACAAGATTGGTGAGGCCACATTGAGAATGAAGCAAGACTTAACGTCGCCCTCGCCACAAATGTGGGACTTAGTTGCCTACAGAGTGTTGAATGCTCCACACCACAGAACCGGTGACAAGTGGAAGATTTATCCAACGTACGATTTCACACACTGTTTGGTTGATTCCTTTGAAAACATCACTCATTCATTGTGTACCACCGAGTTCCGTTTGTCGCGTGAGTCGTACGAGTGGTTGTGTGATATGTTGCATGTATACCGTCCAGCTCAACGAGAATACGGGAGATTGAATATCGAAGGTACGATCATGTCCAAGAGAAAGATTGCCAAGTTGGTCAACGAGGGCCATGTTCGTGGTTGGAACGATCCAAGATTGTACACCTTGGAAGCCATCAAGCGTCGTGGTGTCCCCCCAGGTGCCATTTTATCATTTATCAACACTTTGGGTGTCACCACTTCCGTTACCAATATTCAACTGATTAGATTTGAGTCTGCTGTGCGTAACTACTTGGACCAAACCACACCTAGATTAATGATGGTTTTGGATCCTGTTGAAGTTGTCATTGACAACGTTGCTGAAGATTTCGAGGAAAGCATTGAGATCCCTTACAAGCCAGGTAAAGGTGGCGAAGGGTTTGGCAACCGTACCATTAAGTTTGGCAAGTACATCTACCTTGACAGAAGTGATGTGAGGGAAACCGAGGCCAATTCCGAGTACTTTAGATTGGCACCAGGACAACCAGTTGGTTTGATGAGAGTACCACGTAATGTCAGTTTTAAGTCGGTTGAAAAGGATGGTAATGGTGTCATCACCAAGGTCCATGTTAACTATGACAACAGCGGCGAACATAAGAAGCCCAAAACCTTTATTCAGTGGGTTCCTAAGGCTGATGCCATTAAGGTCAAGCAAGTTAGAGTCTACAACCAATTATTCAAGAGTGAGAACCCATCTGCACACCCAGATGGATTTTTGGCCGATATCAATGTTGATTCGGAAGAAGTGATTAGTGGTGCTGTGATTGAATCGTCATTCAATGAGATCCAGGCCAAGTCGCCATTGAACATTGAGATTGCTGGTAGCGAATTCAACATCAAGGAAAAGAGCGGCCCTGAGACTGCCAGATTCCAAGCCTTGAGAGTTGGTTACTTCTGTGTTGACAGCGACAGTACCACTGACGAGTTGGTTTTGAACAGAATCGTTACTTTGAAGGAAGATGCTGCGAAAAATTAATGAGATCCAGATAGCATTATATAATCAATTACATAATCTACAAGAAAGTTTATCGGTGACACAAAAGCGCGAAAACAAAAATACTCATCCCTCACTAAAAAAACAATGAGAATTGGACTCTTAGATAAATTTTTGAATAGTAGGAGGTCTGGCGACCTGAAATAGCGATGGGAAAGTGCGTTGCAAAACAAAGGAAACGGAGAAAAAATATGCTTTCTTAGACTATTACAAGAAGGAAATGAGGGGTGATGAACTTTACAAGTGGGTGGGTGTGAGTATGTGGATGTGGAGACAGAGTGTAATTAGCCAGCATGCACCCCAGGTCTTTGACCATGGGGTAAAATGCGGCTCCTTATCACGACGAAAAAGCTAGGATCAAACTTTCGTATTTACATAGCTTCTTGGTGGGGCGGGGAGGGGTACATATAAAGGCACCCAAAAGAGGGAAAAACGCGGGCAAAAACAATTTCTCTTGTAATTATTTAAGTTGGCCCAAAAAATAATAGGAGCGAAAACAGAAAAATTAAAAGTTTTCTTCACTTATTTTTTTACCGCAGCAAACTCCGAACGGGAGGCTCGAAGTCGGCAAAGTGCATAATGTGATGAAGAACATTAAGATTTACAAAGTACTGTATTATGCAAAGATAAGATGTTCTGGATATCTACGTCGATTTATGTTTGGTAGATCGCCCTCGTGTTTCTTTTTTGTAACGAGAAGTCATCGCATATAAGGTCATTTGTAGGGGTTCATTCATGTTGCACGGAGTAATATATTGTACGATATAGACACATCCAGACCCTTTGCGTTTGTCAAAGTCCGCCTGAAACAAATTAGGGATTTTTTTTTTTTGGGGGTGCGATCTTTAAGTTATGAACCATGCAGATGATGAAAAAAAGTTCTCAAGAGGTCACCAGCCTCAAAAAATATAACCAAATTGGATTCCAAGATATCTAATAACTAGAAAAAAGGCCCAACACACCCACATTCACTTTTATTTGGGTAGGTAACGTACCTCAAACAAGGATAGTGTTTTGTGTGGGTGTTTTAAGTTCGGTTCAGGGTACACCGGTTTCGGATATGTACTTGGACCTCTCAACGAGATGCACGGTATTATTTGCGCTCGTGAGATAAGGGATACGCAAATTGATTAAAATTTTTTTTTTTAGTTTTGGTTTACACGCCAGACAGTGCAGGAACGTACTGAACTCCGTGTTAGATCGAGTAGCGTTCTCTAAAGCAGAATAAGGCCAGACATCCTTGATAATGAAACAACCCATGATTTTTTTTAAGGAACAGTTCCTTGACGGATGGTGTCAAGGCATGCAGATACGACTTATTTGTGCATTATGTATTTGAATGTGTGGCGAACAATGGAGAAATCTCTCGCAAGGTTCAAACCCAAACTCTCTTTTTTCTCACTACATCTATTGTAAGTAATCTGATGACATGATCATCGGCCAGACCGGTTATCTGCGGAAAATAAAGACCGCAGCACTGGTGTACGCACTGGAGGGCATCAAGAACGAACAAGAAAAAGAGCACGCACACACACACACACACCCCTCAATGATTAACATATTATTCACCTGATGTTATGCAAGAATTGATACTGTTCTGGGAGACCCCTAATAAATTATCTGTAATCGTATGACATATCCATCTGCTGCACGATTACAACATGCCGTGCAGCCTCAGAACCCTGGTTAAACTACGATGCGATATCCTCAAGGTCCGTTGATTTTTTTTTTGTTGAGTCCGAAATTAGGCTTTCCTCAAAAAAAAAATATCCACAAAAACAAAATGGAATGGTTTTTTTTTGGTGCGATATTATTTTTTGGCGTTTCTCTTCTTTTCTTTTTTGTGTGTGGTTGGGTTATAAAACAAAAGGGGGCCGTGGAAATTAAGCGTTTCTTATTCTTTTTTTTAGCTGCCCTTAATAAACCTCCGTGGACATCACATCCTACAATATCTTGGAATTACTCTCTGGTTCCATCTGCATTGATCCTCGCTCTTCCACACCACCACCTTCCAACACTTTGACCAGATTATCTTGCTTGAGATTGCAAAAAAAAAACACGAGAGGTTGCTTTTGGTCATCCTTTTTTTTTTTTCGAAATCACCAATTTTCACTTTTGTTTCAGTAATAAAGGACTGGTTCCATAAAGCTATCCTTTAGAGTTCAGGGTTCTCCATAGGATGTCCATTACTACCATGTCGGTGACAACTATAACTACCGAATCGGTCGAAACTCTCGAACCAACCGCATCTCACATCAAACCTGCTACATTCAAACTCCCAAACTATTTTCAACCATCTTCGAAATTAGTCATCACACCTTCACCAGAATCACATCTACCAGTACCTCCAGCCTTAATTCGCAAGAAATCGGGCGAGTTGGTCAAATCTTCCCTCAAATTATCGTCGCTTGCCGTCAAAAGATCGATGTCGTCGCCAGTGCTAGCCGCTAAGACGCCTCAGAAATCAGTCAAGTTTGCGCTGCGTCTTGCGAACATCAAGATGTTTGACGGAGCCGATAGTCCCAGTGCCGTGTCGACCACCGAGAACCTGCCCATCAACTCCCCTGAAAATGAGGTGGACGACGATTACGTGCAGCTCAAATTAAGCGGTGGCCACCAACCTCATCGCCAATCACGCTCGTCCAATACTTTCCAGTGGAATTGGTCAGGAAACGACGAAGACTTTGACTTGAGCTCAGAAACATCGTCGGACGAAGACTTGGACTACTTCTACAGCGCGTCGCCGATGCCCAAACCAATCAAGGCTGCTGGTAACTACAAAATAAACTATCACGACATCCCATTTCACCAGGACCAATCCAAACCTGTATATCTTGAATCTATAAGCTTGGTCCATGAATCAACACAGAACTATCTCACAGGATTTATTAATTGCAAGAACCTCGCATTTGAAAAGGATTTGATGATCAAGTTGACCTTGAACAAATGGAAAACCAACCTCAACTTTACCTCTTCCAGTGTTATCTCATACAACAAGGCTATTCCTCATCTCAATGTCGACCAATTCAGCTTCAAAATCCCCTTGTCTTCCTGCTTCACTGACAGACAAAGGTTCAGGGAACAAGACGTTAACATCGAACTTTGCATAAGGTACATTGTCGATTCCCAAACATACTGGGACAATAACGACAACCGCAACTACCATATTATGTTGAGACCAGTCTCTAGTATAAAGATCTACAACTACTCCAAACCGTCAGCTCCCGCTGTCAAAACCAAGAAGGATGACGAGTTCCCTCAATACGACGAGTTGATTACCAAGTTGATAAACTTTCAAAAGTCGGAATCGAAAAGATTTGTTTCTCCCAAGAGATCATCATTACACACACGTTACAATAGCATTAATGATGAATTGAAGGTTGACACCAGCAGCATGCCACGTTCGACTCCTCTGCCACCATCGTTTGCCATTATTAATACTCCTCCTGCTACTACAACTACTACTGCAAGACCTGGATTGGCGTATTCTTACTCAACGTCCGACATATTTGGTGGCAGCGCCATTAGCGGTGGCAATGCGCCTAAGAAATACTCCCAATCCTACAAGATCAAGCAGCAGAAGAATAAGGAGAACACTATTTCAGCCACATTATCCGCCACACAAGCCACTGTCACATCCCCCCTCAGCCACAACATCCATACGTTCACTTCAACCGATAACCTTAAATTCAATTCACTTTCGTATACTGATTTATTAGCTAATTATTGTTTTTCAGGTTCCCCATCGGCCGCACCGACGACCGCCATTTCCAAGCCCAAACAGCCAGCTGTCGACCTCAAAGGTTCGTTTGCCTTGAGTTCCTGTTCCTCGTCGCCTGCGTCAACGTTCCATTCGTTTAGTGACTCGATTCACATTTAATATACTTGCATTTCCACTCTGTACATTTGTTGAAGAAATCCGTTATCTTTTTATTGCATTTTTTTTCTTATAGTTTTTGATACACGATTTTATTTATCATGGAGCCACGGTCTCGAGTCCCAGAAGTCGTCCTTGATCAAGTCTTGGTGCAAGATGTTGATGGTTGCCTTGCGACGAGCCTTTTCGAGTCGCTGGAGCTGTCGATTCAGCAACTCTGTTTCTTCCCCAGGTTTATAGTTGTCGTAGTCTCGTACGATGATGGTGCCCTTTTTGTAGATCTCGGGCTCGTTGTTGTAGTTGATGCCAAACCGCGAGAACAAGATCTCGTTCTTGTCGTTGGCCAATGTTCCGATCAAGGCATTTTCGGCTTCCTGCGGCGTAAGACCGCCGCGTTCCACCAACGTCCAGAACGTCGTGTTGTACAAGTTGTTGATGTGACAGTCAACCTGTCGCCAGCTGAAATAGTCGCGTATGCTCTTGTAGTTCGGGTACACCACTGCCCGAGCATCAAAGGTGGGTAATCGGCCGGGAACCAAGGGCTTTTCAGGGAACTCTTGTTGCCAGTAGTAGAAGTAGTACGTCAGAATGGCCAGGGCAAATGTCGACACGAGTTTCATCTCTCGGCGCTCGTAGAGCGTGCATTGTTTGCGGAGCAAGAAGGAGTACTCGTCCGAGTCGCCGTACGCAAGCAAGATATCGGAAAACTGGTCCACAACGGCCCTGGCCGCGTGGTTCATCACCGTAAGGGCCCGGCGATCATTGGGTTTATCAAACTGGTATTCCTTGCTGAATTTGTGGAACCCTTTTCCGTCGACGCGGATAAGAATGTACGTGTCTGGAAGAAGGTAGTTCTCTCGTTCAAACAGCTTTACGTACTCAAACCGTGACTTAGCCATTGTAGTACGAAGGAACGAAGAGAAGAGAAGAGGAGGAGGAGAAGAAGAAGACATGTGATCTGCACACGTGACTGCATCGGATAATTTTTTTTCGCTCGATGAGATAAAGACAAAAAACATCACATATTTACTGCCAAACCGTAAGCGATGGGTGCTCAGTTTAGAACACTAGAACGTGAGGAGCGGTTCCAGAACCCTCCCAAAGACAAGAGCGCCTTTCCACTTTTGAAGGATGCTGTTGCTCCACACGTGGGCTCGTTCAATGCGTTGACAGACGGTCCCGACGGAGGTTTGCTCAACCTCGCGGTCCAGGATATTGGCGTCAAAACGGTGTTTGACTCGAAGGAAGTGGGGAGATTGGGCAACAAGTTGTCGATCCGTGTCGACTCGGTGCAGCTTGCCAAGCCTGCGGTGCCTGCCACCGACAAGATCTCCATAAATAGAAAGACGTTCCCGCTGGAATGCAGAGAGAGAATGTCGACGTACAGATCGAGGTTGATGTTGAAGGTGACGTGGTCTGTGAACGACGGCGACGAGGTCAGCGAGATCCGAGAAGCTGGCCAGGTTCCTGTGATGTTGAAGTCGAACCGGTGCCATTTGGAAAAGTTATCGCCCGCCGAGTTGGTCCAGCAAAAGGAAGAGTCCGACGAGTTGGGAGGCTACTTCATTGTCAACGGGATCGAGAAGTTGGTGCGTATGTTGATTGTGCAGCGCCGGAACCATCCCATGGCCATCATCCGGCCGTCGTTCGGCAACAGAGGTGCCTCGTACACCAAGTACGGGATCCAGATCAGATCGGTGCGTCCAGACCAAACGTCTCAGACGAACGTGTTGCACTACTTGAACGACGGGAATGTCACGTTCCGTTTCTCGTGGCGCAAGAACGAGTACTTGGTTCCCGTGGTCATGATCTTGAAGGCCCTTGTTGAAACCAACGACCGTGAGATCTTTGACGGCATTGTGGGTGCCGAGCTGTCGAACTCGTTCTTGACCGATCGGTTGGAGTTATTGTTGCGGACCTACAAGCAATACAACTTGTACTCCAAGCAGGAGACGTTGGCGTACTTGGGAGACAAGTTCCGGGTTGTGTTTGGCGCGACGCCCGACGTGTCTGACATCGATGTTGGCCGTGAAGTCTTGAGACGGATCGTGTTGGTACACTTGCCCGAGCCGCAGGACAAGTTCCGCATGTTGTTGTTCATGATCAGAAAGCTCTATGCGTTGGTGGCCGGCGACTGTGCGCCCGACAACCCCGATGCGACGCAGCATCAAGAGGTGTTGCTTGGAGGCTTCTTGTACGGAATGATCATCAAGGAAAAGATCGACGAGTATTTGCAGAACATCAAGCTCCAGGTCCAGTCGGACTTGAACCGTGGCACCGCCGTCAACTTCAACGACAGAAAGTACATGTCGCGGGTGTTTATGCGCATTAACGAGAACATCGGCCAGAAGTTGCAGTACTTCTTGTCGACCGGCAACTTGGTGTCGCAGTCCGGCTTGGACTTGCAGCAGGTCTCGGGGTACACCGTCGTGGCCGAAAAGATCAACTTCCACCGGTTCATCTCACACTTCCGCATGGTGCACAGAGGTTCATTCTTTGCCGAGTTGAAGACCACCACCGTGAGAAAGTTGTTGCCGGAATCGTGGGGCTTCTTGTGTCCTGTCCATACTCCCGACGGTTCGCCGTGCGGGTTGTTGAACCACTTGTCGCACAAGTGCCAGATTGCGACCGAGGCGCTGGATGTGTCGCAGGTGCCACGCGCGTTGGCGCAGTTGGGAGCAGCACCGGCCCACGCGTTTGCAGCGGGGCCCCAGGTCTGCTGCATCCAGTTGGACGGTAAGATTGTCGGGTGGGCCACGCACGAGCAGGGCCGCATCATTGCCGATACCTTGCGGTTCTGGAAGGTCGAGGGCGGCCATGGCTTGCCGCTCGACTTGGAGATCGGCTACGTGCCTCCCTCGTCCAAGGGTCAGTATCCTGGGTTGTACATCTTCGGGGGCCATTCGCGGATGATGAGACCGGTGAAGTACTTGCCGTTGAACAAACAGGACATTCTTGGTCCGTTTGAGCAGGTGTACATGGACGTGGCCGTGACTCCGGCGGAAATCGAGAACAACATCCATAGCCACGTCGAGTTCTCGCCCACCAATATCCTTTCCATCTTGGCCAACTTGACGCCGTTCTCCGACTTCAACCAGTCGCCCAGAAACATGTACCAGTGCCAGATGGGTAAGCAGACGATGGGGACGCCTGGTGTTGCGTTGGCGCACCGTTCCGATAACAAGTTGTACCGCTTGCAAACGGGCCAGACGCCAATTGTCAAGGCCAACTTGTATGATGACTACGGCATGGACAACTTCCCCAACGGGATGAACGCAGTGGTTGCGGTCATCTCGTACACTGGTTACGATATGGACGATGCGATGATCATCAACAAGTCTGCGGACGAGCGTGGGTTCGGCTACGGGACCGTGTACAAGGTCGAGAAGGTGGACTTGTCGCAACTGAGAAGACGAGGCGATCCGATCACGCAGCATTTCGGGTTCGGCGACGACGAGTGGCCCGAGTCGTGGAAGGACAAGTTGGATAGTGACGGGTTGCCGCTCATTGGTGTCAAGGTCGAAGAAGGCGACCCGATCGTGGCGTACTTTGACGATACGTTGGGCAAAACGAAGGTCAAGACGTACCACTCGTCGGAGCCTGCGTACATTGAGGAGGTGAAGCTTTTGGGCGACGACAGCGGCGACCAGGAGGGCCAGCAGCTCACCATCAAGTACAGAGTCACGAGACAGCCGCTTATCGGGGACAAGTTCTCGTCGAGACACGGGCAGAAGGGGGTGTGTTCGAGAAAGTGGCCGCAGATCGACATGCCGTTCTCGGAGACGGGGATCCAGCCGGACGTCATCATCAATCCGCACGCGTTCCCCTCGCGGATGACGATTGGGATGTTTGTCGAGTCGTTGGCCGGCAAGGCCGGTGCGTTGCATGGGATTGCGCAGGATGCCACGCCGTGGATGTTCAGCGAGGACGACACGCCGGCGGACTACTTTGGCGAGCAGTTGGCGCGGGCCGGCTACAACTACCACGGCAACGAGCCGATGTATTCTGGAGCCACCGGAGAAGAGTTGCGGGCCGATATCTACATTGGCTGTGTGTACTACCAGAGATTGAGACACATGGTCAACGACAAGTTCCAGGTCAGATCGACGGGGCCCGTCAACTCGTTGACGATGCAGCCGGTGAAGGGCAGAAAGAGATCGGGAGGGATCAGAGTCGGCGAGATGGAGAGAGACGCGTTGATTGGGCACGGTACGGCGTTCTTGTTGCAGGACCGGTTGCTCAACTGCTCGGACTACACGCAGACGCCCGTGTGTCGTGGCTGTGGCTCGATCTTGACCACGCAGACGACGGTGCCACGGATCGGGACCATGGCCGCGATCCGGTGCCGCAGATGTGCGTTGAAGTTGGACGCGTACGTGTCGAAGCACGGCTACGC
This sequence comes from Teunomyces atbi, assembly GCA_030574975.1. NCBI lineage: Eukaryota > Fungi > Ascomycota > Pichiomycetes > Serinales > Debaryomycetaceae > Teunomyces > Teunomyces atbi. The sequence continues at coordinate 86,623 of JAJMFW010000028.1, read as the reverse complement.
CAACGACTCCGAGATCTGGGAAGACGGCCAGGGCACCAAGTTTGTGGGCGGAGCCAACACGACGACGGTCGCCATTCCGTTTGTGTTGAAGTACTTGGACTCGGAGCTTTCGGCGATGGGCATCAAGATGCGCTACAACGTTGCGGCCCGGTGATGGGCGGCCCCACTTGCATGTTACATAGTATTAAGAGTAAAAAAATGAAAAAAAGTTGAGAGCAAAGCAAAGCATTCTTTATGATGTTGCCCGCGCGATGGCACCACTGCCGGATCAACGACGCAAACGTCATCTACGGGCTCCACTGCGGCGCGGCGTCGTACACGATGTACGTCAGCGACATGGCGCGGGTGTGGCTGGAAGAAACGGACGCCGTCGCGTTGCTTGCGAAAGCGAAGGGATTTGGGTTTGAGGACGTGGACCGGCGGAGCCTGGGCAGCTTGTTGCGGCTGCTTGCGGCGGCGGTCGAGCAGAGCCCGCCAGCGTGCGTCGCGGCGCCGCTGTTTGAGTACACGGCGTCCCTGCCCGACTTCACATGGACGTTTGCCATGCGTGTCCGCGACCCGGCGCCGTTTCTCGCGGCGTTGCACGAGCAGCACGCCGCGGGCCACGCGTACTTGGCGGGCCAGGTCGCGCTGTTGCAGCGGGTGCTTGCCGCCAAGGATCTCTACATCAAGTTCTTGGTCGAGAACTTGCGGGCCAGCCACGGGCCCGGTCTCATTGCCAGCTATAGACGTAACCATGCCAAAGAAGCGCCGTTCATGGAGCCGTTCCGCGCCGACACGTGGAAACAGACGTACGACGCCACGTACGTGCGGCCGCCGCCGGCGCGGGCCTGGGCCGCGGCCACACAAACGGTGGTGCCTTCCACCGCCCCACACGAACGCCGACGCACGTTGCCAAGCAGCCAGTTCTACACGTCGCTCGAGCCCAAGTCCGAGCCCAAGTCCGAGCCCAAGTCCGAGCCCAAGTCCGAGCCCAAGTGCGAGCCGCTGCCGCTGCCGCTGCCCACCAAGAAACGGCAGCGGTTCGGGAGTCTACCGACGCGCAAGCGGCGGCGCTGACGCCGCTAGCGAGCTCCAGCGCCGCACAAGCACCGCGAGGCTCGAGTTCTGCGCGTCGCTCATCTCGGCGCGGTAGAGCGTCGTCAAGACCGTGGACCAGAAGTCGACAAAGGCACGGAACTGGCCCGGCTCGATCGCGGTGTGGACGGGCACCCTCGCCGGGCCCGTGCCCGCAAACGGCACGAAGCGAGAGCCGCGGAAATAGTCCGAGAACACCGGGAACCAGAAGCGCACCATGACGTCGCTGCAGGCGCGGAGCGACGTCACCGCGGCCTGGTCGTAGTTCTGGACAAGCGCGACGTCGTCGCCGTACACCGACGCCATGCACCGGCGCACGATGGCGGGCGCAAGGGCCTCTATTTCGCGGAGCACGAGTGCCTGTGGGTCCGCCACGGCGGCGGGCGGCTCGTGTTCGATCTGCATGGCGTCCTCGAGCGCGGCGCGGCGTCGCTGGACCTCTCCATAGACCATCTGTGCAATCACCGTCGCCGTCATGCCCTTTCTGTAGCTCACGGTCAAGATGCCGTCTGTAAGTGCTCGCGCGCAGAGGTTCTTGTCGTTGGACATGAGCACCACCAAGCGGGCGTACGCCGTGTGGAAGTAGACGCAGCAGTCGAGAATGGCGTCGTCCTGCCGCGCCGTGCGGTCGTAGCGCTCGTGCTGGCGCTGGCCGCGCACGGCGCCGGTGCTCGCCGCAAGCTCGCCGTAGATCCAGTCGTTCGCCCAGCGGGCCAAGTGCGCCACCGACTGCGACGAGAGACTGTCGGTAGAGGTGTCGGTGTCGGTCGCGGCGGCGGCGGCGGTGCGCAGCGACTTCTTCAACCCGTCGAGCTCCTCCATCACCGCCGTCGGCACGATGAGCTGGAACTGGCGCGCCGCCGCCTCCGCCGCGAGCTCCGCAAGAATATTCAAGTGCGCCAACACAAAGTTGGTGTCGACCACCAAGAAGCCCGCCACAGACTCCGAATCAGGCTCGCCGGCCGGCGCTGGTGTTGCTGCTACCGGCGGCGGCGGCGGCACCGCGCCGTGGCGCGACTCGGCCACGTACCGCGAAATCACATCGACTTCCGCATAGTCGTCGGTGGGCACCATCTCGATATCGTCGCCGGCCGCCGCAGCGCTGGCCGCCGCCGCGTCGCTGATGCGCGACTCGATGCGTCGCACGGTGTAGTCGTGGGGTGCCGGCGCCACGCCGCTGGTGATGGTCCGCTGCTGGTCGCGCACGCTCAAGCCTTCGGGCGCGTACTTGGACGGTAACATCGCGGTGTATGTATATTTATGTTTTTTCTACACGATTTGGAGCACGAACTCAAAGAGACTCACCGTCAACGACATGAAGATGATGATCAAGATCATCCACGTGATGCGGTTCGTGTTCTTTTCGTTCATGGAGTCGCTGACGATGCCCAGAAACTCAAGAAACACCTTGCACCGGTCGTTCAAGACCTGGACGCGCTGGTCGATCTCGAGATACTCGCGCACCGCCAGGTACAACGGCTGGAGCGCCGGCTCCACCAGCCAGAAAAAGTCCGGCAGGTCGAGAATCGAGCTCGAGAGGTTCACGTCGACACGGAGCTTGAACAACTTGCCGGACTTCTTGAGCAACTGCGTGCGCTTGAGGCCCAAGCGGCCCGTGAGCGCGAGCTTCTTGGGCAACTTGGCAATCAGCTGCAAGCTGTTTACCATGCGGCTCTCAAAGAGACACAACTTCGTCAGCTGCGCGATCGCGTGCAGCATCGTGAGCTTGATCAAATGGTCGCTCAGCCGCAACGTGATCATGTCGTTGAAGATCCGCGGCCGCTGGATCTGGTGGTCGTACTCGAAATGAAACTCCTCTGTCTCGATGTCCTGCTCATCAATGGCATTGACCAACAACGGCGTGGGCTCCGCCAGCGCAAACGCCAAGTCCGCAAGGATGTTCTTCTCGTGGATCTCGGAAAAGTTCCAGAACACCACGATCCCATACTCAAACACAAACATCTCGGCGTGGTGCTTCGTCACCTCGCTGTTGCTGCTGCTGGTGCCCGATGGCTGTGCCTGTGGCGGCTCCTTTCGGTCGTCCAGCGACTCGCCGCTCAGCACACTCGAGCCGTCGAGCGGCGGCGCAAAGAACTGCGGCTCCGACGGATCAAACGGCGCGTTGTCGCCGGCGCTGAACTCGGGATCCATCAGGTAGTTGTTGGCATCCTCAGGCGTCTCGACGCCGGAGTAGTATTCGTAGAGATGGTTCGTTTGCTCGGTCCGGTTGATCAACTTCTCCATGTACCGCTTGTTCGGCAACGACTTGGCCGTGTCGTTCGACTTGACGCGGTAGCCGTCCGTTCCTGGCAACAACGGAAGCGCATACGGCACGTACAACAGCCCCTCGTAGATCCGTGGCTTCACCTCGTGGTTCTGCCGCAAAAAACCGGCAACGGCCCCCAAATCAAACTGCTCGCAGATGAAATACGCCGTCATGCGACTGAACTCGTGGGCACGCGCCTCCTTGGACATGAGTTCGGCGCGCGAGCGGTAGATCTGCGCCAGAAGCTCGCCGTTGGCCGGCACCGACGGCGGGGGCGAGTTGTAGCGCTGCTGCTCGGGAATCAACACCAATTTCTGCGACGTCTTCGAGGTCCGCGACGGCAACGACTGCGAGAGCTTGGGGATGCTACGGATATTGCGGCGGTCTTGCTCTTTCTGGAGCTCCTGCTGCAGCTGCGGATGGGCGACGGGCTGCTGGCGGGGAGCAGGAAGCGGCGACGAGCTGCGTGCGTGTGACGTGCTCAGAATGAGCAGCGGCAAGCGGCTCTGGCCGGACGGAATGTCGCTCAGGTTGCTCAACAACTTGTCGACAGAAATGTCTGTGTACTTGTTGCGGAACGCAAGCCGTTTCTGGAGCGCGGTGTGGTGCTGGCTCTGCTGGAACTGGTTCTGTTGCTGCTTACGGAAGTTGTGGCCCGCAAACGGCGCCCGTGCGCCTTTGATGTTGTGCGATCGCGAGTCCGTGACCAAAATCGACGGCGACCGTTTGGCGGTGGGGCGCTGGAGCGGCGTGGGCTCTCGGAGACTCGAACTCATGTAGAAGCCCCAGTTTGTAGGATGATTCGTTTAAATGCTGCGACATTAAATCACTGGATCTGCGCGCGACATCAGAGACATTTTGCCCTGCAAGGAAGCTTCTTTAAAGCAGGGAAAGGAAGCTTGTCTTAAGATCCTCGAATCAGACAAAGATCCTCGAATCAGACATCGAATCAGACATCGAATCAGATATCGAATCAGACAAAAAAACCGTAGAGTCCGATTCTTTGATTCTGGTTTTTGTCTGATTGCGACAACCAAAAAAATTGTCTGAAAAGTTTCCATTTTTCTCTCTTCACCATGTCTTTGATCTTGACTATTGCTGCCAAAGCGCAGTTTGTGGCGTATCCAGTGTTGATTGCTGCTGGATTCATCAACAGTTCCGACTCTGCTGCTTCTATTCCCATCGAATTTGTTGACGACAAGTCTGTCGATGCGCTGAACGCCAGCGCTGCGGCCAAGTTGGTGACTCCAGAAGGCGCCATTCTCGTCGACCAGCTCGAGATCTTGAACTACTTGGCCACCGCGTTTGCCGAGGTCTTGCCAGAAAGAGTCCAGTCTGAAGAATGGACCAAGTTTGCGTTGCAGAAGTTGTACGTCAAGAACTTCAAGGAATTGGCCCTTGACTTGGAAAAGTTGGACGCCCACTTGAACTTCAGATCGTTCATGGTCGGCTCGGGATACTCGTTGGCCGACGTGGCCGTGTGGGGTGTCTTGAGAGCCAACGCATTGATGGGCTCGACCATCAAAACCGGTGTCTACACCAACATCTCCAGATGGTACGGCTTGTTGTTGGAAGACAAGAGATTCGACGGTGCGGTTGAGGCCATGATCAAGGCCGTCAACGACTTGAGAAAGTCCGCCAAGACTGCGGCGAACGGCGGAAAGAAGGAAACCCACAAGGCCAACTTCGAGATCGACTTGCCTGGTGCCGAAGTCGGCAAGGTGGTGACCCGTTTCCCTCCTGAACCTTCTGGATACTTGCACATCGGTCACGCCAAGGCTGCTATCTTGAACGAGTACTTTGCTCACGCCTACAAGGGCAAGTTGATCATCAGATTCGACGATACCAATCCGACCAAGGAAAAGGCCGAGTTCCAGGACTCCATCATCGAAGACTTGGCTTTATTGGGTGTCAAGGGCGACACAGTTTCGTTCTCGTCCGACTACTTTGACCAGATGTACGACTTGGCCCTCAAGTTGATCAAGGACGGCAACGCTTACTGTGACGACACCGCGGTGGATGTCATGAGAGAACAAAGAATGGTGGGCGATGCGTCCGCCAGAAGAGACAGATCCGTTGAAGAGAACTTGAGAGTGTTTGAAGAAATGAAGAACGGGACGGAAGAAGGGCTCAAGAACTGTTTGAGAGCCAAGATCGACTACACGGCCTTGAACAAGACCTTGAGAGACCCGGTGATGTACAGATGTAACCTCACGCCCCACCACAGAACCGGCACGGCCTGGAAGATGTACCCAACCTACGACTTCTGTGCTCCAGTTGTTGATTCCATTGAAGGTGTCACTCACGCTTTGAGAACAAACGAGTACAGAGACCGTAACGCGCAGTACGAGTGGGTCCTCAATGCCTTGGGCTTGCGCCACGTTGCTATCTGGGACTTTGCCAGAGTCAACTTTGTCAGAACCTTGTTGTCCAAGAGAAAGTTGCAGTGGTTTGTCGACAAACAATACGTCTCCAACTGGGACGATCCAAGATTCCCTACTGTCAGAGGAGTCAGAAGAAGAGGTATGTCCGTCGAAGGGTTGAGAAACTTTGTCATTGCTCAGGGTCCTTCGAGAAACATCATCAACTTGGACTGGTCTATTATCTGGGCCTTGAACAAGAAGGTCATTGATCCTGTTGCTCCAAGATTCACCGCCGTTGACTCCACCAACGCTGTTCCAGTCAAGTTGTTGAACGGTCCTGCTGCGGCCTTCACCGAAGAAAAGCCCAAGCACAAGAAGAACCCTGATGTTGGTTTAAAGACCGTTGTCTACTCCAACCAGCTCTTGATCGAACAAGCCGATGCTGACTTGACCGAGGGTGAAGAAATCACCTTTATGGATTGGGGTAACGTTATCATCGCCAAGGTCGAAAGGGAAGGCGACATTGTCAAGAGCATCGAAGCCAACTTGCACTTGGAAGGTGACTTCCGTAAGACGTCCAAGAAGATCACTTGGTTGGCTGACACTGCCGACAAGATTGAGGTTGACTTGGTTGACTTTGACCACTTGATCACCAAGGACAAGTTGGAAGAAGGTGAAAACTTTGAAGATTTCCTTACGCCTGAAACCCAGTTCCACACCAAGGCTGTTGCCGACTTGAACGTTGCCAAGTTGAAGGTTGGCGAAGTTATCCAGTTTGAAAGAAAGGGTTACTACAGAGTCGACCAAGCTTACGAAGCAGGTAAACCAGCTGTTTTGTTTACTATTCCCGACGGTAAGGCAGTTTCTAAGTACGGATCCAAGAAGTAAGTAGAAATGTGATGTATTTTCTTTATTATGATTGCTCCTTCTCTTCCAGAGAGTACGTTTTATCGGAATGGCTAAAATTCTGGTTAAAAATATAAAATAAAATTAAATAAAATAAAAAAAATCATGCCACCAATGTAATGGCCCATTACGAATTCTACCAATAATATCTTTTATTCAGGCTACAGTCATTGCCATACTTCGTAGATCCATACATACAAAAACACAAGAAATCTAGGAAATCTAGAAACTGTGACGCATTCTGGCACCCTGAAAAACAATAACGCATTGGTTACAAAAAGAATCGGCTTTATGAATTATTTTTTGTTTTGTGTGATAATTTCTGCAATTGTTCAAAAAATACGAGCAGTGTCACAATACTTTATTCCCTACTAGTTTGCTACTGCAAAGTAGATTAAATGCCCCAAACAAGGGAATAATACGGCGCCATTCTTTATATACTAGGCTATGGGTTATTTATAACAGGTATCAGTACATATCAGCCATCATTCCTATAAGCACTCCTGCATTAGGCTTTTCACTAGCTCCTTAACGAGGACAAGTGTGCATTGCTATTTCTTGGATTTTTAAATAATTCATGTATGGAAAGAAAAAGCAATCAAGATCAAGCCCAAAGAAGGGTCAACCATTTCCAACCAGTCAACTTTTCATAAGGAGGTTCAGGATTATTATGAACATCCTCGAATAAACTCTTCAAATCCACATCCTGAGGACGAATTAATTTTGTTCTTTTGATAAGTTTCCACAGTAAATATAAAAGAATCACCAATGGAATAATAAAGTATGACGTGAAGAAAGTAGAAAATTGCCAGTGACCAGAAATGAAGGTAGTGAAGCCTCCCGTCAATAAGAATAAGATACTGAAAAATAACGAGAACCACGAAGCAAAAACAGTTCCTTTGAAAGTATATGGTAATTGGTCACGGCTGTAACCTTGAGCCTTCATGGCTCTGGTCATGAAAATATGATTAAGGGAAATAGTGATCCAGTTGAATAAAGTATTTGACGCAGTGATTTTTTGGAACCACGAGAACACTGTCGACGAAGCCGAACTTGCAGACATATAAGCCAACGCAATAAAGAGACAGGTTACCGTAACGGCAACGTAGGGAAGTCCATGTCTGTTGACTCTCAAGAAAACTTTAGGGGCTTGTCCCTTGGAAGCAAGAGCGAAAATAGTTCTGGAAGACTTGACAACTTGCAAGTTCGCAGCCGACAATGCTGAGGTTAAGACCACAGCATTGATGATGTGAGGCAACGCCTTAATTCCAGCCCTCTTCATGGCAACAACAAATGGAGAACCAGCTGCATTACCAGTAGGAGAAGAAATGGTCTTGTCGTCAAATGGAACAATCAAGGTCAAACAGAAGACAGTAACCATGTACATGGAGAAACAACGATAGAAGACTCTTTTCGCAGCACGGTAAGTTGCCCTTCTGGGATATTCTGTTTCTCCCGCAAGAAGACAGATTGCCTGAACACCACCAAAGGCATAAACGACACCAGAGAGAGCTTGCCAGAATCCGATAAATTTGCCAACGCTTCCAGTCTTGTACATTTCTGCAAAGGGCCCTGGATTACGCCAGTACTGGAACCCAAGTCTATGTTGGCCTGCAACACCACCCAAGTCAATACATAAACTGGTTAAAATCAATCCAACCACCAACAAGATCTTTAGGCATCCGAAGACAAACTCAATTTCACCATACCATCTGACATTGTACGAATTGACTGCAATTACTAAGACTCCGAAGACCGTGATCCAGACAGCAGCGTTCAAATCCGACCAATAAGTCATGACAACAGCCACCGCAGAAAGTTCGTTGGGAACAATATTAGAGTATACATCGGCCCACCCAGCAGCAAACCCAAAAGATGCATCAATAAAGTGCTCTGAGTGTTTGACGTACCCAGCAGTCACCGGCATCAAACAGGCGGTTTCGGTGACGCACATTTGATTTGCACCCACAACAATACCAACAAAAAGATATGCAAGACACATTCCAACCGGCCCAGTTGTGTGTAAGGTAGCTCCTGAAGATAAGAACAAACCAGTTCCAAAGACCCCGACCAATGTGATCATGGAGATGTGTCTGGAGCTCAAACTCGAAGATAAACGACTTTCTTCCTTGAAGTGATCGATTTTCTCTCTATTATCAGCATAGTTGAGAGATTCGAGGTCTGAGGCCACAGAAAACTCGATTGGGGCGTTCTTTTTATCTTCTACAGACATTTTGGGAGAGATGTGGTTTAATTCAAGAAGAGAAATTACAGATGAAAGTCGATGGGGATTAAATACTCATGTCAATTTCTAGAAATGCCGTATGTTTGTAAGATAGTGGAGATAACTGGAAAATTAACTGCAAATCTTAATAAATTACCGGCTAATTATTGAGACTCCACAGTCTATTTCTAGAAAAGACGTGAGATTACGGGGCCAAACTGCGTATCTACAATTATAACCATTTCATCAAGTATGCTTATGAGGTGATGAGACCATAGACTACCTGGAGCATCTTACTTCTTTCTCCTAAAGCAATGGATCTATGCTGCTATCTCAAGATATAGAAGATAAGCATGGAATCTTATCAACCCTTTGTTAGTGAAACTTACGAAATTAAGGTTTCCATTTCTTTGATTTTGCGATAAGGCATCTAATAGTAAAATAGAATGCCATGTCTCATAACAGAACCGGTTCGAGTTTCTGGGATAGCGGGGTGACGTAGTAAATGGGTGTCCCTGATACAATAGAATATTTTTGAATGGTTTGTAGTAGAGAAACGGGGACCCTTTTGATCAAGTTTGGTTTCCCAAACAGGACTATTGCAGCCTTATCTTTGAGATAGAGAGTTTGTATGCAGACACATAAATATTTTTTTTCATGTTCTTAACGAGTGGATGATTTTGTGTTTTTCGGCACGGAGGACTATTCATTTTTAGACTTGTTGCGCGCTCATGACAAGCCGGGTCATGGAGGTGACCGGAACAACCTAAGTTTTCATTTTTTGTCATTTTTTTCACTATGCCCTTTTTTTTTTTGTGACCTGACGATTTTGCGAGCGATGATACCTCCGAGACGCATATTGTTCCGAAATAGGTGAGGGGACAAAGTGGATACCTATTTGAGATACTGAGCTGAGGCGCGAGGGGGGAGACGGTTAGGAATAAAAACGATCCAAGCAAAGACTGTTTCCCAACTTCCAAGTGCTAATCTGTTACTAATGAAACTGATCGGCATTTCAGTAAATGCTTGGTTTATTGGTGTGGGGAATCACTCCCACCAGGACCGTTTTCTGAGTATACCACCACTAATTTCGACGTCAGGTGCCAGAAAAGCTCTAACTCGGACCGAGATTCAATGCAAAAAAGAAATTGGTTTTATTATATTTATTATTAATATTTTTGTGTTCCCACTTGACCCAACCTTTTACAACAGTTCTGTTTAATTTCCAGCCAACACTTTTTCTTTCTCAGCTTTGGTCATTTACTGGATCGATTCCCATCTACAGCATCTCAACGCAGTGACAGAGACACAGCCATGATCAAATCGTCGCCGTCCGTCAGCTCACCCATGTCTTTTGTGGGGGAACCCGCTCCGACACCGACACCAAATTATCCTCCTCTAATCACCACAGAATACGTGAGAACATCATCAAAGCCGATATACGAAGGCGCCAACGGAATTGTATACCATGGAACAGACAAATACCGAACCAAAAATGTCGTCATTAAAGTTTTGAAAAGGCCTCCTGGGATCTCGCAGGACACTTACAAGATAATTGCATTGAGAGAATTTCACCTCATGAAATCGTGTAACCACCGCAACATAGCCCAAGTCATCGAGCCCACCTGCATCGAACCACACACCGCAGAATACGCGTTTGTAATGCCGTTTTATATTAAAGGAGACTTGTTGGATTATTTGTGTCGCATGAGAAAGTTCAAAATCGAAGCGTCCAACAGCTTAAAAGACAGCATTTTTAAACAGATTCTAAAGGGCGTCCAGTACTTGCATTCGAAAAACATTGTCCATCGAGACTTGAAGCCAGAAAATTGTCTTATCGATACCGATGGCACAATAAAAATCAGCGATTTTGGCTACAGTTTGGACTTGAGCGACAAAAACTACCAAGTGAGCATGCTTTCAAGCCCATCTGAATGTTTCTGTGGTACCAATAGTTTCAAGGCTCCTGAGCTTTTTGAGTTTGAAAACAAAATCCAGACCGAAACGTTGGATTACAACGATTTCTTTAGCAATGTGGTTCCATACTTTAAATCCTTGGACTACTGGGCTTTAGGAATGGTATACTTTAACATCACCCTTTTACAAACCCCATGGAACAACGCTAGCGCTTGCGATCACTCTTACACACTGTACAAGAAACATTATCCAAACACGGATTCCAAAATGCATAAACTTGTGGCCGAACTCAACGATAAATCGGCCAAGTTCCCCCACAACAGAGCCCTCACATTATTCAAATGCTTACATTACGATTCACGACAACCCATCCTCAGTCTCCTCAACCCCGAGCCCCGGGCACGTCTTACGCCCCAGGAGTTGCTTGATTCCAACTGGCTTTCTCAAGTATACGCTAACCCCAAAGAATTGATCGGTCTTCTTAAATAGCTCAGCTCTTTTTAGTGCTTTATATTGCTAATTGTATTATACGGAAATAGGTTTTGATAGATTTTGTAATAACATTATAAAACAGATACAATTACATATATTTAGAAACAATATAGAAAAAAAAGCAAAGAAGATAAAGATAAAAATAAAGACACTTCTTTAGACATGACTGATGATAATAAAAGTAATAATGAGCAAGATGAAGTAGAAATCATTTTTGGTGATAATTCAGGTATCCATAGTTACCAACACCACCACCATTCGCATTGGCTCCACTCAAGGAACCTTGACTAATATTGGTATTGCTAGAACTCGAGCTGCTAAGTTGATTGGTTGATGATCTTCTTGGATTTCCTGGTCCTCTAACACCCAATGGGTTCTTGGAAAATGACAACCGGATTCCACCCTTACCGTTGCTGCCGTTGGGTCTGGGCAATGCTCTGCCATACAACTCAGCAAGTGCTCTGGTTGCATGCGCCACGTCCTCAAATTCAACAAAGCACATGGGGCCATGGTTATGACTGTTGGTGTTGCTTGATCCAGAACCGCCTCCAGTGGACTGGTTCTTGGTCCGGAACGATAACCGACGGAACCCCTTTTGTGGAGAAAACAAAGCACGAAGCTCAGCCTCGGTGGCATCAGGAGGCAAGTTTCCAACATAAAGAGTATTACATGGAGGATTCTGGTCGGCAGGGTTGGCTGGTGGTGGAACTCTTGCCAAGAGAGATAAATCTGGAACATCCTTGCTTGGCGTAGTTGTTTTGGAAGATCCGCTGTTTGACTGCTGGTTGCTGCTTGTTGCCTGAGCTGGAACGACTTGGGTTGCAAGCTTCTGTGCCACAGTCATAGGCTGGGCAGACGTTGCAGAGGCCGGCTGTGACTTTGACGAGGCCAATGAAACATTATGCGGAATAGTCAATGGTGCTAAGCCAGTTTGTCTTTGAGATGCCAGCTGTTGTTGGGATTGTTGAGACTGCTGAACTTGCTGGGACTGCTGTGGTTGCTGTGGTTGCTGTTGTTGATGCTGCTGCTGTTGCTGCTGAGATTGCTGCGCAGTCTGAGCACTTAGTATTCCTGCTGCAGTAGGACCCAGAGGTGTCACATTGGTGGTGCTTCCTGGTTGAGAACCTTGCAAGATGGCCCCGTTCTGTTGAGCAGATAAGGTGTGCAACTGTGCGTTGTTGAAGAATGACGATGAAGTTCTTCTACGGTCACCACCGTTAGGAGCAGTAGAAGTACCTTTCAATGAAGACTGGGAACCAACAGGATTGGTCGTGTTACTAGTAGATGTAGAAACAGATGCAGAAGTGACATTAGTAGATGCGTTAGCAGGGTTCTTGGCCCCACTCCAATCGAATGGAGCATGGGTGGATGGATTAATACCTGGTGTTTGGGGAGCAGAGTTCATTGGGGTGATGCTCGAAACGTTATTGAGGTTTGAACCGCCTGTTGATGCTGCCCAAGGATCTCTGACCAAGTTCTCGTATTCTCTCGCATCGTTCTGGGATTCCATCAAAAGGAGAGATTTACCAGAAAAGTCGCTCAAGTCAATGGTACCAGGACCAGCAGCAGTAGCCGAAGGTGGGGCGGTGTTTGCTGCCGATTGATTCGTTGAGGTAGGACCGCCTCCAAATGGATCACTAAAAACAAATCTCGACCTTTGGTTTCCGATTGATTGTCTCTTTTGGAAGTTGTCGAAGTTGGCTGGAGCAGCAGAGCCGTTGGGTGCTTGCTGCTGCTGCTGTTGTTGCTGTTGCTGTTGAGTATGAAGCTGGTGGTTTAAGTGCGGAGGAGAAATGTTGCTCGAGGAACCTAGCATCAACGAGTTGAACGAGGTATTCAAGCTATGGGATGGCGAGTACTGGCTATCGTATTCGACCTTGATTGGGGGATATTCACTTCCAAAGATAAACTTACCGTCTAACAACTTGGCTGTCGTTAAGCAGGTATTTACGTTCTTGAAGTATGCATAGATCATATAGTCATTTAATTCAATGTTGATGATTTCATCAATGACCAAAGCAAATATTATCGTTGCTTCTCTCTTGGTCAAGTCGGCAGGGATGTTGTAGAGCTTGAGCATGGTTGGAGAGAGTGGTTTACCCGATGACGAAGGAGGGGATGTGTTTGAGTAGGAAGCGTTGATCGAGGTTAATATCGCAGGAGGTTGGGGAGCTTGTTGCTGGTGAATTTGGCCAGGCTGCTGCTGGGAGAGGTGGTGCTGGTGGATAATCCCATTTGCGGAAGGTGGCAAGTTCTGGTACAGACCTAAATTTGCTTCGGAAGCCATTGTAGTCATATGCAAGAAAGGAAATATACGGGGGCGTGGAAATGCGAGGTGTCTTGTCTGTGACGGTGTGTGTTAGGGGCTGAGGATTGGAGAAATTACGTGTTTCTGGCGATACACGGGAAAACGCTGGTTAGTTCACTACTTGCGTGCACAACGGTCGATAGGAACAAGTGCAGCGAGGTTGAGCTTATGGATGCTCGTGTGAAGGGGAAAAAAGGGAGGGTTACTGGAAGATTGTTGTTGTTGTTGCTTGAGAAACCTGCCAGTAAATAACTCGATACAAAGAGAGCGGCGCGTAGCTGGCGATTGTGTGAGTGAGGTTTCGTGGATAGTGTCGTTCGGGGAGAATAATTTTCAGTACGGAGAGAACGCCAATGGAGCTCTTTAGGACGATAAGTTGCTAATTCACTTGTTATTCTTGGGGAATAAGATATTGAGGGTTCGAGTGCAAATTGGTACTTATTATTTTTAATTTTTGGTCTTGAACATTTTCTGGTACAGTAGTGCAAGTGACACAAAAGGTTTCTTCTCTACAAACCCAGAGAAACGGCTGGCACAGAAAAATCCATCCACTTTATTCTACAGAATGCTCCATTAATGAGAGCTAAACATCATGCATTGTACATCAAAGTCCTTGCACGCGTAGTTCCATGGCCCTTAATTATACAGTTACATCTTTAATATCAAGTTTTCCACGGGGGAAGTTTTTTTTTTCTCGTTGAAAGCTTTTTCAGAGGAGGGGGGTGGGGGGAGGCCCAGGCCGGTTAGGGGCGGAAAATTTTTTCTGGCTCCCACCCAAGCACGAAAACGGAGCGAGAAAAAAACGCCGGATTTCTAGTTTGTCCCGTTCTCTGTCTCGAGTTTTGGTAGTGATTTGGTGCACAGGCTATTGTCTGCAGGATAGACGGACAAAAAACACGACCGTTTGACCAATCATATCGAGACACAAACGCGTGTGCTGGCTGTAACCGATTTTTGTTCACTTTGTGCACGCGCCTGTGAGGAAAGTTACTATCTTGGATGTGTAAATGTAGGTCCTTCGTTTGCCACCCAGCCGAAAAATTAGCACACACAAAAGATAGTATCATGTGATATTCATCACATGACAGAACGTTAAAAGTTATCAAGGCCTTTTTAGGTCGTTAAACCCACCTGGATACCACATAAATGACAGACATTCTCGATAAACAGACGTATATCAACAAAGTATGTCTCCAATTACTCTTGCATGAAATTGTGCCCACCTCGATCCGTGTTTCAAACCACGTTAAACAGGCCCAATCGGACGCTGTAACGACTATCGACACGCCATTATCGCAGATCCCCCATGATTTGCCGGGAACCGTGAGTGCATTGGACTCGAGTCTTATAAATAGCGACCAAGTGTCACTCAAGGTGGAAAATCACGGGTACACACTTGGACTCAGGTTGGCCGATCTTCTTCTCTACAAATCAACCACGCCGGCGTCGAAAATCGTCGATATTCTCGAAATCATGAAGTTTGTGTGTCGAGACGTGTGGAAATGCTTGTACAATAAGCAGATGGATAACCTCCGCACCAACCACCGTGGTACCTTTGTTCTTGTCGATAACGATTCCAATCTCATCTCCAATTTCAACAGTACTAAGAACATCAAGGACACCACCAACAAGGCACATGTTTATCTCTGGTTTCCGTGTGGGGTTATCAGGGGGGTTCTAGCTGCTTTTGGAGTAGAAGCAAACGTGACGGCCGAAATCACGACGTTTCCGAGTGTCACATTCAATATACTTACTTCCATTAATAACTGATGACTGCATGTGACCAGAGCGCAATAATAGAGCCCAAATCAAATCAAATCAACGTTCAAAATATTCTCCCCTCTCCACTTTTATCTCATCCATGGATACACCACCCAAAGTTCTTCGAATCAAGCGGAAACGTGGCCAGGATCCGCTCCAGGCATTGATCTTGGAAGACAAACGTACCATCAAACGATCCAAGTCGACGTCAAACCTCAACTCACGTGTGTCTTCTCCCGCACCAACACCACCCCATCCCGATGAAAAGAGCTTCTATACATTGAGTAGGACAGATGTCCAGATAGACGATATCCAGTCACTTCTTTCAGAGGCTCCGGAAGGCAACGTCAGCCGCAAGCGAAAGTTCATCATCCCCAAGAACCAAACTGAAGAAGATGCGGTTATTCCCAACGAGTTGGCAGATATGGTCAGTCTGTTCTTAACAGTGGAAGAACCAACTAAACGACGAAAAAGACGAGCGAGATCAGGTACCAGTGCAGATGAAGAAAAGCACCATGAAGTTGTGCCTCCTGCTGAAACGGACGATACTGCACCCGAATACGTCTATGATGTCTACCTTCTCTCCAGCACAGAACCATTGACCACAGCAAACCACCCACAGTCACAGATTGGATACATCAGGTTCTTTGACGATGAAGAAAATGACTTGTACCAATCAAACGATGACGAATCATCCAAACCAGTCTTTTCCGACGACGAGGATTCCAACGCAGAGGACTTCTACCAGAACGATTATCCAGAAGATGAAGATGCTGGTAGGTACAGCGAGATTGCTCTGGATGAGGGTGATGGATCGATTGTGATAGGTGAAGACGAAGTTGAACGTGCTGACTACATCGGCAGTTTAAGAGTAGAGGAGTACGATGCTTACGATGAGGTTGACTTCAGAAACATCGTTGATAACGACGACGACGATGATTATGTTGGAGATGATGATGATGCAAATGAAAAGTTTACAAGGAACAGTTTCTTTCCCAGCGACGAACATGACGAATTGGCTATCCATCGCGACCGAATCTTTGGAAAGTTGGAACGCATGATTCAGGAACAGGAATGAGATTTATATTAAGAAAAGAAGTATGTGCTCTTGAGCACTTCGTTTATATCCAAGTTGCCTGTTGGTGGCACATCTAGTATGCGCACAGGGACTAGCATGGGTGTGTAACTTTGCATGTCAAAATTAAGTATTTGACCCTTTGAAATCGTGGTGGAATAAGACTCGAGTTTCTGCGCCGAGTTCCAACTTTGTGCCCAGAGCTCGGGTTTGTATTTTTCCACTAGTTGTAGCAACGTGCTGTCATTTTCTTTGAGTTCTTGATAAAGGATCTGGTTTAACGTACTTGGAGACTTGAGGTTACCCACGATATTATACGATTGTCTTCTCTTCAGTAACTCATCAACAAACTGCTCGTTTCCACTGTTTTCGATCCATACCAATTGGTACGAATTACTTGTGGAATAAGCCATATCATCTCTGAGATGAGAAATAATGTCTGACGAGTGTAATCGAATGAATTCACGGCGAAGAAGCACTGAAAGTTGATCAACTTCGCTCGGGTATGTCCAGTAAGAATCATGGACCGAGACAAATGCTATGTTCTCCTGTGCCGCTGCCAGTACCGTCATCAACATGTGAATAGAATCTAGGGAATGGACAAAGTTGGGAGCGATAGCATTAAGCTGCTTGCGCTTATTTATGGGAGCCAACTCCGATGGTCGATTAATAGTGATCAGTTGCAACGTGGTAGGGATCTTTTGCTGTTTTGTCTGTTTGTAAAGCTGTACGACAGGGAATCCAGACAATGAGGTCCATATCATGGGTTTGTAAAGAGAAGGACTGAGGAAGTTGGGAACATCCGTTTCTTCTACCTTCATGGCTTTGTTCACCGCTGGTAAGTCAAACGAAGAGATTACACGGAAACAATTCGTCACCAACCATTCTTGAATCAATTTGGCACCACCGAACAATTCTGAAATAGAACCTAGTACCAACCGAGAGATATAATAGGAGACTTTCTTGTGTTTGGTTTCAAGTTCTTGCAAGAACTTCTCATCGATTGTTTCACCGTTTTCTAGTTTGGATTCCTGATCTTCAATAATATCCTTAATACGATTATTAATCTGTAACGATCCTCCATAAGTAGTGACACCATAAACAGTCGTCATGACCGTCTGTTTCACAACTTTTCGAGTCAATACTCGCAATGCTAAATCAGCAAGGTCTCGTTGAAGATCATCATTTCTCGCCTTTTCTTGTACAACATTCAACACTTTGGTATACACATCGTTCCTCGTATCAATTTCCAGTGGCGTGAGATTAACAGCCTTACCACCTTCTGCATCAGCTCCTAATGCAGCATAATGTTGCAATCCATTACATGAACCGTCTTGATGAACAGGAATTCGTGTCCTGAATTGAGTAACGTCACCGCCTTTTTCAATAAACTTGTGAATACGGTAAAGCTCGAAACAGAGTGCTAGTGTTTGCCATGGTTTGTCACCAGACTTCCACCACATTTTCCCCTCCAAAGGGTTCATTGCTGAATCAAACACAAGTTCTTTATTCTGTTCAAAGAATGCAAGTCTCTGATTCATATTCAACTTATCCTGGCCATATACCCCAACCAATTGATACTTTAACCAGTTAAACCCGGTCTCTCCTAAAGGTTTCAGAAACCAAAACATCATGATGCCCCGAACTAAATCCTCTTGATAATGTGACAATAAAGATACCATGGGATAAGCTCTACCTCTGAAATCAACATTATGAGGCAAGTAGAAGATATCGCCGTTTTTATCCAAGGCATTTGCAAATGTTTGAATCATGTTGTACTCATATCTTCTGTTCTTAAGGTCGTGGTAGTTGATGTGGGTGGTTGCACTGAGAGATTCTAGACGTGGTGGAAGCTTGAGAAATCCTGATTGATACTCCATCACTTGATTCACCACTGCCAAAATATCAGAGTTGATGGCCCATGCATTCTTACCCAAATTGTCAAGTCCCAGATAAATTGATTCTAATTGTCCGGTTGAATGGGCCTTTTCCAAGTAATGGAGCGATGTTGGTAAATCGGTTGTGGTGATGATTGGCTTCATATCGGTAAGAAACCCACCTCTCAGTGGTGACGTCCATGGTTTGGGCGGACACAACATCGGCAAGTAAAGAGCTTTGTTGAATGCAATGGAATCAAATGACTTAAATTTATGGAAAAGGAAAGGATGCAACTTGACTGCCCCGAGAACTTTGTAGGTATCGGCCTCTAGTGGTACAAGATCATAATTGAATGCCTTGTAGAAGCCGTCCGGGTCACGTTCAAGAAACTGTTGATCAATCTTGTGACCCAAAAGTTCCATTGAAACCATCAATTCATCCATTTCATTCTGGCTGATTTTCACCCGGCAATTGAGAATAATTTGTTTTATCAACACAGAGAATAACTTTAGTCCATTATCGTTATGGCTAAAGAACTTTACAAGTTGTTCTTTGATGTCGAGGTATGCCTTGTCCTTCAAAAGGATTCTCGTAAACGAGTGAGACATGGAATGGCACAAGTCCAAGTGGCGACAGTAGCCCTCTTTTGTCGATAGGGTGGCCGTCAACGTATTCGAAATCACCATGGTGACCAATGCCTCTATGGGCATTAAGGAAATATGTACAAGGTGCTGGAAGAAAACTTTATCGTCGTCCAGTAAAGTGCTCATCGAAGGAACGCTTTTAAGTCGGTTAATAGTCTTTTTTAAGTTGGTAATATTGTTCTGGAGCCACGGATATATGATCTCTTCGTGTGACTGTCTGAAACGGTTGATGTTTGCGTTCTTTATGTTGCGGGAAATCCTGGCTTTATTCTGGGTGTGTACTGAGTCGAAGTTCTCTATGAGATCAAGTGAATGCAGCTCGACATTAAGCTGTTTGCTCGTGTTGAAATTATGGTATTGGAGCAAGAACTCTTCTTTTTCTGGTTCAGCTAAGGATTGGTAGAGATTGTAAAGTTTTGTATCGGCCTCGTTGGTATCGTACACAAACCGTGTCAGGGAAATGTATTCACAAAGACTGTTGAAACTAATGAAGCCGTTGCTGTCTTTGTAAGGATCTATAGAGACGGCTGGCTCGAGTTTAATTTCAGCAGAAGCTTCAACCCGTTTGTACGGAATCTTTGCTGACCGACAAAGAACGTAGAACTGGTCAATAACTGACTTATTCTTGAGTTTTTTCATGTGTTTAACAACATGGCCCAGTTTTAAGCGGAACTGTTTCATTTTCATCTTTGTATACTTCAGCACAGAAGATTTTAGTATTTGGTTATGCAGACGTTCAAACACACGGACCAAACAGCAAATTGACACGAGTTCTATCTCACGGACCACTTGTTGAAGAGGGGATGGCAACGGAATATGTTCCACCTTCGACTTCAACGTATCATAATTATCAAGAAGCAGCTTGATGCTTTGGATTGTCACTACTTCTGCGTTCAAGAGATTGGTCAACAAGAGCAACAAGCATGAAAAGTAGCTGTTGAGTTGAGTGAAAAGGGCATTGGACTTGGACTGGTTATAGTAAGCGACATTGACCCGTAGCGCCAAACGCCCAAGAACCTGCGCTGCTCGATTATAGTCATGCATAAGAAGCGACTGGAATAAGTTGTTGACCAACACCTGGCTCTGGATATTGGTATGTTTCAGCAACGACAGTGTTAATACGTGGGTTTCATGGACTTCAAATGGATCGTGGTTGAGGACATTCTGCGGATTTTCACGTGGTAAAAGCGGTTGAACAGGAAAATGATGCTGTTGATGTTGAACTGTGGTATATAACCGGATCTGGTTCGCCACATTTATCCATCTTTTCACCCTAAATCGGATCATGAAGCATCCATCATCGCCATCACAAAAGTCAAACTACAAACTCGCGCGACATTTTCGTATTTTTTTCTTTAAGCGCGGTGTTGAATCGCTTTTGTTCTATATACAGGCGTTTTGCAACTCGATAAGAAACCCAGTGAAAAATTATGAATCATTTCGTTCCACTAATCAAGAGATGCAGTTGCGGTACCTTTCCAAAGCCGCACGTTTCGTACCCACGTCTGGTGTGTTTCCCAAAGGCTTTGTAGTTGGTGGAATTCATGGTGGTGTCAAAAAGGATGGAAAACTGTTGGATTTGGCGGTCTTGAACAATGTCCACGGCAAGAATGCTACTGCGGCCGCTGTTTTCACTCAGAACAAGTTCAAGGCAGCGCCTGTCCAGGTTTCCGCCAGGATATTGCTGCAGAAAGGAGGAAACGGCATCAATTCGGTGGTGGTGAACAGCGGAAACGCCAATGCTGTGACTGGAGCCACGGGGATTAGAGATGCTGAAGATATGGTCAGAGTTACCGACAAAGTATTGGACAACGGCACCAATTCGACATTGGTGATGTCCACGGGTGTCATTGGCAACAAGTTGCCGATCGACAACATCTTGGAGTCGATTCCCGTGTTAGCTCTGAGCCATTTGGGCAACACGTATCAGCACTGGTTGGACTGTGCCACGGCGTTGTGTACCACCGATACGTTTCCCAAGTTGGTGACCAAGCGGTTTGATGTTGCTGGAACTACGTACACATTGGCCGGTTTGGCCAAGGGTGCTGGAATGATCTGTCCCAACATGGCGACGCTTTTGGGCGCGTTCGTTACTGACGCGCCGGTGACGGCCCCTGCGTTGCAGCAGATCTTGACGTACGCAGCCGATCGCTCGTTCAACAGTATTTCGGTAGATGGAGACATGTCGACCAACGACACGATCATTGCTCTTGCCAATGGCGCTGCTGGTGGTGCTGAAATCAGTGATTCAGGAGCTGCGTTTGAACAGTTGCGGACAGAAATCACCAGCTTTGCCCAGCAACTTGCGCAGTTGGTGGTCAGAGACGGCGAGGGTGCTACCAAGTTTATCACCATCACCGTAAAGGACGCGGCGTCGTACGAAGATGCCAAGATTGTCGCGTCGACCATCGCCGATTCTTCTTTATTCAAAACGGCGATGTACGGCAAAGATGCAAACTGGGGCCGGATCTTGTGTGCTATTGGCTACTCGAACGCTTCAATCAATCCCTCGAGAACAAGCGTCTCGTTTGTTCCTGCTGACGGTTCAGCCACGCTTCAGCTTTTGGTCAATGGCGAGCCTGAAACCGTTGATGAAGAAAGAGCGGCGCAGATCTTGGAATTTGAAGATCTTGAAGTCGAAGTCAATTTGGGAACTGGCGGTGGACATGAGACACAGTTCTGGACATGTGACTTATCGCACGAATACGTGACAATTAACGGCGATTATCGTTCGTAAATAAAAATGAATATATATTACTTTAATTCGCAGCAAAAATTAGCTGCATCTTTACACCACATCTTTCTTTATGCCAATTGCACGGATCTGCGACCTTCCGTTTACACCTGGCAGCAGATACACGATCTACTGCTTGGCTCTACGTGTCAAGAAACCATTCGACTCAAATCCAAACTCAAGAGCGCCCGATGTGCTCCACGTCACAGACTTTACATCCAACACACACATCTCCAACTTTGCCCATCCGAAACGCTACACCTTGGACGGTTGGTGTCTTGAGGACGACCGTGTGTTTGCACTAGATGTGTTTAGGCAAAAATTCAAGTCGTTGGAAGCGCAGTACTACGCACGGTACCAGCAACGTTTGGGCTTGGAAGACTTCTTTGCCAGCTCGGAGCGGTTGGTGACGTTTGGCAACCGTTTGTTGTTGCTTAAAGTTGATGTCCGCCTTAAAACCTTTAGAGACCTGTTGGAGGCCCAGACAGGCGATATTTCCATCCTTAACCCCAACGAAGAAATGGCCAAACATCAAATCGATTTGCTCTTCCAGAACACGATTTTGCACGTACCCGAATCGTGCTTGCACCAGGTGACCCAGCTTCCACAGAAAGTCATCCCCGGAAAGTACTGGGACCGCCTGAGAACGATACACCTGGAAAGCAGCCAGGAATCACGAATTCTCAGCGAACAACAAAGCTCCTCGCTGTCTCCAGTCTACAACTACGCAACACAAGCAGCACAGCCGTCAATCAAACAAGAAGATGACGAGTTAGATATGGATTCAATGATTCCCGATCCTGAACACAGCGGCGATTATGTCTTGAGTCCGATTCTGGAAGATTTCCACGATACCCGCGAATCATTATCGCAGCTGGAATACACCATTGCCCAGCTCCATCTGGTCACAAACACTGACAACCAAATTTTCCGGGTCCGTAGCTACATTGTGGCATGTATGCCCACCGACTGGTCGTATGTCTGTACCAAATCATATGATATGAACCCCATTAGTCAGGAACACGAGTTATCGGATCCGCGAATCAGACCGATTGAACTAATTGTTTCCGATGTTAAACCACACAAGGGCTTGTTATTAACGCCGCAAAACCTGATATCAGTCATATTAACTGACGATTCCATCCGTCACTTGTTCCCCAACCAGTCGCTCGAGCAGATCTACACGTCGGCGGCCAAAATGAACCAGGATTTCTACGAGAATGTGTCGCAACTTCGTACATTGGAGTTTCATAAGGTACAGGTATTGCTCAATTCGACGGACTCGATTCTGGTGTGGTCGTTGCGTAACTACTCCGTGTAAAAACCCGCGTACTACGATCGATTCCCGATACTTTCCTTAGCATTGCAGCTAGTGGCCACGGAACAGCACGAAGCACTGGCAAAAAGTTGACATAAAACGGTAGCTTCATCTCACCAACTTGGCCCCAGGTAGTTGCCTGAAGAATACATTGCGCAACGTACCGTGGCTCCAACTCCGGTGCAAGTATCTTTGACGGCGTGGTGACGCCGTGAAACATTGCTGTTTTCAACTGACCCGGACTCACCAACAAGAGTTTGACACCTTCTGAGCCGTCTAATTCGTACATTAACGATTCGTGCAACGCAATCACGCCTGCTTTGGATGCCCCGTATGCACTAAGACGTGCTGGTGAGATGTATCCCAAAGCAGACGCAATATTGACGATATAGCCCCGTTTCATACTGATCATATCCGGCAAAAACGTCTTGATGGTATAGAAACTGGCCAATAAGTTGGTCTGGATCACTTTATCGATGTCGTCAAAGGAAAGATTGAGGAGCGGGCTTCCCATAGTAATGCCTGCATTATTGATCAATATTGTGACGGCACCAACATCTTCCTGAATCCGTTGTCCCACTAAACGTACCTGGTCCTTGTCGCTGATATCGCACTGGTAATAAAACACGCCGTCCGCTTCTCGCCGAGGTTCAGATACATCCATCGCCACTACCACTGCTCCTTGTTCATGGTACAATTGAACGATTTCGTGGCCCAACCCCAGACTTCCACCAGTAACAAGAACAATATCTTTGGCCAGATCAAACGCATGACCGAGATATTTGGCCGATATCAGTTGAAGTTTATGGTTTACACGCTGGATTAGTGGGTACATGGAATGGGTGCAAAATTCACAAATAGAAAAAAGAAAAAAAAAGGTTGAATCATACATTGATTATTTTCGTTCATAAACGTAGCACGAAATATCAGTCGTGTATAACGAAGCAGCAAACGTTCTCAAACTGATAAATTTATCGGCTAATCCTTTGCTAAAGAAATGTACGATCTGGTCCTTTGTCACATCTCCCAAACGAGCAAAATCAAAACCGTCAAAGGCTGAAACGGTACCAACAAGCAGCCACTCCATTTCATTTTCCTCCCCTGTCAGGACTATCATATCGATATTCAAAATTGGATAGTGGGGATCAAATGAACCTAGGATGTATGTGACGTTCGATTCATGAAGTCGAGCAAACGGGTTGATTCCCTTCAAAGGCATTCCACCATCCAATTATACTCTAGTTGCTCCTTGGAGATTGTTCAGAATATGTTGGTTAGTCATCAGTAATGCCTCAAGTCCCGAATACCTAAGAGTCTCGAAGTATCCAAAGAAAACATTACCCAATATGGTAAAAATAATCAGCGACGTATTGAAAAAGAACCTGAGTTTAGCAAAGAACCCCGAGAATAGTCGGTCGAAAGTGCAGCAAGACTATGGGCACGCTGCAACACAAGAATGAGAACAATGTAAATGCTGGCACTCCATTCGTAGCCAAACTGAATAATGTACTCGCCAACGGCATATACCACCCACTATCGATACAAGCAACATCTGCACTAAATATCTTGCCCGCTAAGCATGAGTAAAGAACGGGGGATACTCTTCGAGGGATGCGAATAAGGCGAACAAAGTGCCGGTAAATGCATTCTTGAGAGACCACTTAAACTTATACTCAGGCTGGGATTTGCACTTGCGTCGAGAACATACAAGCGAGTACAAAAACAGACGCGGGATCAAGCGCTGGTTGAAAAAGTACAAGTCAACGATGAACCTGACTAGAATGCCCACAATTGCTCCCGCAGCCACGAATAATGACGTTCCTGTGCAATTTTTGGCCATAAATATAAGATACCACCCCAATTTCTATTGGCAAGAGTTCGAGTCTTCTGTCAATTGTTGGTGCTGCGAATGCCAATAACACAAGGCCTGCTGTGTTACCGGCAAGAATCAACGAATAGGAAAAGAACACCAATGGCAGCGCCAAGGGACCGGTCTCGCGCCACGGACATTTGTATGCCACCTCATAGCTTAACAAGAGAAGCAGGTACCACGCGCCAATGAGGCGTTTTGCCCTGGCGGTCTGGCCACGAAGCGTGACGTCCAAGTACGTGTCTCTGAGATGATTAAGTGCAAACGCATTGGCAAGGCCCAAACATGCTCTAATCAATGCGTTTAGCTCAAGCTGCACAGGACCAACCTACTTGTAGCCAAAAAAAGAAACGCAGGAACACCACCACTGGATAAACAACAGCAGCTAATAACAAGTTACCAACGAACAGACCAGACAGCATGGCTATAGCCAGCAAAGGTAAGTAGTTGTTCACTACTTTTTCGTGTGGAAAAACAACACGCTGAAATTAAGAATATCATGTACTGCTTGCGTATGTGAAAGCTCACCATAAGTCGTCTATGAAGCCTACTGGACCCAGAAACCAATCAAACCCACAAGAACACTACAACGAAAGAAATGAAGAATATATGAAAATCGGGCCAGATTCTAATCAGAGTAATACCAACTGTAGCACGTGATTGTTCCAGAAATTGAAACTTCACGAAATTTTTCACTCACGGTCCATATACACTAAAAATGGGTAAAGCAGGCACACATGCGATGTTCAAGAACCTTCCGTCGTCCTCGATATTGAAGCAGGTGGCGAGATTAAACAATATTGCCGGAACGCCGCAGACTGCGTTCCGTTTCGATGCCTCGAAAGTGCAGAAGATCGAGCTTCTTTTCATACACCAAAATATCTTGGGTCCGGCCGTGGGCTTGAAGAAGTTCTGGAGACACAACTTGCCCACGTTGAAGTTTCACAACGATGACGTGGCGTTTGTTTGTACGAGAATCAACGCCAAAACGAAGACCGAAGCCGAGAAGTGTCCCACCAAGATCATTGTCCACCAAACCGACAATAAGACGATCGAGTTGAACTGCGCTTCCAAGCACTCGACCACAATCTTGGACGAGCTAGTCAAACTTACAGGTGCTACCAGCGTGGCCGAATCCGAAATTCCGGTCATCCAATCACCTTTGTCGCAGAAAACATTGTTTTAAGGTCATTAGTGTGTTTATATCTACCTGTACATATTTAAATAATACAATCCATGATATTATACAATTTGGGGCTCGGATTGGAGGAATTCTAGAAGGGCTGTGCGTCCTTTGAGCTGCATGAGTCGCTTGATGCTCTGTAAGTCGCCGATTTCTGCTTCTGAAAGTTGTGCTGGGGCTTTATCGGTGCTATCACTGAGAACGCACCGTACAAGCTCATCGAAATCGAGACGAGACGATTGAGGTTTGGTTTTGAACTGACAAAGTGATTCGACAACCTCACGTTCATGTTCATTCGTCTCCAATCTCGCCTTGGTGTCGTAATGGCTGATGGTGTCAATAATTTTCTGTTTCTGCTGGTTAACTTTGGTGACAAAGTCCAACACGATCAGCTGCTCGGGCACACGGTAAATAAACGCATCCTTTTCCTGAAGACAAATGACTTTGCTGAGTTTCTTCGGGATTTGAGCCATGACTCCCGACACCGAGGCTTCTGATTTATCAAAGTAATCGGGAATCTTGTAGTTTTCGTGTGGTTCCCGATCGTCAGCCAAGTCCTGGAACCGGCTGCTGGGCCTGGAAAAGTCTGCCTGTTCGTAATGCAAGTATTCCTGGAGATCGGGCACTGTTCCTTGTTTTATCGACGGCTGGTCGTCGTACTTTATGAGAAAGTTGCAGCTGCGGGCGACCTGGAGGAAATGGCTGCGAAGCGTTGGCTCCAACACTTGTGTTTCCTTGAGCTGGCGTTGTTTTACACCAAACATGCTTTCGATATGCGTCGGACACCGCCACTTGTATCCGATTGTCTTTGGCCCAAACATCGGGTAGTCCAAGCAGTCGACGTGCCACACGAGCGGACAGTAGTCGCAGTGTATAAGTGTCCTGTGCCCAAGACCCGACTCGCCACACTTGTGGCACAAGAATGGACGTCCATCTTTGTTGTAGAGCCCGTCGATCTCTAGATCGGCGTTTCTGTTACATCCGGGAACTTGAGCACCGTTGGCTTTGATGTATGAAATTTCCGGTTTCATCGTATCGTCGGTATACTCGCCGTGTTCGCCCGTCGTCACCCCAACAAACGTGTTTTCTCGTATCTGTTTCGGGAGCTGGAACTCAACCGGGTTGCGGCTTTCTTGCTGGTTCATCAACTGACTAAAGATGCCAATCAGGTTCCATTTCGTCTTAATGCTGGGGTTGCGGGTAGCTAAGCATTCACGGCAGTACCAGTCTTCTTCGGGAGCCTCGTCCATGGGCGGATCGCAGCATGTAAAGTGGAACGAACGGGGACACGTTTCGCAGCAGAGAAAGATCCCGGGATCGCCACACGAGCTACAGAACTCGTCGTTATCCTTGGTAGGATCGCCGTCATCCTGAACCTTCTGGTGCTGGAGCGACGATGGAGCCAAGTTTGTGCTGGATGGTTTCTTGGGTGAAATGACTTTGATCCGTTTTGATGATCGTACGGGTGTTTCGGCGGCCAAAGCGGGCCGTTTCGGTTGCCGTGGTGTTTGAGCAGCTGTCCTTCGTCTTTGTTTCCTGATCTTGATCTTTAGTGGTTCTCGTATGTCGCTTTCTTCCGTCAAAGTCTCGCTTTTGGGTGTCTGTAGTTCTTTCTTAAAGTCAAAGTCGGGTTCAGGTGTTTCTTCTGTTGGCGAGCGGCCCTTCTTACCCCTTGTCGGCCACAACAGCTCCTTCTTGATCTTCTGGGACGGGCCCTCTTCCAACGGAAGGCCCGTGTACGCCGGCGTGGGCTCTGCGAGTTGCGGCTCGATAAACTCGGCCATGCTCTTTGGTTTGCGGCCGGGTTTTCTGCCTGGACGCGTGATCTTCTTCAGCTCGATGTCGGGGCTCGGTCCTAGCAGCGGAAGGAGATCGAGGATCGACTGTTGGGCGATGCGGGACAGTTTTCTCAGCAATCTGTTTCTCGAAACCAGTCCGTTCTGGACGCGGGCCAGCAGCAGCCCTTTAAGCTCCGCCGAGCTCGAAGCAGCACCGGTGTCGTTGTGCTCCTGATCCTTTGCGGCTTCCAGCAGCACCGCTTTCTTGCCGTTGCGGCGCGTGGAGTCTCTGGGCCTTGACATTTGTCCAAGTATCGACTAAAGATGGCACCGAAATATCAAATTTTCGCGAGTGAAAAATGTATACAATTGTTATCTACTGTTTTTTTAATTAAGCGTTTGTAGGCTTCTTCTTTTCAAAGAGCGGCTCGGCAAGAAGGGCCGCGGTCGTCTCGTCGACAGACTTGTCGCTGGTGTAGCGGGCAGCGTCGAAAAAGGGCGACGTGTACTTGACAATTCCGTTTTTGGTGATGCCAAACGTGGTGAAGAACTGGGCCACAAACTCGCCGTCCCTTTCAGTGACAATGTCGTACGGCAACACAACCTTGTGGTTAGCAGGTTCAACCAAGCCACCTCTTGATTTCTTGGGTTCGGACAAGTCACGGATATTGATAGGAAACAAACCGCTCGACCGGGCCTTGACTTCAGACAACACCTTGTGCGACATCTTCATCTTTAACGCGTACGAGTTGCCGGTCAACTTGTACAACAGCGGTCTGTACTTCGAGTCCTTGACCTTCCCGTCGGCCGAGGTCGAAATCAAGACATCCATGCCGTAAACCTCGTTCAACTCGAACTTGAACGTTTCCATCTGGCTCCGGTTCTGTTTCGAAGGGTTGAGAATGAGTTCCTTGGAGCCGTACAACACGTCCCGCTCGATGTTGTGGCTCAACATGCTTTCAACCGGCGTGGTTTCGTGGTCCTTGG
The DNA here is from genome assembly GCA_030574975.1 of Teunomyces atbi. Lineage (NCBI taxonomy): Eukaryota > Fungi > Ascomycota > Pichiomycetes > Serinales > Debaryomycetaceae > Teunomyces > Teunomyces atbi. The sequence continues at coordinate 57,842 of JAJMFW010000028.1, read as the reverse complement.
CAACCTTGGCCACGATATTGGTGACGTCCCAGTTCTTGTTACCGGGTTTGAACGTACGAAGAGCGGCTTCCGAGGCCGTCCATGCTGCGTGGAGCAAATCAGCCTTTTTTCCGGTGACGGGAGCCGTGGCAGACTCGCCCACAACAATGGTTTCTGCCACGACGGCAGGATAACAGTCAAGATGGACACCCAACATGACGTTGACCACATCGCCGTTTTTCAACGTGATATTGGCGTCGTCGTCTTGCGTTGGTGGCGCAAGATGGCCGGGGATCTGGTTGGGGTTGACACACGTGGGGAACGCAATACCCTTGGGCGTCTTGGACGCTTTCTTGGAGTTGTAGATCTTGGCCAATTCCTGGGTCATCAACTCGTCACCCTTGACACAGATCTCGTACGTGGACGCACCGTCCACAACAAGCGTTCTGACGTGAGCCATGACGCGATTGGTGATTTCACCCGCGGTTTTGTACTTGGCCACAACGTCGGAGTTGGCAATGGTTTGGTCTGGAGTCGAAGGCATGGTAAAAGAAGGATGAGTTTTTTCAAACAAAACTTTTGATGCGACATTTTGTTTCGTCGCTCCTGTTTTATTGCCCGGAAGCATGAACTACATCGTGTGTTTGGCCCACTTCTGCGAGCTTCACGGGCCCACGACCATCGTATGTACGCTGTTGGCGCTGCAGTTCACCAACGAACCGTTGCCCGCGAGCACCATGACCAAAACCTGTGCGCTGTGCAAGCTACAGCTTCCCCACGAATCCTCCGCCAACCTCCTCACCAGAGACAATAACGAGGTGTACATCTCCACCAACTATCCCCTGCCCCAGGCGCGGTACCTGTCGGTGTCGAAGCTTGTAATGAAAGCGTTGCTGGTGGAAACAATCAGCGATATCACGAAACCGATGTTTTACGGCGACGCCAACAACGGCTACTGCATGAACAAGATGTTCAAGGTCACCGACGCAAACGCAAGAGGATCGGAAAGAAAGTACGCGTTGATGGTGGCGTCGGACTCGGAGTCGGGCTTGCTCCATAACTGGGACGTCGTGGCGATGTATCTCACCGAAATCATCGGGTTGATCCAGACTCAAGTCGAACAAACACGCCTCCAGAAAGAATTGGCGGAAACGCTGGATCACGAACGCTACTTGCGTCGAAACATGGTCAAGCCCCGCTCGTTGGTTGAGTTGACAAACGACCAGAACCTCTTTGTCAAGTTCCATCTATGGGCCATTGAACTACTTAAGGATATCCAGCGATAACCGTTGGTTGCGCTGTATAAGCCACGGATCGTACCGAAACACGTCCTGTTCCTGGGGAGTTTGCTTGCTTTCCATCTCCAAGCGATGCATCTGGGTCACGCGCTTTGTATGAAGCGTCTCAAGCACTACATCTTCGTCAAAACAGTTGTTTCCGATCTCGTCGCTCTTACAAACATGCTGCGGTACCCAGAGATCAAGCACCGGTCGGAAACGGTGCCCGGAATGCACCCGGCTGTGCAAACCATGTTTGTACTCGCGCAGAAGGATCTGGCGGTACCGATGCGGCACGTACGCCCGTACGCCTTCAAACACTGTTGGTTGAAGCGGCACCACGTCATCAAACGTATAGAAATGGTTGTTTCGGCAGTTGACAAGCTGCTGGTCCTTGATGAGAGTGGTTCTGGTGCGATCCAACACCTGGTACATGTCTTCTAGCACGACTGTTTGTGAGTTCCTATTCCTTACAAACTCGGGATCCAACACCTGGTTGAACTCCAGCGATTGGTACTGTTTGAGATCGATTGCGTGAGCAGCTTTGGTAAAAGCTAGACCGGTGATGTCAACATAAAACCCCGTTTGGATATCGATAAACCGCGCGTCGATGGTGTTGAGTCCCGTCGTATTTTCACGAGCCAAGTAACTCGGACCCACGTCGACCAAGTACTGTCCTGTGCCCATGTTCACGTTTTCGCTGCTTGTGACATCAACCACCAAAGTCTGGTTATAGTTTCGAGCCAACGTCCGCAACGAGTCCATAGAGACCTGGACGTCCATGTCCACATCCCACGGCAATGCCATGCCGTTCCAGTACCACCCAAGAAGCGAGCCGTGGCCGAGCCATGTTTGTAAGCCGATGGAGCCGGCGAAATGAAGCCATGCGCGTGTCAAGCGGTGCAAGATTGCCGTTCTTTCATACGAAGAGTACGTGGCGGTGCGGAAGAATCGCCAGTCAAAGTGCGTGCCATCGCTGGATCCTTGCAACAACGCTTCATGGAAGTATTTGTGTTCTGGAACGTCTTCCAATTCATACACAAAGCTGGTCTTGTTGAGAGGATGTTGTTCGTGTTTGGTGTAGTTGAATAAAGCAGCTGTTTTACGTAGAGAAATGTTGTTCACAGCGTGGGGCCAGCGATGTTCCAGCGACACTGTAACAGCGAAGGTTCCGTTGTTGGTGAACAAAACCTGCCGAGGAACCGGCGCCGTGTACTTGAGATAATTCATTGCCACTTGTCGCCGTGCTTCTTCCAGCATCGCAACGTCGATTGGTGAAGTGATTCGGAAATGGGGCTGGTCCACACAATGGTCTGTTACGTGGACGTTGTGCATGGATCCAAACGCGTGGCACAGCACCGTTTCAGCCAGAAGACGAAGCCAACTCGACCACGTAAACGGAAGCGACTGCGTTTCCTGCAGCACCACCGACTCGAGCCACAGGGCCGGCATCAACCGCGGATCGTACTCGTCAACAAAACACGTTTCGAGCAACGGATGGGGATGCAAGTGAAGCTCATGGGCATCGCGCACAGATAGACCCGTTGGTTGTTGAACGTACCGCCAAACGAGCGCGACCGGCACCACCACGAGCCACGCCCATCGCACGCGATACATTATTTGATATATTTGATACAATCGCATCTAATGTATATTATTAATTTATTCAAGTAAACTGGACAACTTACCAGAAGCCTTCAAGGCCTGGAGATCCGAGTTACCACCAATATGCTTGCCGTTGATAAACACGTTCGGAACCGTTCTTTGGCCCGTGATCTCAGCCAATCCCGCCTGGATCACCGACCCGTTCGACTCCGTATCCAACTCGATCAACTTGAAGTTCTGCCCAAGACCCTTCAACAATTGTTTCGTCTGCGTACAGTACGGACAGTACGTTTTCGAGTACACAACGACCTTGTCGCGACTGATAGTACTCTTGATATCGCTTAGGATCTCGGCAGGTACCGGCTCGGCCTGGAACCACGACTTAATATAACTAAACATGCTGAACTAAGGCTGGTTTTGACGGTTCAAAGTCCGGTTTTCTTTTTTATTTGGAGTATGGATTCTTATGTAATCATGACGTAAGCATCCACGATTGCTGCAAAATAATCAGTTCTAAAAAACGGCGACGATTCGTTGCTTTTCATAAACCGTGGCTGGAAGGGTATAGACCTTGGTAACATCGCCATCAAGCACATGTTCACCGTCTTTAACACTACTTTGTTCCCCATAAAGAAGATTCAACGTATGGTTGCTTTCGACCGGCTTGACTGCAGGCACATACGTACCAATGGTAATGTGCAAAATCTTGTTTAGTACCTCGAGCTCAACTGGCTTCAACTCCTTATCGTAAACCTTTACATATTCCACTGAAACGCACACGACCTTGTCTCTACGGATCACCAACTGTGATAACTTGATATCGGCGTAGAAATCCAACGTCACCCGTGGCTTCCCTTCATATGCAACAGCAAATAAGCTCATCATGTCCTTCCATTTTGCCTTCAAGTCACCCTTAGAGGACGAAACGTGGCCCAACGTGACATGGAACGATTTTTGGATCCGAGAAAGCGCTTCAAACGCAATCCAATCCTCATCTTCGAATGCAACGTTCCGGACATCGGAAACAATCAGCTCTGGAACCACAGCACCGTAATAAGTGGGTCGTCTCTGTTTCTTGCTGGTCTTGATCACCTTGTTGAACGTTGGCTTATAGTCCAATGCTTTCTGGAATGCTTCTTCGAACTGTGCATCGGTAGGGATCTCTTTCACGAGTTCAGGAAACGTTTTAGCAATTTCATTGACAATTATCTTACTGTTTTCAAGCGAGGACTGGCGTACGCTCAAATTGATGATAAAATCAAAGTTGGAGTCTGGTTCGCGCTGAGGGTTTACAAGATGCAACCGTGAAATGAACGTTCTCATGACCTTCTTAGCGACTTCCGCATCACTAGCGGCTTTGATGGACTGGTGGTTGTCGCCTCTCTTCATCACTCGTTCCAGAGTCACCTTCCATACCAAGTCCTCATCAAACTCGTGCATTAAATTGATTCCAATGAACTTGAAGTCAACGCTGCCTCCAAAGTGTTTGTCGCTTCTCTTCTTGAAATCATCAAACAACCGCTCCCGTTCTCCGAATGACGAGTTGTTTCTATCGGCAAGAACTGTGTTGGACTCCAACAACTCGTCAAGACACCGATCTGCAAGCTTATGCGACGCTGACAGTCCTATATTGTCGTTCTGGATATGAATCCAAGTGGGAAAAAGATTATGCAACGTCTGGAAAATCGTGGTCTTGCCACACCCAATCGTGGCAATGGGAACAAAAATGTACCGCTTTTCTTGGAACGAAAGGTTCAGGAACTGGGCCACAAAGTCGCTCTGCAACGAAAGCTTGTTGTCCAACGTAAGCAAGTTCATACCGCACGCTTCGTTCAATTCCTGGAGAAACAATTGTCTGACCTTGATGATGCCGTATCCATTTTCGTAGTCAATCTTCATCTGCGGATTCTTTTCAAACAAATGTGCCACGAACTCGAGGTACTTTCTCGTAACGTACATGTGTTTACGAACAACGATGCTGATGATTGGCTTGCCAGCAATTAATTTCTTCGTGACTTCTCTGAACTGACGGTACAAGAGGTACGGTTCGTCAAACTTGTACTTGAATAAGAAATCGTTGTTGTAGTGTTTTGTTCGTACCACAAACCCCTCGATTTCTCTGCCGTTGTATGTTCCTGTTATGGCACATTCTTCAAAGAATTTAAACATAGTCGCAAAGTCGTTGTAGACCAAGTACTCAATCTTCTTGAAGCCCCATTTCGAGCCAAAACTCAGCACCTGTTCCATTGGGGCCGTCAGGAACTCAATCGTGTTGTAGTTCAAGCCGTGCAAGTATAATCCCGACTCCTCTTTGCTGTATGGAAGAACGTGTTCCTCAAATGTGTCGTCACACAATTCAGCTATCGCCGTGAGATTCCTGTCGTAGAGATAGCTTGCCAAATCAGATAAATTAAAGCCGTGTGCCTCCAACTGTTGCTGTAATCGTATTTGGCCCATCATCGAGTGGTTTCGCCCCTCACGTTCAGTTTCTCCCGTTGAATGCTTCGAACAAACAAGGACTTTGCCGTTCTCCAAGCCACTAATAAAGATGATACAGCCGTTTTCCTTGACTGAAACCTCGTATGGCGCCGATGTGTGTTGTGCCATATATTGCTTCTTGGTCAACGAAACTTCATCGACGTTAAAAAACTTATCGTAGCCACGCAGCACAATTCGCTTATCGTCCATGGTGAACAACCCACGAGCGTTTGTCAACAACTTTTTGCGCTGGCCATATTCCCATTCTTTGAATTTCCAGCTATCCACCGTGAGATCGGTATCGTACGCTTTGTTCGAGCGTTTTTTGCAGCTGCCAAAGCCGTGAATTTTTGTCAGATCATTGAGACGCTGACAAAAAGCAGCGACATCTGCTGGCAGATCTTCTTTTCTGACAATGTCACCCATTTGGAAAAAAGTATGTTGTCGTTTACTCTTTTTGCAGTTAGTCACCTGCCGCACTCGTTTTTTTTTATGAAGGTTTAGATGAATGTCGTGTGGTTACCAAACAATCGTATAGTTTTGAATCTCACCTTAAACAAAAACAGACGCCTGGAATCATCAGTACATTTTTAACGAGAAAACGAAACACTTCGACCATAAACAGCCATTGTCATGTCATTCAACGTGGACGTAGACATTGATGAGGCAGACGTTGCTGTTCTTAACCAGAACGTTGCCCGTTCCAAGGATTTGTTTGACGAGATCGCCCGATCTCTCACGCTGATCGCCAACAAGTCCACTAATGCATCCAAAAACATCAAACCAATATTGCGAGACGTCAACAAGTTGAACGAGAATAAGCGCCAGGTAGAAAACGGAATCAATCTACTCAGTGAAGTCAATGAAAGCGCCGCTACGATTCATGGCTACGAAGATATCTTAAATAACTCGATCGAGTTGATTGGGCTCCGCAAGTTCATAGACACGTTGACGAAGAGCAGGTCCTACTTCAAAACAGTCAAACTGAGACTCAAACACTTTACGGGTATTCTTGTCAATTTTGAAACGTTGATTGATAAGCTGGAGATCAAGTTACAAACGTATTTCCAGGGATTGACCCACCAACCATGCATGAAACTCATGGAAGACTCCAAGAGTATCGGAGAAATCCATATGGTGGGCCAATACTACGAAAAAGATCCAAGTTATCTCCTCAAGGTATACACGAGACTGAGAAGTGCCTTGTTGGTGGATTTGATTTTGCCATTGGAAGCCAACACCAAACCGGTTGAACGGGCGCCAAACATTCCGTACGAGAAGGGGAGCAATGGCTTGAACCGGTTCAACAACGAGTTGATCAAAGCCATCAAAGGCGAATTCGAGTTGGCAACAAAACTAGGATTCGTTGCTGACGGAGTTTTTGAAGCAATTGTCGAGCGACCTATCAACGAGATTTATACCCATAGAGTCTTGAGCAATTTTAACCGGTTTTTCTCCACCGCCACTGCAATTGTCAATAACGACTTGATGGTCCTTGAGATCATCGAGAACATCTTGCACTTTCAGAAGTTCTTGAGCAACAATGATATGACCAACAAAGACTTCAACAACCAGATCCAGCTATTTATCACGAAGAACTCGATCATTTTCAAAGAATATATTAAGCATATTGAGGCACGGTTCGATGCCGTTCCTATCTTTAACGACACCAATATACCACAAATTACTGTTGAGTTGATCAGCAAGTTTCGACGGACAAGTGAGTACTCAGGTTCTTTGCTTCACTTGATCCAGAACTACAAGCTAGGAGATTGGCTTGTATTAAATCCACCAGTCAAGTTTGTTTCGGTATACACATCTGTAATTCCCAACACCAACAATGATGATAGTGCCGGATACTTGTTATCGTCGTTCTATTCCGACATAATTGACTCGATCATGATCAATATTGAGATTGGACTCAAAAACAATACCAACGAGAGCACCATCAAGAAATCCACACAGGGCTTCTACCTCGTCAAGAACCTTATTATGATTGAGACTATTATTAATCGGTCATCTACACTCTATGACTGTTTAGGAAGTCTTGGCACGGAACGAATCAACAAACTCAAGAATCGGTTTCTCAAGCTTTTTTTGGATGACTGGAATTATGCCTCGTATATCATTATTCGGGACATGACGACAATTGCCACGAGCAACGCGCATAGCGGGGGCAATTCAAGTGGACTGACCAGCCACGGCGCCACGGGACATTTGACTTCCAAGGAAAGGGATCAGATCAAAGACTTATTTCGAACATTCAACGAATCGTTTGAGGAAGCACTTCGCAACTACGAAAGGTACAACATCACCGATAGTAATCTTCGGACATTCCTAGGCAACGAAATCAAGAAATTGATTATTAACGCCTACTTCAAGCTTTACGACAAATATGGCAACAGTGACTTTACGAAAAATAAACCAAAGTATGTGAAGTATGACAAGCAAAGTTTCGAAAAACTCTTGAATGAAAAGTTGTAAAAAGAGTAAAGAGAGGTGGGCTCGTGCATGGTTAAAATTATGGGAAATAATAGAGGTGTTTGTGTTACCGAGGGTGGTATACGAGTCATACATGAATGTGTGTGCGCAAGTGTGTGTGTGTTGGTGTGTGTGTATGTGTGTGTGTCCTGGTAAGACAGAACTCCTTCTCCCACAACTTTCACAAACAAAAATACCGAAATAAATATATAAATAATAAGAAAAAACAAACAGGAAAAAAGAAATTTTATAATAGCTCGCAAATGTTCGGTTGACAGGACAGGGTGCCTAGACCTCGAAAACAAAGACACTCGGCGATCAATGACACAACCGTTCTAATTGTGGCAAACCAAGAAAGTTAGAAAAATTTCTTGGATCAATAATATGATTCGGCATGCTCCATCAGCGCGCCAGAGCTAAGAATTAATCAGGCAACCGCTTATGTAATACCCACCAAAAATAAATTTTATGACTGTTGCTATTAGTTTGGTAACGAATTCCATGTTTCGAAATAGTAGACAACGGTGTCGATTCATTTTGATGGTTCTTCGAGATAGTGAGATTCGACTATTTTTATTGCTGATGAGCGTGGGGGATACGTCCTCTATGACGTACCCATCCCCCACCCAAAAACGAATACTTGAATGCATCTCGATTGATACATGTTCACCATGTGACATGACAGTACAGAATTGTACATCTGCTGTTTTGTCCACATCACTTTCTTTTTACACATCTACACGCACCTCCCCACCTACACAGGAACTTAACGGTGCCCCGTGCCGATATCCTGGCTCAATATAGAAAACATATTCTCGTAACAATTATTTTTATGCGCATCTCACAAAACGAGGCTCATTCCGGATTAAGACAGGTCTCTTGGCTGTTTGACACTTACTTCAAACCCCAGAGAATTACATACAGTCCGCTTAATGTTGCCTCAGGGTATGACGTTTGTGAAAATGTCACATTAGTGCGGTATCATTGATGACACCTTAAACATGAAACATAATTCGTTTCGAGTTGAAAGCTAATGTGGCACGACTTTGTATGAGGAGACAAACAAAGTGTAACTTCATGCAAAAAATCCTATCCGCTTGGCGCCAAACCCCGCGCCCACTCTGTCGTTTGACGGAGTTAGGACAAGATATTAACATATTTTTTAGTGCGTTATTGGACCATATACGAATTTATTTTTTGACATTTTCTTTCTGAATTGACACAGATGGGACGGGATGGAAACAAAGAATACATTGGCCGCATACATGTTGCAGATGGAATATACCATGTGGCATCGATGCCAATTTCGAACTATCGTGCCAGTTTAGGTTTTTGGTGTCACTGCTAAGGTTCGACCGTTTAGGTTTCGATTTAGTTTAGATGTTACTGCGTTGTTGACTTCCTGTTTGCTGTATTACACAAATGTCTTGTTTTAGTATTTTTTTTTGTAACATCATCCTGGTCTTAAAAAAATTATTTCTTGGTATTTTTTATGGTTTATATATTATTCATCCAGATCCATGTCATGTACAGAAACCAAGAAAGTAAAAAAAGTGCTCTATAAAACATCCTGATCGCCCCGTCATTTCTTTAGTCAGGTTATACCTTTTTATTTATTTAAACTACCCATCTATTCATATCACCATACAATGGCACAGTCAAACAAGATCAGCTTGCCACCCATAAGCGATATCCTCGTTAATCGCTCAGCTTCATTACCGGTGCCTATTCCTATGCCTGTTGCTGTTCCACAGTTAGCGGCTCCAATATTGCCACCATTACCATCTACATCGCGATTCCAACTTCCTCCAGCATCATACAAATACTACGACTATTACTATGCAACGCTGTCTCCAGCCCCTTACAGTCGCCAGCCACATCAGATTCCGCAGCACCTGTCAATATCAGGAGCATCGGTGGCTCGGTCTCCATTATCCAGCAACGCTTCGCCTCTTTATAATAATGACTCGACGCCTCCACCAAATCATAACACCACAAGCTACAAAGATGAGTCGGAACTCGACTCGCCTACGTCTGGCGGGCACAGCAAGAGGAAAACAAGAAACAATCTCCCTAAGCAAACCACATATATTTTGTTGAAATGGTTGAATGATCATTTGAACCATCCTTATCCCAACTCGTTTGAGAAGAACCAGTTAATGATGAGCACAGGTTTGAACCAGCAACAGTTGAGCAATTGGTTTATTAATGCCAGAAGACGTAAAATAAAATCCTTAAAGGAACAAAAGAGATTAAACTTGGTATAAGGCTTCTTGGTTTATTTTTATTTGATTTGATTTGATTTGATTTGATTTGATTTGGGGGTAATTTGTTAGGTTAACAATATAATATTTTTATGGGAATATGAAACACTACGAAATGTAACAGACCTCGTAATATAAGGCGCAATTAACAATGCGTGATTAAGAGCAAATTCTGGTGCGTGGAATTTTTTGTAATGCCGAGCTGTCGGCATTACAAGACTCCACCGGTTTCCGAGATACAAAACCTTGGCACAAGAAAAAAAAAAGCTTGCCCCCACGAATCGAAAGTTATTTTTTACTACTACTGTTATATAACACCATTTAGGGCTGTCAAGATTGAAAGGGCCAACACTGCTTCAAGCACACAAAAATAAATGGACCGTGGGGTTATTCAGGAAAAGGGTGTGCTGCTCGAGTGCGAGCCAAATACGCTGAGACACAATGTGTGAACTATTGTTGGTATGATACCTCTATTGTTTTTTGTGGGGATGGATGTTGCCCAGAATTTGGCCTGGCCCTTGAAAATTATCTCCGAGATAAGATTGCTAATTTAAAAGTCAGCTTGTAAATACCAAGCCTCAGTGTTACGAAAGACTACAATTTCTTGTATATACCAAGCAAAGCCCACATCTCTCCTTTTTTTGTGATAAGGTTACATGTCACATGTGAACGAAGCTTTCTATACCTGAGTTTATGTTTCCAATTGTGGATAGACTGTGTTGCATGGATGATGCCAGTGCCACTGAGTGAGTCAAAAAAAAAAAACTTTTGAGTATCCCTTTTATGTAGGAGGAGGTCTTGAAAATTATGTTTTTGCTTGGCAACTTAATAATAACTTGACATATTTGATGTCATTCCTGATAAGCGGGGTTTATAAACAGAATAGTCTTGCGCCTTTTTGTTCTTATTCACGAACTTTTTCGCCAGACAAAGTTTGTTTTTTTGGTGGGTGTCTGCGGGCTATGCATATCGGCAGTTTTACCTCGTACTTTGTAGGGTTAGAGCGGATTTGGTATTTATCCGATTAGTCTTTCCTAATTAAGGAAGTAGTGTAACCATAAGTGTCTCGTTTATTTATACCTTTTCCTCTTTAGATTCTCTTATAGGAATCCCGCTGCTCTAAACTCCGATCTATGCGGATATATCGGAGCAGAAATGGATAGTTTGATTAGATTATTTTTATGCATTCAACACAACGATACATGTGACATCTCGCTCGTCAATTGTCTATTTTTTTCGCAAGTGACATATTTTTGTGTTTAAAACAAAGTGGAAGGGCCACGTGATGGATTTATGGAGTAAGGGTTGACAGGGAAGAGGAAAAAGAGGGCGATACAAGAAAACTATAAAGGAATTTAAGTAAAAAGTTAATTGTGGAAAGCTATATCTTGACACAATGGTTGTCAATTAGCAAGATCACAGTGCGATGTGTAATTATTGTTGGGATGGAGTGGGGTAAATTCCTCTTTTGGGGATAGTACAAAGTTTTACCTTTTTCTTTTTTTTTATCATATAATGATGGAAACGCCTGTAATCTTGTCTTATTTGACTATAGTGTTTTGATGGTATCTACCAATCAATGGAGGAATGAATAGACGAAACTGAGAAGTTAGCCGACCCAATGGAACCTTATTATTATTGTATGACCACCTGACTACCATTGCATCTGAAATATGTATTCTAATAAGATATTTTAGAGCCGCTGTACGATGTAACATCCACAACCATGTAAAATAAAATTAAAAAAAAAGAGTCTGTCGTGTCAAATTTGACATGGCTCTTGGGTTAAGATTTTCCCTTTCTCATTTCCGCCGAAATGTCTCGACTTTTCTGTTTTGGACATCAGGGTGCGCACGGGTGTGCACCAACCCAAAAATGGAAGCTAGAAAGAATGCCTGCATAAAACAAGCCAAAAACAGTGACACAAAATCAAATAAGTAAATCCAAAAAAAAAGACAGATTAACATAGACGATACGAGCAGAATACTTGAAGCAATGCATGTGTCTGACGTTTTGGTGAGCGTTGGCGAGGCTGTTCTTAGCTCTATTGATGAGTTGTACAAAGTTGAGTATAATAAAAAGGGACGAAAGTATCGGTTCGTGAACAATACGTTCCAACGGATACGAGAAGAAGATAAACATTTGGTGATCTTTCCTGAAGAACCTGAGCAGAAGTTGGCAACAATCTCGTCGTATTATATTCTTTCCAACATTGGCAATATCTTGAACGAGTTTCCTGACTTTTGTCTTTCAATAATTGGCTGTGCCCAGCAGTTAGAACAGAACAAATGGTATGAAATGGAAAACTCGTCTGTGATTCACTACAAGAACGCGAGGTACGATCCCTTGGAAGCACGAGAAGATGCGTTGGAGTATGTTGACCATAGAATTACGCCACATCATATCGAAATGGGTCTCAACTTGTTGATCTGTTCGAAACTAAACTTTCTCCACACTGACCATCACATCGGCACCAAGGTGGAAGGATACTACATGAAGCATTACATCGGCGAGTATTTCGGCGCCGATGCGTTGAATTCACACGACGTTTTGGTAGCTCTTAAGAGTTTTGTGCATTGGGGCAACATCACCGGCATCTTGTACCGATTGGAGGTGCCGAATGTGAGCATTTCTCCTGAGTTGAGTGCCAGTTTCGCTCTGTTTCCTGAGCCAAGCGAAGAGCTCAAAATGAGTGTTTTTGACCGGTATCCATCAGGCACATCAAGGTATTCCCTAATCCGGAAGTCAATCGATATTTTGGGCGACTGGCAGTACTCCAAAGTAGTGCCGTATCCAGTCAGTGGACCGATACCAGATCAGGATAAGTATAATCTCGACTGGTTGTATGAGCTCTGTCACAGCATTGAGAAAGATCCCATTCGGTACCACTTGCGGTCAGCAACCAAAAGTCTCTGTGAGGATCCCGTCAATTTGTCTGAACTTGCGCATAAATATAACAGCCATATCAAGACACTTTTGGAATTGATCTCCTTATTGATTAATATTTTTTCAGACACAGGGGGTGAATTTTTGTTGCAGAATTCCAAGATCCCCAAACTCACGGACCAATTGATCCAAGAAAACAAAGAGTACTACGACCAGCTTGTCCTGATTCGGCAAGATATCGTAAACTACGAAAATAAAGGCTGGGACGCCGACGATATTGTGGTGCGGTTAGGCGCGAAGGACAACTCGCTTTTTGACGTAGTCATGGCCATGCGTGAAAAATATATCGACGACTATGAATAAATGTCTGAAAATCTAACCCAACAACGGCCCACGTTTGGAGATTGCCGAGCTCCAAGTTGTGATATATCACATGCACACTACCGACTAAACAATAGATTAGTGTTATGTAAGCATCAAATTTTTTAACCGATTCACATCATATAAATAGAATTACCCCATTTTTTAGGGCAGGGAGCAAACATGCTGATTCTCTGCAATATGTCAGACACTCTGGAAGCAATCCTAAAGTAGCCATCACGCTATCTGTACATAATACGACAAAAAAAAAACCGAGCAAACAAAAAAAAGGTAGTTTTTTTTTTTGTTCTGTAGGGACAGAAAATAGTGGGTCCATGTGGATCTTGGGTACCATTGCAGCCCAAATTATTTTTGAAGTCAGGGGTTCAAAGATGTGGGAGGGGTGACTATGCCCAGACACTTGTCCAAATCGGCGGTTGGTCTCGGCGCCAATTTGGTGTGATAAGAGACAAAATAACCAAGAGCCGGCGGGGGTGGCCAAGAGGGTCCCCTTATGCAGGCCAGAATGCAGACAAAAGCTATGGTATTATTTAATTGAATTTTTTTTATATTTTTTTTCTCTTTTTGTCTTTGAATTTATATTTTTTTTCTGCTCTCTTTCTTTAGAATATGGGCCCGTTGCTTTTGTGTAACCACGCCGAAATCGGCAGTATATATCCCACCCCACCTGTCGTCATATTTGCAACATAATAATCTCCACCAGATCCAGTAACATTCGAAAAGGTGAGTATGTGGTTCATAAAAGATAGAGCAGCCAAGGCTGCACCCACGACAGAAAAGATGGTGGTGCGCATCGACTCGAAGTCGGACTTTGAGGACACGCTGCTGTCGGAGGTCGATATGGTTGACTTGGAGGGCCACGACGAGATTCTTGGCCGCAAAATGAAGCTTATCAACGACGCCATCGACGAGATCGGGTTCACGACGTACCATCTCAAGCTCTTCTTTCTCAACGGCATGGGCTACGCGACAGACACGCAATTGACCTACTTGGAGAGCACAGTGCGGACGTTTGTCAACTACCAGTTTGGGTACAAGTTCGCGGTGTCGAACGAGTGCTACGCCGGCGGCATGATCCTTGGCGGGTTGTTCTGGGGCTTTTCTGCCGACTTGATTGGGCGCAGGATCGCGTTCAACATGTCGCTCTTGCTCTCGGCCGTGTTCACCATCATCGCGGGCGCCATGAACTCCATGGCCACGTACTCGCTCTTTGTCTTGTTGCTCGCGTTTGCGGCAGGCGGCAACTTGGTCTTGGACACCACCACGTTCTTGGAGTACTTGCCGCACCGCAACCAGTGGCTATTGACGTTCTTTGCCTTTTTCTGGGGCGTGGGCCAGACAATCACCGTGTTGTTGGCGTACGCGTTCTTGCCGCGCTACTCATGTGAGCTGGCAGACCACTGTCCGCTGAGCGAGAACAAGGGCTGGCGCTACGTCTACTACACCAACGGCTGCATCGTGCTCTTTCTTGCCGTCATGCGCTTGGTCGTGATCCGCTTGAAAGAAACCCCCAAGTTCTTGGTCTCCAACAACCGTGATGCCGAAGCAGTGGCGGTGCTCCAGGAAATCGCCACCAAGTACAACCGCAAGTGCTCGTTGACGTTGGAACAGTTGGAGGAATGCGGCGTCATCACCTCCAACTCTGATTTCCGCTCCGAGGCCAACTTCATCAACCTGCTCCGCTTGTCGGCGAAACACGTCAAGTTGTTGTTCGCCACTAGGAAGTCCACCCGCTCCACCATCTTGTTGTTTGTGTCGTGGTTGTTTCTCGGCATCGCATACCCGCTCTACTCGTCGTTCTTGCCGGTATACTTGGCCACCAGAGGTGCCAACATCAGTGCCTCAACCACGTCGGGCGTGTACCGTGACAACTTGATCTCCAACGTTTCGTCCATCGGCGGCCCGCTCATTGCGGGCGCCTTGTTGTACTTTGTGCCCCGCTTGGGAAGAAGAGGCGTGTTGTGCATCGGAGGCATCACGACCATGGCGTTCTTGTTTGGCTACACCGCCATCCGCACCCGTGACCAGAACGTGGCGCTCCTGTCGTGCGTCTACGTCACGCTCTACATCTACTACGGTGTCATCTACGCCTACGCGCCCGAAGTGATGCCTTCGGCCGCAAGAGCTACTGGTAATGCTCTCTGCTTGTTCTGTACGCGGATCGCCACCGCCATGGTGCCCATCATCGCGTGGTACAGTGACACGTCGTCCGAAATCCCCATCTGGATCTGTGGCGCGTTCATGGGCGTGATTGGCTTTCTTGCATTGCTTTTACCGTTCGAACCCTCCAAGACAAGAGTGGTTTGAGCCGGACATCTCTGCCTGGACAGCGTCCACGTGCATTTTACTTCTCCGTTTTATTATATACTTTCTTGTAGACAATTTAGGCAATCCTTCTAGCGACTTGACGTATTATTTAAGCACATACCTCTCTTTATTTTGTCTGATGCCCCGCTTTTTGTCTGATTTTTGCTTAACTAGCGGCCTTGAGGCAGTACATTCTGACCGGGTACAATTCCTTTGGCATGCCCTTCTGTATGTCGCTCGCAATCAACTTGAATCCTGCCATGGCGAAAAGCTCGCGGAACTTGGCGTCGGTTCTCGTCACCGACGAGTCCGTTTCGTCAAAGATATCCTCAACCGGAGCGATGTTTTCCTTGACAATCATCGTGCCGATGCCGTTGGCGATGAGCGCGTGGCGGCAGCGTGTCCAGAACGCCACGAGTTCCGTGTCGGGCAACTGTCCGACACACCACTGGCACCAAATGAGCCAGTAACGACCCTGTTTTTCCGGCAGACACGTCCACTGCTGCATGCCGATATCGTAGATGTCGCCCAACTTGCCACGGGCCGCCACGGGCGCAAGTTCGGCGTGCATCTGCGCCACAAACGGCTGGACTGGCTCGAGCAAGTCGCAGACATCCGACACTTTCCACAAGAGATCGCGCGTGATGCGGCCGATTCCGGCGCCCATGTCGATCGTGAGCCGTGTTTCTGTGTCGGGGCACACCATGCGGGACTGGAGTTTGCGGAGAAACGTCGACGAGCCGACGATGTCGGCCTTTGGAACGGCGGTTTGTTCGCCGAAACCGCCCAAAACGCCGTTGACGGACGCAGGAACCGACGACCAGTAGTCGATGGCGTCGGCGTAGTTGATCTGGGCGTCGGCAACGCCCAGCACGGGGGCTGAATCAATGGGCTTAACGGGCATGAGATGAGATCGTAGACTTTTGTGGCCGACAAAAAAATGAGACAAAAGTGCCGACAGACAGAAATTAGCCCGAAAGGGAACGACTAAGATGCAGACACTGGAACTCCGACACTGAGACTCGATACCTGAGACTCCGACACCTGAGATTCCGACACCTGAGACTCCGACACCTGAGATTCCGACACCTGAGACTCCGACACCGAGACACCGACACCACCAACCCCGGACTTTTGTCTGGTAGACCGAAAAATAAGATACACCGTCTTTTCACGGGTGTCAGACATTTTCCCAATCGGTCAGAAAAATGCTCACCATCAAAACTTAGTCACCATGATTCTTATAGACGAGGTCAAGTACTCGTGTCTCGAGTGTATCCGTGGCCACCGGTCGACGCAGTGCCGCCACCACCAGCGGCCACTCCTCCAGGTCCGTTCCAAGGGCCGCCCAAACACCGCTGCCAGCAGCAATCCGAACCATCGAATCGCCGTGTTTGCGGAGGAAATCGCCCCTGAACCGGCGCTGGGCGTGTGTCTGAAGGCCGGGCCTGTTGTGATCCTCAAGACGCTGCTGAAACATGTGTTTGACATCGAAAGCGGACAAATTGTCGGCCGCTACCGCGCCACAGACGACGACGGGGCAAAGCACACGAGTCCACGCATCCACAAGGACAGTTTCATCGTGACATCGACGTGCTGCACCAACGACGGGGTCACCAAGGACAAGTCGTGCGGCTGCTGCGCCAACAGGTCGCGCAAGAGCGTCAACAAGTCCAAGATCCTCAACACGTACCTCAAGAAACGCTTGAACAAACAGCTCCTCAACAACGAGATCAAGTTTGTCAACAAGACGAAGGACGAGGTGTACGACATGATCCCGGTCGAGTCGTGCTCCATTCCGGGCTCCTGTTGCTGCGACGACTCGTGTGCCTGCTCCGGCTGCGAGGTCCATACCATCAAACCAGAAACGACAGACGCCATTCCTTCTCATACATACACAGATGCGGTTGCTGCGGCGGAACCTGCGGCGGAACCTGCGGCGGTGCCTGCTCCGGTGCCCGACTACGATCTTCTACAGTACGACACCGGCCAGAACCTCGTGTTCAACTCCGTGGTCACCGAGCCCGGCTATCCGTTCGACGACCAGAGCGGGTTCTTTGCCTCTCTCATCGCCGAACAGCAGACCGTCAAGGAAGAAGACTTGGAGTCGCCGCGATCGTGTCTGTGTCCGGCCGAGAGCTGCGACTGCTACAACTGCGAGACACACGGCATCATCAACGGGTGCAAACTAGACGAGTTTTTTCCTCTGAACTTGGACACCAGGTTCTTATCGATGCTTGCGGAGCCCAAGAAGAACTGCTGTAGCAAATAGCCTTGTATATACTTCTTTTTTTCATCCCGACATTTTTTATTCATACTTTTTTTTTTTTTTTTTTGCTGAGTTCTTCAGACATTTTCCCTCAATTTTTCAGACATTTCATCATCAAATTTCAAACAACAAACCCATGGACGAACCGGTCGATATCTCGTTCTACTTGGGCGAAAAGGCCGAGAGCATCGGCAACTTGGACGTGCCGCTTTCGGGTGGCCAAATCGTCAGTATCAACTTGGCCGAGGAGTTGCCGGAAGACCCCAACGAATTGATCACTTTCTTGCAGAGCGAGAGCTGTGCCAGCAAGTACTGGCTCAGTGTGGCCGCGGCGTACGTGCGCATCGCCAAGTTGGACGAGGCGTTGCTGATCGTGACGCATGCGCTTGGCTTGTCGTCGTTTGTGGCCGAGCAGCACGGGTTCCGGGCCTTTTTGGCGTGGCTCTACCTCAAGTATGCCAGCAACGGCGTGGACCGCGACGCCAACTTGGCGCGGGCACAGGCAGAGATTCTGGAGCTGAACAGCGCGCTGTTGAGCGGTGCGTTGGCGCAGGCGGTCTTGCATCTCTTCCAGGACCAGCAGGAACAGGCGCTCGACATCTTTGACCGGCTCATCAAGGCCGACCTGAAGAACTGCTTTGCGCTCTTGGGCAAGGCGCAGATCGTGTTGCACAAGACCAGGAACTACTCGCATGCCTTGAAGTTGTACCAGCAGGTGCTCATCTTGAACCCGATGATGAAGCCCGACCCGCGGCTCGGCCTTGGTTTGTGTTTCTGGTTCCTCAAGGACCACAAGATGGCGGTAGCGGCGTGGGAGCGTGTGTTGGAGTTGGATCCAGGCAACATCAAGGCCAAGATCGTGCTCAATCTCGCCAGCTTCAACTCGGCGTTGACGAACTCGTTGAGCGACGACGAGTTTCTCCACAACTACACCGAGTGCTTGGCGCAGTTGCGCCGTAACCACCGCGAAACCCCGTCGGACTTTGTCGTGGCGTTGGCGATGGTGTCGTTCTACTTCCTGAAGCAGCGCTACGACGTGGTCGACGCCTTGGTGACCAGGATCGTCGACCAGATCTCGCAGAAAGAGGCCAAGACGAAACTCTCGCCGTACCACGCCAACATCCTCTCGCAGTGCTCGTGCTGGATGGGCAGAATCGCCTTTATCCGCTCCGACTTCACGCAGGCATCGAAGTACTTCCAGGAATCGATCAAGTTGAACGACACGAACTTGGTCGCGAAGTTGGGCTTGGGACAGGCGCAGTACAACCGGGGCTCGGTGGAGGAGGCGGCGATCACGTACGAGCAGATCTTGCGCAGCAACCCCAAGTGCTTGGAGGTCAACTACTCGCTCGGGTTGTTGTACTCGCAGCTGAAGTCGAGGCGCAAGCAGGAACAGGCGATCCAGATCTTGGAGCGCTACATCAAGTTGTCCAACAACCGCGGCCTCGCGTCGCTGAAGGAGGACGAGGGCGCCGAGTTCTTGAACAAGGAGCCGGTGGCCTTGAACGCATACTTGGTCTTGAGCAAGTTGTACGAGTCGCGGGACATCTCGCAGTCGTTGGCGTACTTGAACAAGGCCATCGAGTCGCGGCAGCAGATCCAGCAGGACGCGCCGCTCGAGGTCTACAACAACATCGGTGTCTTCCACTTTATGAAGCAGAACTACGACGAGGCCACCGCCAGTTTCGAAACGGCGTTGGGCAAAGTGCACCAGGAGTTCAAGGGCGAGGACGGCGACGTGCTCGTGGATCTTCCGGGCGACTTGAAGATCTCGCTCACGTACAACTTGGCGCGGGCGAAGGAGCTCTCGCTGCAGACGGACGCCGTGGCGATCTACAACACGTTGTTGGACGAGTGTCCGCACTACTTCTCGGCCAAGTTGCGGCTCTTGTTCTTGGACTGTATCTCGAGCGGCCGGCTCAGCAAGCCGGAGATCAAGCACGAGATCGAGCAGTTGTTGAGCATGAATGCGTCGGACTTGGAAACAAGGTCCTTCTACGGCTGGTTCGTGAAGAATTTCGGCAAGAAGCTCGGGCTCAAGCCCGACGCAGACACAAACCACCAGAAAGACACGTTGGTGGAGCACGACTCCCACGACTGCTACGCCTTGATCTCGTTGGCCAACATCTACTGCGTCATGGCGAGAGACGTCAAGGCCGCGAAGGAAGACGACAAGCGCAAAAAGTACTACATCCGCGCCACCGAGTTGTTTGCCAAGGTGTTGTCGGTGGACCCCAAGAACGTGTACGCAGCCCAAGGGTTGGCGATTGCGTACATCGAGAACAAGGAGCCCAACAAAGGGTTGGACATCTTGCGGAAGATCCGCGACTCGCTCAACGACATCTCTGTCTACTTGAACCTTGGCCATGTGCTCGTGGACGTGAAGCAGTACGGCAAGGCGATCGAGAACTACGAGATCGCGCTTGTGCGCTACACCAACGAGCAGGACTCCAAGATCCACTCGTACTTGGGCCGGGCGTGGTACTTGCGTGCGCTGAACGAAAAGAACTTGGGATACTACAAGAGGGCGTTGGAGTCTGCCCGCAAGGCGCTCGAGTATGCCACGGGCTCGCATGCGTCGCTCCAGTTCAACGTGGCGTACGTCCAGTTCCAGGTGGCCGAGTTCTTGACGAAGCTTCCGGTGGGCCAGCGGAGCGTCGACGATATCCGGCTGGCGCTCGCGGACTTGCACGCTGCCATCGAGAGCTTGAACGCGTTGGCGTCCGACGACGAGAAGCATCCGCCGTACCCCAAAGCCGACTTGAAGGCGAGAGCGACGTTGGGAAGCTCGACGTTGCTCAGCAGATTGAACGCGTGCCTCGAAGAAACGCTCGAGAACAACTCGCAGATCGCCGTCAAGTTGGAGGAAGCGCAGAAGATGAGGCAGGAGGAACAGGACGCCCGGTTGAAGCAGGAACAGGAGGACATGGCGGCGCGCAAACTAAAGGAAGAAGCGTTGCAGAAAGAACGGGCGATCTTACAGGAACAGGCGCAGAAATGGGCCGAAGAGGCACGGATGAATGTCGTGGTGGACGACGACGACGACCACGACGACAACAACGACAATAACGATGGGGTGGATGGAGACGATGCCGAAAAGAAACCCAGAAAGAAAACAAAGAGCAAAAAACCAAAGAAGAACAAGAAGAAGAAGATTGTCGACAGTGACGAGGAGGACGAGGCCGAGTTTTCCGGGTCTGAGCCCGACTCTAACAAGCGGCCACTGGAAGAAACGAATGGTTCGCAGTCGAAGAAGAGCAAGACGTTATCGAGTGAGTTCATCAACGAGAGCGACGACGCGCTGGCCGACGACGAAGACTTGTTTGGCGACAAGCAGGACGATGAGTAAGGTATTTGTAATCTAATGTACATTAATAGCTAGTTTTCCTGGAGCCACCGGCGCATGCTGCGGTGGCTTTCGGACGTCTGTTTGAAGAGATTCTTTTCAAACTCGTCCAACGTATACATGAAGTCGTTATTGATCTGTTTGTTGGGGTTCGACGCGTAGTTGTTGATCTCGTACGCGCGTTCACGGAGCATCGCCATCACCGTCTCGATCAACGGCGGATCATTGAACATGAGACACCATTTCTCAACCAATTTATAGTAGTTCGAAAGCAACTTGTGAAGATCGACCGTCGTCGGGCTCGTCTTGATCGCATTGACGACTTTGGCGCTGATGAACTCGGGGTCCGAAAGATCAATGAAACTTTTCTGGGACTCCTCCAGCAACTCGCACACAGCAAGAATCTCCGCCAACCAACAGGGCAACTCGAGCTTCGTGTCTTGATGAATAGCTTTGCCAGGGTTGCCTTCAAGGTACCCCAACCCAGGAACGGTGATGTTGAACCGACACGGGATCTTCTCGCCGTCTGCGAGGATATCGTCGAGGTCGTAGTAGTTACTCATGTCGCGTTAATTTTTAATTAATCCGATATTACTTATGTTTAATACTAATGTTTAATACTAATGTTTAATACTGATATTTAATGCTGCTTATTGAATACTTAATTAAGATGTGTCTTTGGAGCAGCTCTGGTTCTTGGTGCTTCAATAAACAGATTCTGTAAACATCATGTTTTTCAAATAATTCTACTTTTTTTTAATAATTTTATATATTTAAAATTATGTTAAAATTATATAAATTAAATTTAACAGTACACAACTGTAGTACCATCAATCACCACGTAGTAAGATGTGAATCACAGTATCGTAACCACGGCAACATTCACTTATCTTTGCCAAGTCACTTCTTCCTTTACATTCTCGTGATCTATTGTTGACAAGTCACATGACCAATACGGGGTATATTGGAGTTATCACTGATGCACTTGTATCATCACCATGTCGAAGATCTACCGCAAAGCGTTGAACAAACTTACTTCTTCCAAAGAATCCTTATCGAACGAAAATCCCAGTGATTCTACCGACAGTCGTCCGCGGCGCTCGTTATCTTTACGAAGAAAGAAACGTTCATCTCAAGAATCCACCCGTCTGGAACCAAAGTCTAATGAGCCCAAGAAATCGTTGAATATCCGGAAAGCAAGAAAGGGTAAGGCTGTTTCCAGTAACGAAGTCCTTTCATCGTCACTTCCAGCTAAAATTGTGTTTCAGGAGCCCGAGCCCGAAGTAGAGCCCGAAGTAGAGCCCGAAGCAGAGCAAGAGCCAGAGCCCGAAGCAGAGCCAGAGCCAGAGCCCGAAGCAGAAGCAGAAGCAGAAGCAGAAGCAGAAGCAGAATTTTCACAAACTCCGTTATCAGAACCAGAAGAACAAGAACCAACTCCTTTATCAGCACCAGTACCAGAACCAATCACAGTGCCGTACCTGGACAATGAACCAGTGCCGTTGGGCCTGGACTTGGAGGCAAGCGAAACACAGCCGTTGCTACCAAACAGACAAAGACCGCAGCGTCGTTCAAGTTTCGGTCGTATTTGGTTCTTGACCTTATTCCTGCTCCTTCTTGTAGCCACAGTCATTTACTCCACCGTCCAGAAACTAGACGTAATGGTGAAGCAATCGGTCGAGTTCCAGATCGACTCCATCACCGTACCTCGAATAACAAACCAAGGGATCGATACCCATGTTCAGGGCACTGTATCTATCAATTACGATACTATCTCCAGCTCCTTTTACAGAAACATCGTCAAGACCGGCGCTGTGTTTCTTGGGAGTCTCACGTTTGTGCCTAATAGTAACGGGATCCAGATCTATGCCAAACCTTCAGGCTCAGCCGTAGACTCGAAACATATTGTTGATATCTTTCCTCCGCCAGTCAAAGTTTCGGTTCTCAACGGCCATACATCCAACGTTGATTTCGTAGCTTCCACCAGTATTGTTAGAGAGGGCGTTTCTGAACTAATGCAACTGATCTTGTCTCTGAGAGACGGTAATGATCTCAGGTTGGAGATCGAAGCCGTTGCCGGTTCCACCATCAGGTCGCACTGGTTCACTTACTACTTCAAGAGGCTCTCCCTTTCACAAACGCTTGTCATCAACAAGACGCTCGTGGATCCCAACATTGAAGTGAGCAAGTTTGAAATCTCTTCGGTTGACGACGAGATTCGGCTAAACAGTCAGGTGAAAGTGACAAACGATGTTCCGTTCGATATAGAGCTAGAGAGTATCGACTGGGATATCCTTATTTATGATTGCGAGGGCGTACTAATCCGTCTAGGGTCGTGGAAGAGCGATCCCACCCGGATCCGGCCAGGCCATGCCACTGCGTTTGCATTCAACGGCACGATCCACGAGGTCGACGATAGATTGGTGGAAAAGTGTGAAGCCACCGGCAAGAGTCCGTTGAATGGCTTGATCCAGGACTACCTTGACAACAGGCCGATCCACTTTGAGCTCATTGCACTGGAGAAACAAACGCACCGTATTCCTGACTGGCTCTACTATGTTTTGCACAACACGCCAATCACGTTGGATATTGCGCTTCCGCAAGGAATGGCACTGCCTCTTGTGCAAAAGGTCGAAGTCCAGGACATGGACGTAACCTTGCCGAAACTGACCAACGAGTCGGTATTTCTTGTGCACATGCAAGCGAGTGTTGCTGTAGCGGTTGAGTTTCCGTACGACTTTGGGTTTTCTGGTGTGCCTCGCATGAAGAGCCGGTTTTCGATTGTGGACCACGCGGGCCAAGTGTTGGTGAACGGCCGTTCACGCGAGTTCAACTCGATATCGGGGCACAGCAGCACGTACACGATTGTGCTTGACGACGAGATCGAGGTGTGTGACCCTGTTCGGTTCGGTCGCTTGGTGAACCTGGAACTTAACGGAGACGCACACGAAGAATTTTTTGTGGAGGTTGAGGTGGACGAAATGCGGCTTGAGTTGGCGAAGTTCGGCATGGATTTGGAGTTGGCAGTGAAGGTTCCGTTTCCGGTGATGGCACAGCCGAGTTTGTTGCAGGGTCTGGGTGCATTGGGGATACAAGTGGAAGAAATCAAGCACGTTTGGTCCAGCGAGACCGAGATTCGGTTTGACGCCGTGGTTTCTGTCCTGAATCCGTCGCCATACGCCGTGAGGGTCGTGGACGAGGCGGTGAGTGTTGGCATTCGGTTCAAGGACAGTTTGGTGGCGGTAGCAACCGTGCCGCACGCCGTAGTTCCGGCGCAGTCGCGGTTCAACACCACCGTGGAGCTCGTGGTGGGTGCACGCAGCGTCAAGGACAAGATCCGGCTCGAGGAGTTTGTCAGTGAGGTCATTTCGGGCGGCGACGGCGTGGTGGTGAGTGTGGCGGTGGGTGCAAAAAGTCGAGCTGCCAATGATTTTTTGCAGCAAATCGCCCGCACCGTCACCGTTCCAGTCACGACGTTTGGCGATGGTGAGACGGAGTTTTTGCGTGGGTGCACGATGCACGTGTTGAGTTCTGACGTGGAGGCGAAGGTGTTCAATCCGGTGGCGAACCGGAACGTGACGGTGGTGGTGCAACAGGCGGTGGCGCGCTACGGAGACGACGTAGTGGGCAATTTGCAGCACCGCGAGGTGGTGGTGGTGCCGCCTGGAACCAGCGACTCGCCGCGGATGGCAGTGAGCACCAGCAACGGTGTGGGCATGGACGTCATCTGGAAGGCCATGGGCGGTGACTTGGACGTGTTGTTGGTGGCTGCATTCACGGTCTCGATGGACCAGTTCTCGCTACAGTTAGTTTACCAGCGTCCCACCGCGGTCCGCGTGCGCGCCTAGCAAAAAAGAAAGGAGTTACCGAGAAAAACTAACGAGAAAGTTACCGAGACGAGCCCGGGTCTAGACCGCTTGGCTTGTGTGCCTGACGCATGTTTTGTTTCTATTTTTGAAAAAACAACACAAAAAGAAGCCGAAAAAAAAAGAAATAAAGTTAACCTCACCCACCAAAAACAAGCTCATTCTCACACAAGTTTGTCGTTCTTTTTACCACCACAATGTCTTTGTTCAAGATCCCTACCTTGCTCGTTTTAGCCTCTGGCCTCACCTCCGTGTTGGCTGGCACTCCAGCTTGTTTGTTGGCCTGTGTTGCCCAAGTCGAAAAGAACTCGGACTGTTCCGGCTTGAACGACTTGAAGTGCGTTTGTTCCAGTCAAGCCTCTGCTGTTGAATCTTGTTTGAAGAGCGCTTGTCCTAACAACTTGAGTGACGATGCTATTTCTGCTTTCAAGAGCTCTTGTGGCGATTACTTGGACGAATCGGCTGCCAGCTCCAGCTCTGCCAAGCCATCCAGCTCTTCTGCTGCTTCTAGCTCTGCTGCTTCTAGCTCTGCTGCTTCTAGCTCTGCTGCTTCTAGCTCTGCTGCTGCTTCGTCTGCTGCTCCATCCAGCTCTGCTGTTGCTTCCAGCTCTGCTGCTCCATCCAGCTCCGCTGTTGCTTCCAGCTCTGCTGCTGCTTCGTCTGCTGCTCCATCCAGCTCTGCTGCTCATTCGTCTGCTGCTCCATCCAGCTCTGCTGCTCCAGCTTCTTCCTCAGAAGCTTCCTCCACCCCAGCCGTTTCTTCCCACCACAACGCCGCCAACGCCAACGGCTTGTCGGTCGGTGCTGCTTTGGCCGGTTTGGCTGGTATCGCTTTGTTGTAAGCCTGGTGTTTAGTGAATAGCCGTAGATACCTTAATAAAATCTTCAGAGAAATAAGTAAATGAAGTCTATTGTCTGAGCCTTTACTTGAGTGTAGCTACAGATTCGCTCTTTTTTTCGCACACACTTTGTCAGCTCTTCGCCGCTCTCCTTAACTATGAGCAGGTACGGCGAGGTGCCTCGCGGCTTGCATCGCGATAAGCCGAAAAATTTCGGAGCCCCGACGGAGTCTCCTCTAATATAAAGTCCCCTTAATTTACCGCCAAATGAACGATTGTCTCTTGGACGATGTCTTCTTCTTCTACTTCTTCTTCTTCTTTCTCCCTGCTCAAGACCACAGAGGATATTCCATACACGCTTTACTATGGCACGTTTATCCACACGCCGCTGCTCGGTGCGATTGAGATCCTTTTCGATACGTTGATCGGCGTCAATGAGCAAGGAGTCATTGATTACATTGAGCGAAACTACACCAACGAGATGCGGCCACCGCTTTACTTCAAGACCCAGCGCACGCATCCGTTTGTTTACACCGACTTGAGCGGGCCAAACCGCTTTACGGTACCGGGGTTTGTCGACACACATATCCATGCGTCGCAGTACCCCAACGTCGGCATCGGACTCGACTGCCAGCTCTTGGACTGGCTCCAGACATACACGTTCCCGCTCGAGAACCGGTTCAGCACAGAACCACAAGTGGCTGCCGATATCTACACGAAGATCATCCGCAAAACGTTGGCCAGCGGCACCACCTGCGCATCGTACTTCACCACGATTGATCCCGCCACTACCACGATGTTTGCCGACTTGGTGGCCCAGCATGGACAGCGGGCGTTTGTCGGTAAAGTCTGCATGGACCACAACGAAACGTACCGCGAGTACGCCGAGGATTTGGCCACTTGCCAGCTGCTGATGGAAACAATCGTCAAGCACATCAGCGCGCTAAACCCGCCCCAGGAACAGTTGGTGACACCGATAGTGACGCCACGCTTTGCGCCCGTGTGTCTGCGCGAGATGTTGACGTACTTGGGCAACTTGAGCCAGAAACACGAGCTCCCGATCCAAACACATATCAGTGAAAACCACCTGGAAATCGACTTGGTGCGTGAATTGTTTCCCGAATGCCGGGACTACGCCCTGGTCTACGATAAGCACCAGCTATTGACCCGACTGACGATCTTGGCCCACGCCATACACCTCACTGCCGACGAGCGCCGCTTGATTGCACAGAACCAATGCTCCATAAGCCACTGTCCGACGTCCAACACGTTTATTTCCAGCGGAGAGGCGCCGGTGCGTGAGTACTTGTACGACGATAAGATCAACGTGGCGTTGGGCACAGATGTGAGCGGGGGGTTCGACCTGAGTATCTTGGGGATGATGAAACATGCGATTTTGGTGAGCCATCACGTTGCCATGAGAGAAAAGGCGAAGCATTCACTTTCTATCGCCGATGTTTTGTACATGGCCACACAAGCAGGCGCCATTGCTGTGGGAATGGGCACGAAGATCGGGACGTTTTCCGTAGGCAAGAAATTCGATGCGCAGCTCATTGATCTTGGGAGACCCGACTCCAATGTTGACGTGTTTGAGTGGCAGGTAGCGCATGCGCAGGACGCGGAGCGTGAGCGCAAGCAGACTGATATGCTTGGAAAATGGATTTTTGCCGGCGACGACCGTAATTGCGTGCGTGTGTGGTGCAACGGGCGCAAAGTGGTCCATAAAGACGAGACATGGGTAGTAATAGATACGGTATAGAAATATAGCGATGCGATGCGATCAAAAGTTTTTGAAATTATCACCACTTCTTCCCGCTCCCCCACACACGACAATGGAGAAACGAGGACCACCAAGCGCGGAGGAGATCGAGGCGGCGAGAAAGCGGAAGCGGGACGACATTCCTGAAGGAATGACAAAGTCGCAGTGGAAAAAGCAGTTGCGGCAACAGCGATGGGAAGAAACGAAGGATGAGTATCGTCAAAAGAAGCGCGACAAGAAGAAAGCAGCTGTGGCGCGGCGTCGCGAGCAGCTCGCGGCTGGGATTGTTAGCGACGAGCATTACCACCTGGCCAAGAAGGTCAAGCCGCCGCTGAAACAAATACCCACGGACGTGCGGGTGATTATGGACTGCGAGTTTGACGAGCTTATGAATGCCAAGGAGATCGTGTCGATGTCAAACCAGATTGCCCGTTCGTACTCGGCGAAAAGGCACTGTGCGTACAGCGTAGGGCTCACGATCTCGAGTTTCAACAAGCTGCTCAAGGTGCGGTTCGACACAGCCGTACAGCAGTACAAGTTATGGAAGGGCGTTGAGTTTGTGGAGAACGACCGTCTTGCGGACTTGTTGCCCTCCGAGCCGGAGAAGTTGGCGAAATACGTTTACTTTACGGCCGACACCGACGAAGAGATAGACACGTTGGAAGCGGGCCATACGTACATCATTGGAGGCATTGTCGACAAGAACCGGCACAAACGGTTGTGTGTCACCAAAGCCAAGGAGTTGGGTATAAGGGTGGCGCGGTTACCGATTGGAAAGTACATCGAGCTCAATGGCCGGCTGGTGTTGGCGACATCGCACGTGTACGAGTTGTGCTGCAAGTGGTTCGAGACCAAGGACTGGGGCAAAGCCTTTAATGAAGTGTTGCCTCCGAGAAAAGTCAAGAAAGAGAACGAGAAAGTGGAAGAAGTAGAAGAGCAAGAAGTAGAGGAAAAAGAGGAAAAAGAAGATAAAGAAGATAAAGAAGATAAAGAAGTTGACGGTAACTAGAAGCAGAAGAATAAAGATATTGATAGAAGAGTTGATAATTGGGTGATAGGTATGAAAAAAAAAAGCATTATCGTTATCAGTTACATACCGGTGTGACGGAGCTATTTTTAACTTGCGTTTCATGTAAATCACATGTTGTAGGCCTGGCCCCTTCAAACAAAAACCTGTAAATCTGCCAAAGATCGCTGCTGAGTAAGTCTGCATACGAGCCGCAATGGCCCTATAAACGCCAGCCGTCGCACAGTCGTCATCAGCCGAACGTAGCTTAACTGTGCCTCCTTCCTTAGCCTTTGACTATTAATGGTATCCGTGCCGCAGTAATCATTTATTTTCCTGCACGCACCACCAAAAATTCTTTTCCAACATTTCATCAACAAAACATACTTTAAAAATTTAAAAACAACACTATTTTTATCACCGTTCCGGGAATCAGACATAATTAATTGTGATTACACGTACGTATTTTGGTCTCTGACCTTGTCCATTATGTTGATCGACACCATGCAGACACAACGCACCCGTTTTTTCTCCACATTTACCCTTTTTTGGCGCTCGATTCACACCACCCGACCCCTTCCCCCCTCGCAATCGTCAATGATCCGACACCAAAAAATCGGTTTTCAAAAACGCTTCACCCGCCACCTTCACAGCATCCATCCGTCTGAATGATAGCGACGTGCTTTTGTTGCTGGACTCCGTTTCCTACCTGTGATCCGTTTGGCTTTGGCCGTCTCCTTCAAGATGGATGAGGGGCGTTGGCGGTCTTTTTTTGTCGTCGACAGTTCGGTCCCCGGCTCGCCAGACTTTGTTTCGGTCGTTGTCCTTAGAACAACATCGTGTATTGTCCATCCCCCCTTTTTTTTTTACTGTCTGTGTCGTTTCTCTAATTGGACCACTTTCGTGGTGGAAAAGTGTCGATTTTCTTTTCATTCCTGCTTTTTTACTAACTCAGTTTTTACAGATTTCACTTTATAGCTACCTCCCATTCCCGTTATCTTTCCATCCATCTTTACATCCATCTGATACATAATGGTTCCTCCTCCAGCTGAAATCCGCAGAAAGTTAGTCATTGTCGGTGATGGTGCTTGTGGTAAAACCTGTTTGTTGATTGTCTTCTCCAAGGGTACGTTCCCCGAAGTTTATGTTCCTACCGTTTTCGAGAACTACGTTGCCGACGTTGAGGTCGATGGCAGAAAGGTTGAATTGGCATTGTGGGATACTGCTGGCCAAGAAGATTACGATAGATTAAGACCTTTGTCGTACCCAGACTCCAACGTCATTTTGATCTGTTTCTCTGTCGACTCGCCAGACTCGTTGGATAACGTGTTGGAAAAGTGGATTGCTGAAGTTCTTCATTTCTGTCAGGGTGTTCCTATCATTCTTGTTGCTTGTAAGGTTGATTTGAGAAACGACCCTCACACCATCGAGCAATTGAGAGAAGTCCAACAACAGCCTGTTTCTACCGCCGAAGGTCAGGCCGTTGCTCAGAAGATCAGCGCCTTCGACTACTTGGAATGTTGTGCCAGAACCGGCCAGGGTGTCAGAGAAGTGTTTGAAGCTGCTACCAGAGCCTCGTTGAAGACCAAGGAAAGGTCGGAAAAGAAGAAGAAGTGTGTCGTTTTGTAAGCGATTAGGAACATGATTATATACCTTTTCCTTCCTTCTCTTTTATTGCTAGTTGAGTTCTACATTAATGTTTTAGTGTTTATCGTAGTGGGAAGGATGAAACCTTTTCAGTGTAGGAGGGTATTTTGTTGTCCGGGTAATTTTGTTATACCCGACCAATTGAATCGAAACAATTATTAAATTTTCAGTAGTAAGATAACTACTACAAAACATAGATCCAGCATGTTGCGTAGAATTGTCCGCCCAGGCAGAGCATGTCGTTTCTACTCGACGCCCGTTGTGAAGAAGACGTCCACGGGTTTAAGCAGAGAGGAGTTGCACCAGAACGAAATAGCGGAACAGGCACCCAACCGTGCGACGCCGTGGTCCCATTCACAAGAATCGAGAGCCGAAGTGATTGCCAGAAACCCCACGAGGTTTGTGCAGAGAGATTTGGACCAGCAACCAAGACCATACGCTGCCATTGATTTGATCGCACAGGAACCGGTCAGATACCTTGCCCACTCCAACATCGCGGTGTGTGATGGAAACAAGGGCAGTACCTTACAAGGCCATCCCAAGGTGTTTATCAACTTGGACCAGCCCAAGCCAGCAACGTGTGGCTACTGTGGCTTGAGATACGCCAAGGAGGAACACAGGGAGGTTATTGAGGCAGCATAATAAATACATAAAGAAGCACAAATAAATCAAAAATATAAAACGTTAAAATTACAACCCTTTTTTATAGATGAGTCTTTATCGCAAGTTGGTGGTGACTGGCAACGATGGCTGCGGCAAGACTGCGTTGTTCTACGCGCTTGCTGCAATGCCGTTTCCCCACGAGTACATTCCTACGATTTTCCAGGGCTACGTTGGTGAATACGACGTGGATGGACAGCCGATCCAGTTGGCATTCTGGGATACCTGTGGCAAAGAGGACGAGCTACGGCCGTTATCGTATCCCAACACAAGCGTGGTTGTGTTGGTATTTGCGGTGGATGATCCGGATCTGCTTGACGCAGTGGAAGCAAAGTACGCTCCGGAGGCAGATAAGTATGCGCCAGGAGTGAGGACGATTGTGGTAGGCACAAAGTGCGACGCACGAAAACAAACGTCGCTAAATGGAACGGTAAGTGCAGCACGGGCGCGAGAAGTTGCGGCCCGCGTGGGCGCGGTGCGTTACTGCGAGTGTTCGGCGCTCACGGGCGAAGGGATTGTCGATTTGCAAACGCAGATTTGCCGCACGGCGGTAGGTTCCTCGCTAAGTACACGACGCTCGCGGTGCACGCCGCGGTGCGTGATGACATAATTACCCCAGAAAACCGAGGCCTTTATCGTTTCTCTTTATCTCCATGGATATCATTCAAGGTATAAAAACGGGCCTCGTGCACTCCCGAACGCACATAATACGGTCGTATATTGTTGTGCCCGCCGGAATCCTTGTGTTGCTCACGATTCTCTACGGTTTCAACCAGCTCTTAGCCAATGTCGCCCGCATCAAGTTTCCCGCTTCCGTCCTCGGCATGTTGATCAATTTGGTCTTTTTGAGTGCATTGAGCGTGGTGAGCGACTCAGGAACGTCTGTATCAAAGTACGCCGAGCTGGTCCTCACCCATTACCTCACCATCATCAGACCGTCGATGAACTTTACCTTGAAATGGATCAATGTCTTTTTCATCCCGTCTTTTATCATCTTGCCATTGTCGGCCCATATCACCTTTATTGAGTGTTTGAAGATCGCGGCGGTGTTTGTGGTGGGGTTCCTCGTGTTGTTCTGTGTCGATGTCTACGTGATCTTGGGCCTTAAGAAATTGGTCAACTTCAGAAGCAAACACACCGTGAAATCGGGCGACGAGATCGAAATGACTTCGATGAACTCGGGCGTTTTCACCTCAATGCGCGACGACATCACAACGATCAATATCACGAGCTTGGCTTCTTCTCGTTCCAATACTGAAGTCTTGGACCTGGTTTCAGTCAGAGCCCCCCCAGAGCTCGACACCAATCCGTTTGTCAAAGAACCAGAACCAGTCTACCATAAAGATGGTGTTCCTCCCATCAAACCTCCGACACCTCCGACACCACCTACACCGCCGTCGCCACAGGAACCTCCACTTACATTCGAACTCAATCTTAGCCCAAAGGCACAGAAAGTAGCATTCTTTGTCATTGACTATATCGACTGGATCGCGTACACCACGCTCTTTGTGGTATCGCTTCCACTTTACTACGTCAAAAGTATCCATACCTTTCTTCCGTACCACTTGAGTCTCACCATCATTGCATACTACTTGGCACTTCTTATTCCCCAGAAATGGCCCGCTACCAAAAAGATTGCTCATCCGATTCTTATTCTGACGGCCGAAATCTTGTTTGTTTGTTTTATTGGGTCGCTCATCTACCATAACGGCAAGCCCAGGGGCTTTCTCGACGATCTCAAGTACTACAAAACGGGCAAGAATTACCTCAACTTGTTTAGTAACCAGATCATGGTCAACAACGGCCAAAAGGGAACCGGGGACGGAACAGGCACCCCTCAGTGGCCAGGGGCGGGCGATATGCTTTCGTCGTTGATGGACGTCTCGATCGTGCTGCTTTCGCTTCCGATGTTCACCCATCGCCGGGACTTTGTGCGTAACTTCTGGGTCCTTATGCCTCCGATCCTCATCTCCATTGCGCTTACGTTCTTCTTGTATCCCGTGGTGTGCCATGCAATCGGGATCCAGGCACAGAGATCGATCGGGTTCATTGGTCGCTCGGTGACGCTTGCGCTCGGCACGCCGCTCATCACTGCACTCGAAGGCTCGGTCTCGTTGATGGCGGTGTGCACGATTCTCAGTGGAATTTGCGGCGTCATGGTCGGCGACACGTTGTTTCTGGTCCTTCGGATCTCGAAGAACGACTACGTCACACGCGGCGTGGCTCTCGGCATCAATTGTGGTGCGATAGCCACGGCCCATTTGCTCACGATCGATCCGCGTGCCGCGTCGATGAGCTCGTTGAGTTTTAGTATTTTCGGTACGGTCATGGTCATCATGGCCAGTGTAAACGCAGTACGGGACTTGATCCGTGGCTGGGTCGGTTTATGATTTAATTATTTTAATTATTTATTTATTCACTTTAATTTATTGATAAATTAATCAATTCATTCTTCTTGATGATGGACACCAATAGCAAAATCGTTCTTCTCCCGCCTGATGTTTCGACATGCAACATCATCAACTTTCCTATTCCTCGCAAACTCAACGAGACCAAACCGTTTCTTGTTGATGGCCAAACTGTGTATGAACTCAACGAAGTCAAAGGTACTGGTGGATGGAGCGAAACGCGCAAACCAACGCTCAAGAACGGCGACGCGGTCAAGTCGTTTGTGTTTGAAGAGAAGGATGGCGGCGGACATGTTTTACAGACGAACCACGTCGTTGTTTCGTCGCCGTTCAACGTGGTTTATCTCCTCATCGCGGTGATGGAAGCCAACTACGACTTGTTCACCAAACGATACATCACGTTCGAAGACTACGGCGACCAGTTGAATGCGCTCTTTAGCGACCATGCGTTTGTCACTGCGCTTGCGCCTGCTACATACATCGAAGCATTGACCAAAGTATGTCTTGTTCTTGATGAAAACGACGAGAAGTTCTTCCAGTACTCTCGAACCAAAGCCATCGAATACGTCACAGCAAAGATCCAGAAGGTCCAGCCCTTCTTCAAGAGTCCACACGCGCTTTTCAACGTGTTAAAGGCTCAATTGTCGGATCCAACGCAGCAGAACTCGATTCCTGACTCCATTCTTCAACAAGGTGCACTCAGCGGGGCCGTCGACCTCGTGTGCGACTCGTACTTGCCTCCAGCATTCAAGCAGCAGCTCGTGGACCACAACAACTTTACATTTGCCGAACTCAAGGCACATATCTCCAGCATCAACACCAATAAGAAGAACTTGGCGGTGGTGGAAGAAAACATGAACCGCGTGGTCCAGTCGACGTCGACAGCACGCAACAACAAGAAACCGGTGAAGAAGAGAGAGAAGCGTGTAGCGGTTGGGAAGGGGGCCCTTGACGGGTTTTTCAAGAAAGCAGTGTAGACTATATACAATTTTTCTTTTATTTGTTACTTATTATTCGTGTTCAAGTTGTTGTAGATGGACATGCCCTGCGCCATCAAGTTGCTGAGATCGCCCAAGTTCGACGGAATAACGACGGTGTTGGTCTCCTTAGCCAACTTGCCAAACTCCTTGATGTATTCCTGTGCCACCTGCAAACTCACAGCATCTTTCCCGCCCGGAGTCTCCTTGATGGCCTGAGCAATCATCTTGAGACCCGCCGCCGTAGCTTCCGACTTCAACAAGATCGACTCAGCCTCACCCTTTGCCTGGTTGATCTGCTCCAACTTGTTGGCTTCCGATGCAAGGATAATAGCCTGCTTTTCCCCCTCGCTGACGTTGATCTTTGATTGTCTCTGTCCTTCCGACTCCAAGATCTCGGCCCGCTTGGATCTTTCGGCACTCACCTGTCTGTGCATCGCGTCCAACACGTTCTGGGGTGGGTGGATATCTCTGATTTCGTACCGCAAACACTCGACACCCCAGTTTTCTCTGGCCGCTTCGTTGATCACCTCGTTGATGTTGGTGTTGAGCTTCTGTCTTTCCTTCAACACCGCGTCCAACGTAAGCAGCCCGATCTCCAGTCGCATGGTGGTTTGTGCCAACTGACTGATGGCAAACTTGAAGTCCTCGACCCCGTAACTCGCCTTGTACGGATCAATCACCTTGATATACAAGATCCCGTCGAGCTCGAGCGAGACGTTATCGGACGTGATTGCGTTTTGCGACGGGATTTCAACCGCAGATTCCTTGAGCAGCTGCACGTACGTGATCTTATCGAGCACAGGAATCAAGATGGCAAGGCCAGGAGGCAAGATCCGGTTGAATTTGCCCATGCGCTCGACAATCCATGCGGTTTGTTGGGGCACGAAACGCACGATGGTGTTGGCAGGCAACAGTTCGTGCTGGAAGAAGTTGAGCGCGGGAGGCACCGCTGATTGGCTGAAGCCACGCACAGCCACGCTTCTGCGTACCAAAGCAGTTCTAAACATGATGGCAAAATTAAAGAAAAAGGTGGTGATAAATTTACCAAGCGCCTTCTTTTTTTTTTTTTTATGTGTATTGCGAAAAAGTATCCATCACCTTTCTTTTATGTCTCGAACGCTAGAAGTCTCCGCCAACGAGCGGCAGTATCTCGTTGAGGCGCTCAAACTCGGGATGCGCCTCAACGGCCGCAAACCGGACCAAGTCAGAGAACCCGAAATCGTGCTTTCCAGCACCGAATACGGCTACGTGGAAGTGCACTGGGGCGAGACCGTGCTCAGCACACGAGTCACAGCGCAGATCGGGAAACCGTACGACGACAGACCGTTCGAAGGGATCTTCAACATTAACAGCGACATATCGTCGATGGCGCTGGCCCGGTTCGATAACGCCAAAAACCTGAACGAAGAGGTCTTGATTTCGCGGACCATCGAGAAGGCCATCAAACGTTCCAACTCGCTTGATCTCGAAAGTTTATGTGTGATTGCCGGCGAAAAGGTGTGGCATGTCCAGGTCGATCTCAACTTCTTGAATTTCGACGGCAACTTCATCGATGTCGGCTGTTTTGGCGTCATGCTTGCGCTCCAGCACTTCAGAAAACCCGATATCAGCATCATCAACGGCGGCGAAGATATCGTGGTCCACGACATCAACGAGCGCCAGCCAGTGCCATTGAGTATCTTGCATGTGCCCGTGTGTGTCACGTACTCGTTCTTCAATCCCCACGACCGTGAAACGAACTTGAAGGGCGCCGATGCCGATGAGATCTTTATTGTCGATGCCGATGCGAAGGAAGAGTTGCTCCGCGACGGCTCCGTTGTCATTACCTTGAACAAGAACAGAGAACTCATCCAGTTAAGCAAGAACGGGGGCTTGCCCATCGATGCGCTGGTGCTCCTCAAACTCAGTCTTGCCAGCGTCGAGATCGTCAACCATCTCACCGACTTGACAAAGGACTTACTCAAAAAACACGAACAACAACGTTATGTCGCTCAAAACTTGAAATTATTGGAGGTCGGCGCCGATAGATAGCATGTATATTATATAAACCCTAAAAACGTATATTTTTAAAAAGAATAAGCCGAAACTTATGCTTCATATCCGGGAACGAGTGACATTCGCAAACTAAGGCGAAAAATGGGAATATGTGACGAAGTATAGAAAACTGCCATGATCGTGATTTGCGTGTGTCTGTGTATGTATGTGTGTATGTGTGTATGTGAATTTTGGTTAATTCACACAATGCTGTTGTCGTTAATAAAAGTGTCATCATCATCGTAATCGGCATCGTCATTAGACGAGTTCAGAGCCGAGTAGTCGGCATACTTTAATAACGCAATGCCCATGTGGTACGGGTTCGATGAGTCGTAGAGCGTCGCCTGTTCAGCGTCGTACTTGGCGACATCAATCTGTGGAGGCACGTTAGAATCCTTTCTCGGTCTCTTCTTGGTGTTCTTGTTGATTTGACACTGGAAAAACTTGACCACACCAAACCTAGGGTTAGAATCGATGGTGGGTAACTTGAGTGTCCTAAGAACCATGTTGATAAGCCCAAGAAAGAAGTTTGAGCATTTCTTGATCATCTTTTTGAATGAAGGGGAGATGACCCACGAGTAAAACAAATATTCAATGTAAAAGATAAGCCCGGCAACGAGGAACCCGCCAAAAACGGCGAGAACGATGTGGTTGGCCAAACTCTTGATGAACTTGGCGTCATCCAAATGCCAGGATGAACCAGGAGCAATGGTGAAAAACGACGAGCTTGCGGCCTTGTAGTCGTTTGGCATCAAGATACGTACTTTGCCAGCTTCAGGGACGCCCCAGCGCTTGTATTGTTTCCAAACAACTGACAAAAAGAGCGGACCTGTCGAGTACATGATGGTGATGTATGGTACCAACCAGTTGCGTTTGTATTGCTTGAGGGAGTCGATTGCTTTCAAAAAGAACGGATGATTAGGAACTGAGCCCATAACATCGTTTGAGATGCCGGTAGGCACGGTTTTTCTGACAAAGGCTGGGACAGTAAGAAGCGGATCCAACTTACGTTTGCATCCGTCGTCTAAGTCGATGTAGACCCCACCATAAAAGACCAAGGCAAAGTAGCGGATAGCGTCTGCTCTCTGGATCGGATATGGGTATGAGTCCCAAGTAGGCAAGAACCACGGGAATTTTTCACTGATGAATTCCCTGGCAGTGTCGTCGGTCCACAAGATGTACTGGTAGTCTGGGTTGAGGTCGATACAGGCCTGTTGGCCGCTTTTCCAGACTTCAGGGACCTCTGTTGTTTTGTAGGTCTGGTGGATGATTTTCGGGATGATTGTGGGTCTATCAAAGTCGGCGCGGTTGAGCTCGACATCAAGAAGAGCGTCGCTGAAGGAATCATCGTGTAAAAGCGTGATAAGATCAAACGTTTCGTAGACAAGGAAGAGGATGAGCGCTACATGGGCCCAGAGGATGTAGCGTAATTCTTTTCTCATGGCAACAACTTTTGCAGATCTATGGGAGCGTTTAAATAAACAAGAAAAAAAGGTGGTAGCGAAAAGAGTCTGTTTGGAAGTGGGCTGAAAACTGGGGTGAGTGGAAGGATGCTAACAACAGGTGAGAATCTCGGTGTGTATTCTGAATGCTGGAGAATCTATGTGGAGCGAGGGTTTATTTTGCAACAGAAAGAGGAGCGGGAAGATGAGTAAAAGTAATGAATAAGGATTTCAGTCTGCTAATGCATAATAAACCACGATTTTGTCGCTGGGGGGAGGGCGTTTTTGTGTCACTGACGACAAGGCGCAGAAATAAATAGGGGCACCCACGCACAAAAGAATCCCATCCACTGGTATTGTTGTTGTTATTTTGCAGGTTGAGACAAGATCACGACGCGGGCTCCCAATGTTTAACTTTAATTTTTTGTACCGAGGGATGGTAATGCCGCCAAAAGAAACAGGTAGGAACAGCCCGAGATAAGGTTACTTTTTTTTTCAACTTTAGAGGAGGGGTCATGGATCTCACGACATTCGGGAGGCTGTGCAACGTTAGAGAATCGTTCCTTGTCTAAACAGCAGTGCTACTTTATCTCTACTTTTTCTACGGGCTTCAAGACTTATCTCTAATAATTGAATCGGTTTCTGTTGGGCTTCAAAAATATTATCTGTCTGACTGGTATAGCACTTGACTGACAGAAGAAAAAAAAGAAAAGTCAAAACAAATGTAGTGTAAAAAAAAAAAAAAAACAAGAAAAGTTTCGTTGCTTTTTTTTGGGTTTTTTTCTTGTTCTCCAGTTGTTGTTGTTATTGTTCTGCTAATCTATGGGCCCATCGAATAACGAATGAATATTTATTGGACGTCGCGAGGCTACAATTTACTGCCCAGCACAACCACACCATCATCGTCGCGGTCATCTCTCTTGTCTATAATATCAATTACGTAATTGATGGTCGTTTCGTTCCGTACTACGTCACCCGCACCGCCAACGACCTTACCGAGAAATGCCCGTACGATTCCCAAGTCGCGATCGTTTGTGATGCGCACATACGCTCGTGTCTTGGATTTGTTCTTGAAGATCCGGATCAACTGCAAGTTGTCCAAGTAATACAAGTCACTCAACAAGTACTGCTTGTTGTTGGCCTCGATGCTGCCACATTTCTGGTTAGCCCTGACCGTTTGTTTGAGCAATGTCTTGGTGGTGGGATATTTAAGCTCATCGACGTCAAAATTGACGTCATTCGCATGTTTCGTGTGCATACGGTAGTACTGCGCCTGCTTGACACTGATCATTTCAATAATACTGTCAATCAAGTTGATGTAACTGCTCAAAAACGGCTTGACTAACGTACCCCACATCCCCAAATACCGCCTATCCTTCACCGCATATGCATCAGAGTATCCAACCTGCTCAGTCTTGGTGATTATACCCTGTTCCACCATATCTCCAAGTATAAAACTAAGTCCCTGGCGCTTTTGGTAATTGTAGTCAAACAAAAACTCGTTCTTCAAGAACCCCGTAAGAATATAAAATACCTTGTTGATCTTGAGATACGTCGAGTCCTCGCCATCCAACAACATAAGTACAAACGAAACCATACACCGCTGGATCACCGAATGGATCGACAAGTTTTTGTAGTACAATAACTCGATCGAGTTGGTGATCTTGAGCGTGTTTTCAGTCTTGTTCACCTTGATGAACCGGAAGAATGTCTCGACTTGTTCCTGAACCACGGAGATCAACTCATCGTCGCTCATTTGCGCCAACGTACGCAACATCACACAATTGGCTTCCGATTCCGTCTCGTTTTCACGGTATAACACCTCAATTACAAGACGTAGCGTAGGAATCACATCTCGAATCTTCACTACACTCGAACCATGGAAATAATGAAATATCTGTAAACCAGTTCCAATTATGGCAACCTCCGGTAAGAAACTGATGCGATTAATTTCATGAAGAATCTTGAATCCCAACTTCTTCAAGTTCATTGTAGGCTCGACATACTCAACTTGGTACGGATCAATGTCAACATCGTTATCGTGTTCCATAAACTCAGTAAGCGTAAACCCTTCTCCAAGCTTGATAAAAATCTTGCCACTCAACTTCTTGGCCGAATTGTCACTGTAGCCCTCAAGATCGTATATGGTTCCATTGTCTTTGCTCTTGAAGATGTTACTGATTCCATTGTTTAAAATATTGAAAAAGCTTTCCTGCTTTTTGTCATCGCCAATCAACTCTTTGAGGTATCCGTCGGTCTCATAGATCCGTTCGTATGTGATATTCATTGGCAACATAAAACAATCAAACTTCTCATTTTTGTCGATAAGCCTCTGTTTGAGATAGATATTGGTGAGAGTCTTCAAAATACCGTACTTGGGCAACAAGAGCTTGCCGTCTCTCGATCTGGTACCCTCAATAAACACTTCAAAGTGGACATGGTTTTGGAGCAAGAACTCGATGAGATTGTTGAGGTTATGTTCGGTATAGAGATCATTGTTGAACGATCTGGGGATGAAAATGGCGCCCAAATTCTTCAAGATCTTACCAAAAACTGCCACATTCAAGTTCTCACCAGCAATTACTGCTGGGGTGGAGAGCTGGAAACGAATAGTCAACAAATGGACGATGATATAGTCGATATGGCTCTGGTGGTTTGGTAAGAAGATGATACTCATTGGATCGGCCAAGTAGCGCTGGTAAAGGGCGTCGAAGTCTGATTTCTTACACCAAATCCCTTGAGGGAACATCTTGCGGAATGCTGTCATTACTGTGATGTAGCAAAGCCGTAAGAAGTTGTGGGATTT
The DNA here is from genome assembly GCA_030574975.1 of Teunomyces atbi. NCBI lineage: Eukaryota > Fungi > Ascomycota > Pichiomycetes > Serinales > Debaryomycetaceae > Teunomyces > Teunomyces atbi. Next base: position 17,125 of record JAJMFW010000028.1, on the reverse strand, counting down.
GAATGTGGGGAAATTCTTTGTGTTTTCGAGCTTGTAATATGCGACAACAAAGCCCTTAACTTCGGCGAACCGCTTGTTAAAGTCTGCTGGTTTGATGAGTTTGAGGTTGAGTTCTTTGCTGACCAACGAATAAACCAATTCGTTCAAGCGGTCGTCGGAGTTTTCCAACTTATCGTCCATGTACAGCGTGAGTTTCTTGTTGAATGTCAGCGAATATTTATTGATCGAGTACTTGTACTCATTTGAAGCGTAGATTTCATTGAAGTTGACTGACAGGAAGAAGTTGAAGAAGTTGGCCACGAGTGAGAAGGTGTTGCTCCAGAGCTTCTCGTTGCCGTCAAGCGACACATACGTTTCTTTATCGATCGGTAACGGAAATGTCGGTTCGATTGACGGTTCCGAAAAACAGTCCGCAAGAAGGTTGATATCAAAGTCACTGTTGGAAGCCATGGTTGCCTGCTCAGATACAACACAGAACGCCCTGGTTATATAACTTTGGGTTGCATCAACACCGATTTTTTCGTGCGATTTTGTTGGGTTCCCTGTGAAGACCTGAAATTTACCAGGCAGCGGCGGTGAGGGGCATCATCACATGGAGTGTTTTTCTTATCTAATATGTCATGCGAGGCGAGACACCTACAATCCTCCTCGATTTTGTTCCTAACTGAGGCATGTAGCCATCGAGATCTTGTAGATCTGTTGGAGATGCTTGCTCAAAAAGGCCCCAAAAGTTAAAAATTAATGCCTAAATTCCTAAAGAAAAAATGATAGAGGTACATCCTCTTCTTTTCGTATTTCCACTGCGACACTTTTGTCTCTTCTTTTGTCCGGGGTAATGGATGGACGCGGTTGTAGGGGATTGATGCCACGGAGAGTGACAGTTGCCAAAATAGGAAAATAGCAGGTTGGCTGCGAAAAATAAATAAAAAAAAGACATGTTTTTCTTCTGGAAATAGATATACGAGATCATTCTAACAAGAACCTTCTATTAATGACAGCACGATTGTTTACCTACTTCCGTAATATGGCCACTCTCCATCAACTCGTCCAAATTGTCGTGGGGATCAATCTTGAACACTTTATCGGGGTTCAATATCCGACGTGGGTCCAACAGAACCTTGATCTGCCGCATCAAATCGACCGTCGTGGCTCCAAGTTCCACCGGCAAGTACTTTCTCTTACCAACACCCACTCCATGTTCGCCCGTAGATGTGCCTTCGTAGAGTAGGGCTCTGTCAACCATACGATCAACCACCTTCAGTGCCTTGCTGTAATCCTTGGTGTTGAACAAGAGCAAAAAGTGACAGTTTCCATCGCCTATATGGCCCATGACAGAAAACCGGTCGTGGAACCCCAGCTGGCTTAAATCATCGTTGGTTTCGGCAATCACCTGTGCCAAGCGTGAGATCGGGACCGCAATGTCAGTAGTCCAGATCTGAACGTCATTTGGATCGTCTAACACCTTGGTTCCATACTCAAATGTCGACCACAACCCCTGTCTTCTAGCCGACCACAACACGGCGTTTTCCTCTTCGTTCCGCGACGTTTCAAACTTAATCAAATTGTTCTCCTTAGCTACCTGCTGAATTACCTTGACCTGATCATCGATCGATTGCTGCGTCGGTCCACCAACCTTGAAGAAAAGCGTTGGTTTCTCCAAAAACTTACGTGCATCATCGCCGGCAGAATGGTTGACAAACAGCACCGTTGTCTTGTCTAAGATCTCGATGGCATTTGGCTGGATTCCACTCCGTGAAATGATATACTGTGCCGTGGCTGCAGCATCCTTAATCGTGGGGAAGGATGCAATACTCACAAACTCCTTGACTGGACGCACATGGAGCTTGACTGTAATTTCGGTAATGATCCCAAGTGTCCCTTCCGATCCAATGAACAACCGTGTGATATCATACCCAGCACTCAGCTTGCGCGATCTTTGCTTTGTCTTGACGATTGTTCCGTCAGCTAACACTACCGTCAAGTTAACCACATTTTCCTTCATAGTTCCGTACTTGTACGCATTGGTTCCACTGGCAGAAGTCCCTACCATCCCAGCAATAGTGGCTCCCATACCTGGATCTGGTCCAAAAAGCAAATGTTTTCCATCTTCACGGCCCTTAAGATAATCATCAAGGTCCTGCCAACCGACCCCGGCCTGCACCACCACATCAAGATCGTCCGGATGGAACTCCAACACTTGGTTCAAGTGGGCAAAAGAAAGCGAAATACTGTTGGGTCCACGCGTGTGCATGTTTTGACCCTCCAACGATGTTAATCCCGAGTTTGCAACCACTGGAACACGATACTTGTGGGCCACTTTCAAGATCTGCGACACTTGTTCCGTTGATTGAGGATAGATGATGATCTGAGGCCGCTGCTGTGTCGGATTGGGTGGATGGTGTGTTGAATAGAACGAATCGCTGTGAGCATCAAGGACATTGGTGTCGGTGGAGATGTTGGTGGCACCTACAATTGCTGTGATCTGCGCAATAGCCGTGGCAAAGTCGGTATCATTGGCATATTTTGGCAGTGAAATGCTTTCTAAAGGCAATGTAGACGTGTCTGGTGCATCTAATGCACCCAAGTACCGGGTACCAGCGGCACCAAGCCCAGCCGAGACGAGGAGAGAAGCTCCGACTGTCAATGTACTCCACCGATTCGTGGAAGAACGGGCTGAAGTCAGAGAATACCGTCTTCCAGCCCTTAATAAAAATCTACTTGCACCTCGAAACATCACTTTGGAGATTTTTCAACCTTCATTTTATCAAGTTTTTATACTTTTTAGGTGTGGCTTGCAGCTGATTAATGTCTGGTAAAAAAAATATGGACCTGTATGGCGCGATTGTCGCAAAACCCTTTTTGCAATTTTTTGTCGCAGATCTCTGCAACATTGTCGTTTCATTAGATAAGCGACTTTTTTTATTAGATAATGTCACGTGCGGTTGCAAAGTTTCTACCAATATTTTAACAACCATTTATATTGACATAAAGGGCTCTTCTTCTCAAACCAACATTATTCTTTAAGAAAATGGCACCCCATGCTTTGAAGGATCCAGAGAGTGCTACGAATGATGACCTCACGTTGTCCAGTAGCAGTCCATTTGGTTCTACTGTTGATCCGCGTTCCATTAAGGGCAGCCTTTATACGTCCCCAGTGACACTTATTGGCCAGACAATTTACTCAATTTCGTCCAAAATCTTTAGCTACGAGACTCCTGGCTCACAGGATTTGGTTGATTCAGATATCCAGAACTGGATCCAGTTTAAAAGACAGAACTCGTTCGGGGTTGTTCCCTTCTTCCACAAGTTTGAAGTCAGATCAGGTGCTTCCAACGCCATCTTGGGTTACTTTAAGAAAAACGGAACTAGTGGCCAGCCAGTCTCTGTTTTGCTCGGTGCAAATGCTTTGTCATACATGTTACCATCATTGGCTGAACGCGGCCAATCAAGATTGCCTTTGTCTTTCAATGTTTCTGCTATTGACTACGATTCAACCACAAATTTGTTGGTTTCCAATTATGTGACACCACTTGCAATTGCCCGGACGTTGAATTTCCCGGTTTTCACACCAGTAGACTTCAACAATGGCTCAGAATCTCAGTACCTTGCTTTACTCAACCACTACGTTGCTGCATTAACAGGTAATCCGTCCGTATTATTGTTTGATGGTCCTGAGACGTCGCAAGTTTACTCCAAATTTACGTCTCTTGCTGCTGTTGAAGATTTGGGCAATCTTTATCAGAACTTATTGCTGAGTCACAACGATGCATCTAACTTGGATCAAGCTGTTGACCACGCATTTGCCAGTTTGAACGCCTTGACGGGCCAGAACTTGTCTCAGTTTGAGTACGTTGGTCTGCAATCTCCAGAAACGGTCTTTGTTGTTTATGGTACTTATGAAGCCACACAAGTTGCCAACATCATCACGAAGTTTCCATCTGCTGATGTAGGTTTAATCAAGGTCCGTGTCCCATTACCTTTCAATGGAGCAAAGTTTGCTCAAGCGATTCCTGAGTCAACAAAGAAGTTGGTTGTTCTCAACCAATCAACTCCTTCTGGTACTTCTTCGCTCAAGGCAGACATCACTGCTTCGTTGTACATTTCTGGTGTGTACCACAAGCTCAAGATTGAAGAGTTTAGTTACGGATCGGATTTCACCTGGTCACCAATTACAATCACCAAGCTCTTGGGCCAGTTTGTTCCTGTTAGTCCAGAAGTCTTGCTTACAAGCCCTAAGCCAGCCATTGAATCGATTACTGCAAACACTTCCCCTGAAGGTAAGTTCCTTGTTTGGGGCAAGGATAGTGGTGTTTTGGTGACGACAGCAAAGAAGTTGGCTTTATCTTTGTCATTGGACGACACGAAACACGTCAGTATTAGAAACAAGTTTGACAACTCCAATGGTGGTGGATTGTTCCAGTCTCAAATCATCTCTACCTCAGAAGTTGCTGCAAGCACGATTGATTCCGCCGACGTTGTGTTGATTGAAGATTGGTCGATCTTGAAAAGTTACGATATTTTAGCCACTGCTAAGCCTGGTGCCACCATTTTGGTTCTCAACACAAAGGCAATTGCTTCTATTGAAGACGATATTGTAACCAAATTGGACCTTGATTTTAAGAGATCATTAGCCAAGAACCATAATAAGGTGACTTTGATTGATTTATCAATCTTGGAAGGTTTGGATGCAATTAATCAATCTACAAATGGGTTTTCTGAAGAATTCTTGATCCAATTGGGCTTTTGGAGAGCCTCGTTACCGGAATTAGGTGGGTTCATTGTCAACAAGTTGTTGCAAGCCAATGGAAACGACTTTGAATTATTGGGTGCTGTTTTGGACAAGTTTATCAACACTGCCGATGAGAAGAACGGTTTGAAACAGGTTCCTGTGTTGCCAGAATGGGCTTATTTGGAAGATCCAGTTGAAGAAGAAGGAGAAGGTAATGATGAGGAAAAAGAAGAACCAGAGCCTTTGCCATTTTTCCCTGTTGAATCTTCCTTTTATTCTAACCCACGCAATTCCAGAGATTTGCCTGAAGAAACGTACCACACTGGTTTTAAGGAGCTTGCCAGCAAGATTACTTTCCCTGAAGCGTATGACGTTAAGAAGGAGTTGAGACCCGACTTGCCAGTCAAGAACTTTGTTGTCAAGGTTCAGGAAAATAAACGTTTGACTCCGTCCGAGTACTCAAGAAACATCTTCCATATTGAGTTTGATGTTAGTGGTACAGGTCTTACGTACGATATCGGTGAGGCACTCGGTATTCACGGCAGAAACAACAGCGAGGCCGTTGAGAGCTTTTTAGACTTCTATGGTGTCGATGGTGATTCTTTGGTTGAATCCACCAACAAGGACGATTCGAGTATTTTAGAAATCAGATCCGCAAGGCAAACATTACTTGAAAATGTTGATTTCTTGGGTAAGCCACCAAAACGGTTCTACGAGTCATTGGCTGAGTTTGCCGAGGACCAGACGGAAAAACTGGCGTTGGAGCGTTTGGCTAGTGGTGAAGGTGCTGCTGACTTGAAGAAAAGACAGGAGGTTGATTTCGACACCTATGTCGATATCTTGGACGAGTTCAAGTCTGCTAGACCTAGTTTTGCTGAATTGGTCAAAATCATTGCTCCGTTGAAGAGACGTGAATACTCTATTGCCTCATCACAGAGATTACACCCCAATGCTGTACACTTGTTGATTGTGGTGGTTGACTGGGTTGATCCGAAGGGAAGAATCAGGTACGGGCATTGTTCGAAGTACCTTTCTGACTTGAACGTTGGAGACGAATTGGTTGTTTCCGTAAAGCCATCTGTGATGAAGTTACCTCCGTTGTCCACCCAACCAATTGTGATGTCTGGATTGGGGACTGGTTTGGCGCCATTCAAGGCCTTTGTTGAGGAAAAGATCTGGCAGGTGCAGCAAGGAATGGAAATCGGCGAGATCTATTTGTACATGGGCTCACGGCACAAGAAAGAAGAGTATCTTTACGGTGAGTTGTGGGAGGCGTACAAGGATGCCGGTATTTTGACGCACATTGGTGCAGCGTTCTCGAGAGACCAGCCACAGAAGATCTATATCCAAGATAAGATCAGAGATACCATTGAGGAATTGACTGATGCCATTGTTAAGAAGAATGGGTCGTTCTACTTGTGTGGGCCTACGTGGCCAGTTCCTGATATCACTGCGTGTTTGGAGGATATTGTTGCTCTTGGATCGAAGCGTGAAGGCAAAGAGATCAAGGATGTTGCCAAGGTGGTTGAGGATATGAAGGAAGAAGGTAGATACATTTTAGAAGTGTATTAGAACAATGAGACTTTATATGTACATGTGATAAGCCGTAGAAGTGATGCAGCCACGGGGAAATTTTAGAATGGTGGGGAACCAAAATTAGTTTTCTTCTGCATAAATGGAGAGGTCCAAGGAGGATCGGTGCATAATCAACGGCTGATGCGTTTTAATTGGCTGCAGCAAAGGAGCGGCACAGCTGTGGAATTGGGAGTAATTAAAGCTGATTGCGACATAATGGCATTGGTTGCATAGACAATTTAACAATATACAATTAGGACCGGAGGATGTAGATGATGGTGTAGTCAAGGGGATCGGCATCGACGACCACGGAAATGTCCGAACCAGCGATATCTTGCACCCTTAGCGTTGTTACCGATTTGGCGATGGTTGGAGGGGTTGTCTTGAGAACAATATCGGTACAGTAGTCGTGGGTTAGTGGCTGTTGGGTCTGCATATCTAGACTATCTACGTATTTGAGCTGTGGTGAAAGAATTATGAGAGATGCAACATCGACGTTGGGATAATGGTCGAACGACGCTGCGATCGTGGCGAGCGTTGAGGTGTGCATCACCGAGTGAATGAAAAGTAAAGGTTTTTGGGGATTTGTCTTATCAACGCGTTTTCTGCAGGATGTGCGCTCACCTCCTTTGGTATATATACGGTGGGATTTGCCTATAATGTTCGTTTAGAGAAAGTATCGCGATACTCGCCAATTATCGAGACACAGCCGACAAAAATACTATTGTCTGAGAAATACAACCTTGTGATTTGTTGTGTTCTGGATTGCTATTTTTGGAACCGTCCCGCTTGTTTCCTGTCCGACCATACCGAACTTGTTTGCTCTTGCTCCAGGCGTAGCCCGTCGGCATCCATAACCTAGGCAAGCTGCTGGGTATTTTACGGGGCCTCTAACAGTGTTCCCAATCGGTGCTGCTCGCTTTGCTTATTCGGTCACCCAATTTCCAGTTTTTGTCTCGTGGAACACACCCAAAAAAAAAAAAAAAATAAAATAAAAATAAAAAGGCTGACTCGCGTTCAAGAGTCATAGATTGTCACCGTTTGTTTTACTTCTCCACCGCTTGCTTCCTTAAATCAAACATAAAACTAACATAAACCTTTCCAGTAAGAACATCAACGTCTTCAGACTTTTCATCCGTCTCCGTTTCCCTTTTCTTCTGCCTCTCTCTGTTGCTAAAAGACGTTTTGCCACGCACACGTCCCCCGCATATCAGATAAATAACAAAAGGTGAAATTTCACCACCCACAATTTCCCTTACTTACACTCCTATTTTCCATCCCCCCTCCGTTTGCTTCTACTTTTAGTCGCCTTTCCCAGTAAACAGACGCTATTGCAATGGAAGAACCCAAAAAACTCCTTTCGACTTCGTCGCCTGAAGGAATCCAAGTTGCAGCCCAAATTACCTCCACCCGTTTGGCCAACCTCCTAATCCGCAAAGGCCCATTGCCTATTCGTCACATCACCAGTCAACTTGCAATTGAGGTTCCGTCGTTTGATCTGCTCTCACTCTCGAAACAGAGACGTCTCATCATGGCAGCAATGGAACAAACCGATCCGCAAAACAACGTGGTGTTTGAAAAAATAGGCTGGGGCCAGTGGGCTGTTCGCCGCGTCAATCTGGACTACATTGTCACTGAGGGAACCGACGAAAACGACGTTAATAAGATGACGGTGACAGAAATCCGCAACCTGGCCAATGTCAAGTTGGGCTGGTCCAAAAAACAGCCCAAAAATCGTCGTGAATCAATCACCAATGCCAAAACAAATCCCCACAATGTCAAGGTGCCACATGAACAAGACGCTGACTCGATTGCCATTGAAAGCGACTCTGAAGATGAATTATTATCCGATAACATGGAAGAAGACGATTCCAGTGACGACGACGATGACGATGAAGAAGACGAATTATTCACCTTTGACCACGACTTCAAAAAATCTCCTCCCATCAAATTTGCCAACCGCGTTCCTCTCAAGATAAGTCCGCCGCCTGATTCCAAGAACAACCGACGCAGATCCTCGTCTTCCAACGTATCGAAACCTGGATACAGACACCAGATATTCAACCGTTCGCGACTCAATTCACTCGAAAACTTGGAAAGTTATATCCTTTCCTCGGCAAAAAACTCGAGTATATCCATCAGTTCTCCTCCTCCTGCCATCTCCTTCAACCATCCTCATAGCCAGACGTCTCTGTCGGTGATGAGCTCGTCGCCCGTGAATTCATGGAATAGCAATTATGTGGCCACAAGTCCCGATACTTCCATGAATAGCAACAGACGCAAATCTTCGTTCAACGAGTCCCATTTACGGTCGACATTACTGTCGGACCCACCACCACCACCACCAAGCACTACCACTACTACAACGACACTTCCGGTTCCTGTTTCGCTTCCACTTCCACTTCCATCATCCACATCGCCTAATATCGCCAATCTCTTGAGCCAGCCGTACGGTAAAAGTCCCAAAAGTCACAATGTGGCTCCGAAACAGTTCCATGCGACACACGGAGACGATACGGACGAGGAAGACTGGGCTACGATCGGTGCCGAGTCGTTGCGCAAGACCCAGAACGGTGGTTTGGAGATGAACGATGAGGAGAAGTCGGCTGCTTTTGCCCTTGTTGATTTGAGATCAGTTTGACCCATGGCACAAAGTTGATCTTTGTAGACTATTTATCTCCAGGAAGAGATGTAGTATTGATAATTGTACAATTCACAGAATATATTTCGCAGCCAAGTTGCATACAAATAAACGTCTGGGACGTCGAGTTACTGGTTGGTTAATTTAAATAAATCATTTTACAACAGTACTTTAAGCTTTCTATTATAGTTGGTAGGCCTTTTTTAAAAGGTTCTTCTTGGAAGGATGTCTCTCAATGTCGCGTTTCAAACAAAATGTCGCGTTTCATATTATCCTGATTAGGAAAATTAATTACACGCGTGAAAATTCCCATCACTTTCTTTAGCATCAATGTCGGCGACCACTGTGCTTCCATCCATCCAGTTGAACGTCAACTATGGTGAGATCAAGGAAGTTGTACGTGATTTCTTAACGTCATACAAAGAAGCAGCAACAGAGACGTCTGAAGGTGGATTGAAGTACCTTCGGATTTTCCAGGACGTTGCCAACCGAGACGTGTCGACGATCCACATTCTGTTGGAGGACATCAGAAGGTACCAGGAAAACACCGGAACGAACATCTTGGTGCCTATATTGAGAAACACACACCGTTTTACCGAATTGTTCAGTGCAGTGATCGATGAGTTGCTCCCTGAACCCACCAAGGAAATCAGCTACAAAGACGATGTGTTGGACGTAATTTTACACCAGAGAAAGTTGAGAAACATGCGCTTGGAGCAGGAAGCCAGCGAAGAGTTCAACAACTTGCGTGAAGGATTCAACGATGTCGATTCGGCCAGCCAGCAGCCACAAGCAGAAAGCTTGTTCCCAGCGAAATTAACCAGACGGTATTACGTCTACTTTACACCTACAAGCGACACCAAGGCTCTTGCAGTGCGTGAGATCAAGGGCAGCCATGTGGGTCACTACATCACCGTTCGAGGCATTGTTACGCGAGTTTCAGACGTGAAACCGTCCGTGCTTGTCAATGCCTATACGTGCGACAAGTGCGGCTACGAGCTCTTCCAGGAGGTCAATTCGAGAGTGTTTACGCCCTTGACGGAATGTACAGCGCCCGCATGTAAGGCCAACAACAACCGGGGCCAGCTCTTTATGTCGACGCGAGCCTCGAAATTCTCTTCTTTCCAAGAGGTCAAGGTCCAGGAATTGAGTTCGCAAGTTCCAGTGGGTCATATTCCACGGACGCTTACCGTGCATGTCAACGGGGACTTGGTGAGAAGCGTCAATCCTGGCGATACGGTTGATATTGCCGGTATTTTCATGCCAGCACCGTACACGGGATTCCGGGCGCTCCGTGCCGGTTTGTTGACCGAAACGTACTTGGAAGCACAGTACGTGCGCCAGCATAAGGCGCAGTACGATGCCACGGAGATTGGGGTTGATGGAGAGGCCAAGATTGCCGAGCTTGTGGCGCTGGGAGACGCCTACACGAAGCTTGCCCGTTCGATTGCGCCGGAAATCTTTGGACACGACGATATTAAGAAGATCTTGTTGCTTTTGTTGTGTGGGGGCGTCACCAAGGAGATTGGCGATGGGCTCAAGATTAGAGGCGATATCAATGTGTGTTTGATGGGAGATCCGGGTGTGGCCAAGTCGCAGTTGTTAAAGGCTATTCTGAAGATTGCGCCCAGATCGGTGTATACGACTGGGCGTGGTTCGTCTGGGGTAGGTTTAACTGCCGCAGTGATGCGTGATCCGATCACGGACGAGATGGTATTGGAAGGCGGAGCGCTTGTGCTTGCCGACAATGGGATCTGTTGTATCGATGAGTTTGACAAGATGGACGAGAGCGACCGGACCGCGATCCATGAAGTGATGGAGCAGCAGACGATCTCGATCTCGAAAGCGGGCATCAACACCACGTTGAATGCACGGACGTCGATTCTTGCCGCAGCCAATCCTTTGTACGGACGCTACAACCTCAAGGTGCTGCCGCACGAGAACATCAACCTTCCAGCAGCGCTCTTATCGCGGTTCGACATCATGTTCTTGATTTTGGATACGTGCAACCGAGAAAACGACGAGCGGTTGGCGCAGCACGTTGCGTACGTGCACATGCACAACAAGCAGCCGCAGATGGAGTTTGAACCGGTGGACCTGGCCACGATCCGGGAGTACGTCAGCCGTGCGAGAACGTACCGTCCGACGGTGCCACAAGCCGTCGGAGACTACGTGGTGCAGCAGTATATCACGATGAGAAAGGAGCTGCACCGCAACGAGCACCTGAAAGCCAAGTTTGTCAACATCACGCCGCGGACGTTGCTTGGGATCTTGCGGATGGCCCAGGCCCTTGCGCGACTCCGGTTCGATACGGTTGTGAGTTACGAGGATGTGGACGAGGCGTTGCGGTTGATTGAGGTGTCGAAAGCCTCGCTTCACAGCGACGACCAGCCACAGGAAGATGAGCTGCGCACGTCCAAGATCTTCAACATCATCAAGCGCATGGCTCGCGATGATGATGCGCTGAGACTCGCCATGGAAGACGTCCGCAACCGTGTGGTGGCGAAGGGATTCACGGTGGAAGATATCGAGAGATGTATCTACGAATACGAGAGTATCTTGCAGGTGGCCGAGAACGGCGAGACGTTGATGTTGGTTGATAACGACGACATGGAGGAATAGTCGCATTGTATAATTAATGAAGTTTTGTATCTGTCTTTTTCTTGTCTTTGTTCTTTTTCTCTTGCTGCTATGGCTCTCCACAGGTTGCTTCGAGTTCTGAAGCTTATCCCTAACGAAGGAACAAACGCCCGTGATCACTTGGCCAACGAACGCACGGTTTTGGCATGGATCCGTACCAGTTGTCTGTTTGTGTTGGTGTCACTTGGCGTGCTCCAGTTCTACATGGTCACCTTGAAAGCAAACACGGTCGTGGAGGGCGGCACGCGGTTCCGTGTCAACGACTCCAAGAACGCCGTGGTACGCAGTCTCGCGCGGCCCGTGGCCGGGATGGCGATGGTCCTCGCCGTAGTTGTGCTTTTTTTCGGCACCGTGCGCTACTTCTACGTCCAGACGTTGATGCTCCGTGGCACGTTTCCCGCGACTCGCATCACCATTGCGGTGCTTATGGCCGTCAACTTGGCGATGTGGATCGTGTTGATCGTGTTGAACTTCAAGGTGACCATAACATAGCAACATTCGAAAGTCAAGTGATGTTACATCTTTGGGTCGATGGGTTGTTAATGACACGTCTTTTACCCGTGCACGACCCTCTATAAAAATGTCCATTGCCAAACAAACAAAAAGCACAGTAACAATGGTGGACTATTCATCGCAAACAGTCGTGCAATTGAAGGAATTGTTGAAGGAGAAATCCTTATCTACTGACGGCAAGAAGGCTGAGTTGGTTCAGAGATTGAAGGACCACGATTCACAGACTGCTGCGGTTCCGGATGCTGGCGAGCCTGCTGAAGTGATTGCTGAAGCTCCAGTGGAATCTGGCGAGGCCGCAGCTGAACCAGAAGCCGTGGAACCTGCTGCTGCTGCTGATCCGGTGGCTTCTACTGGCGACTTGACGGTGATCCAGCCCCAGGAAGAGGCCAAGAAGCCCGAAGAACCCAAGGAGGAACCCAAGGTGTTGAGTCCCGAAGAACGTAAGCAATTGGCCGTGGAATTGTTGCAGAAGAAGATTCTGCGTGCAGAAAAGTTTGGTGACGAAGCTGGCGCCACGGCTGCTAAGAAGGACTTGCTGAGAGTGGAAAAGTTTGGTGTGGAGCTCGGCACGGCGTTGGCCCGCGAAATCGGGTTGGCTGATAAGAGCTTACCTAACGGAGGCCACAGAAAGAGATTTGGTAAGGGATCCAAGAAGGGATTCAAGAAACAGAGACGCTAGCTGTGCTGGCAATTGTAGCAGTAGTTAAATGTTGTAGATCCATAGTCAATATACAAAAGAAAGAACCCCCGGTTCGCATTATAAACACTTGCCTCAGTTGCTTCATTTTGTATACCAGGTTCTGTCTATTGCCATACTGGTTATGGTATCTCCGAGATGTATTTAATTTATTCGTTGTTGTTTTTTTTTTGGGTGCAAAAACTATTTAGTTTGTAATGGAACTTCTCTTACATTTATTCAGACCTATGTAAACAACATTGAATCGGAACTAAAGCTTGAATTAATATATGGCTTTTTTACCCTTTTGTTCCTCAACCTCATAGGGTGAAACATCTAGTATGCTTAAGTGCTCGTAAGATGACATCTGAGTCTTTGCCCAGACAAAATAGAGAGCAATGACCTGTACCAAATATACGCCCCAGTACCACGGCCCTTTAAATATGAATATCGCTATGTTGTAATTTCTTTCCTGGTAATCCAAACTGGAAATTGACTTTCGTAAATTTTCACTCACAAGAGCATCTGGTTCGGTGTAAGCTGCTTGCAGTGCCACTAGAAGTAAAAAATCATGGATAAAATATATACCAAACACAAGATAACGCATTGCTTGGATTACCCACACAAAGACATCAATTATGTAAATTGACTTCCTAAAAGATGACTTGATTTTCTCATTGGTGATCATATCGGCAATGGGTGGGGACTCGACCATAAGTTTCTTTGTCTTGAAGTAAAACCAAATAGAAGCCACCAACCATACATTAGAGAGGACATAAAAGTGCATGAAGTACAGGATGGTACTAAATGCCGTAAAATATAAGCGTCCTAGAATAACGTTTTTTTCGTTATTATTCAAGTATACTTCAATGTATCCTAGTAATAAGGTGCTAATGTTACCAACAGTTGCAACCACAATATCAAGTAGCAATAATCCAAGTGCTATTTTATGTAATTTCAGAGGAAACAGTTGGTATTTGGTCTTCTCCGCTTTTGAGTGGTATACCACTCCGTAACCCATTGAAAACATGAGCGCAATATAATTTACGCCTATTTCGAAAATCTGCTCCATCCAACTTAGAATTACTTCCAGATAACAAATTTTAGCAGTTCCATACGTTGGATACGTTCGGGATTTATTCATTTTCCACAAATTCAACCAAGCAAAGAATACGATGCAGGTAAATGCAGGCATCACATACACTGTGATTACTCTGTTAACTAATGGGATAGATCTAAGATTGTGAAAATTTAACGACTTCATGGGGAATAGGACTTTGTAACTCAAGTATACTAATATCACAATAGCTGCTATGAGAAGCCATTTATATTGTAAATAGTCACAATAGTCTCTGTAGGAAAGAAATCCGAATGGGTGCTTAAAAACGATTGTAACACCTAATGAAACAATTTCCTTGTCAGTGGGAGGTGCTATGTAGACACAGTAGCGACCAGTTTTGGTGGGGTTGAAATGAATTTTATTTGGTGCAAAAACACCCAAGTGTTTACCTTGTTGATATTTACAAGTGGTCAAGGTCCCATTGAAAATCTCGTCCGAATTATAATCTTTTCTAATAGGATCCAACGTAATTTTGTCTTCTTTCAACAACAGGGTGTACAAACGAGTTTTGTTCTTCCCATAGTGTTCATTATAATATTCCAAACTAGGAATATTGCTAAAGTTGAGAATATCACGGTAATAAAATATAAGAACAGGAACATCCATATAAACATTTATTTTGTTTTCACATTTAAGTTGTGTTATTTGTACCTCGATAAATGAATCTTGGAACTCCGACGGTCTCATGGATCTGCAAATGACTCCAGTTTTATTGAAATCAAGGACATTTGAGTCGGTTTACAATCTAGCCGAGGCAGCTGCGATTACAAATACCAAGAAAAATTTCAGAAACAACATCGTATTTCAAGGTATAAATGCATTCAACGATCTTGATGAACTTCGGTATTCTGTACGACCTGAAATATCTTTTGATTGAAACAGCAGTATTTTCGTATTTATATATATATCGCTCCCTGAATTACTCGCAATTTTGCGCGCCTATTTCTTTAATAGCGTGCAGATACGGTGCTTCAATTGATAGGTTGAACCATAAACCTAAACCGGAAAACTACATTGTACAGTATATATATACTATGTCAATTAAGAGAAACTCGCACTGATATTCACAGTGATCAATTTATTGAGATAGTTTATGATTGATGAGTGCTTTTGAGATTAATATCTTGTTGACATAGTGTCGCAAAGAGAGAGACACTGGTTACGTATTGATCCCCGAAACCCCAGTTTTAACCCCAACTGCATTCAATGAATCAGACCTCAGTTACGTGCATGGGCTGGTATGTGGGAAATGATGTTGTTAACGTGGTATACACGGCAGTTACGTAATGCTATTTATACTCACATCGTGGAGGAGTGATCTCTTCCACCTATACTATTCCTTCAAAGTAAAATATTTCCTTTTCTCATCTTTTCTAACTTCAATCCTAACTCCGAATGTTCAAATACTCATGACGATAATATCAACAAAAGGGGGTTTTCGTACCCAGACTGAACTTCCTAATTAGATCCATCATCAAGTGACACATTGGAATTGAACGGATTTACTACTTTTTATAGCTATTCACCAATTCCTGTATCATGTTCCCAAGAGTGAGACATGGTAGTCCTTCATTAATCAGATTAGTAACTGACATTACGCCTATACAAACCCTTTCGGTCATGCGTAGTGA
This sequence comes from Teunomyces atbi, assembly GCA_030574975.1. Classification (NCBI taxonomy): domain Eukaryota; kingdom Fungi; phylum Ascomycota; class Pichiomycetes; order Serinales; family Debaryomycetaceae; genus Teunomyces; species Teunomyces atbi. Next base: position 1,600 of record JAJMFW010000028.1, on the reverse strand, counting down.
TGAATGCCAGAAGGAAGGTTACAACTGTGCGCGTTTGTAGCCCGCACGTAAGTATTTTCAAGGTCGGCCCACGGTATTCACATGGAGATTAAACGGATATAATATATATGCGGTTTGTGACGCCGCTGGGCGGCTAAAAAATGTTATGATGTCAAAATATAAATATCATCATGTCTCCGTTGCTCCCTTCAATCAACTATGTCCGCTCGTTCTAGATTTGTTTCGCATTCTGATACTGCTCCGGCTGCAGTCGGCCTTGAAAAGGCTGCTGAGAAAATAACGTTTATTGAAAGTCATGCTGGAGACGGAACAAACAGAGAAGTACAATATTTGATGGGGATAAACTTGGTTCACTGGCTAATTTTAATATTTTTATTTTTACCATTCTTGTTGGAAGTGGTTCTAGCGCTTGTTAGGCATTCTGATCCTGCTCCGGTTGAAGTCGACCTTGAAAACCCTCTGGAGAAAATAATATTTATTGAAAGTGATGCTGGGGACGGAACAAACAGAGAAGGACAATATTTCACAGGGATACCTTTGGCTCTCTTGCTACTTTCGATATCTATATTCTTGTGGATCGTCGCTCACAAAATTGATTCGCGTTCTGATACTGCTCCGGTTGCAGTCGACCTTGAAAACTCTGTTGAGAAAATAACGTTTATTGAAAGTGATGCTGGAGACGGAGCAAAGAGAGCAGGACAATGTTTTACGAGGATAAACTTGGCTCTCTGGCTAATTTTATTATCTTTATCTGTATCCTTGTGGATCGTGGCTAACATAATTAATGATACCTTGTTGGCCAAGGTTGGTAATAAATTCCACGCCGTTCACAAGATTGGTCGGTTGGCTTCAGGATGTATTATGACGATGTTAACTTCTATTCAACCATTTTCCAAATCTCCCATTTTTATTCATGGACTATGGGTAAGCGTCACAGTCTTACCAATGTATGTAATCGGATGTTTGATTTACGCCTTGACTCCAAATATTAGGGATACATTGATTTGTCGCATAGTTAATCGTGGTGTGGAAGTCACTGTTACTCAATTTGCAGCGTTGATGGCTATTATTAGTTGTGTTGAAATTCCAATTCCAGAAGCACCTGTCGGTAAGGTTATTTTACATGCCGGGTTCGTTTTCATGGGTGGTTTGATTGGGGAGTTTTACTTCTAATGCTACTTGCAGATGAGTTTTTACATTAACTTACCTATTGGTGGTATTGCTCTCGCTTTCTTGATTTTTTCCTTCAACCCACTAAGACCAACAAGTGAATGTCTCAATGGCCTTAGAGAATTTGATTTCTTAAGTACCTTTTTATTAATCTAATCTCCGGCGTGGTTCTTATTTTATTGGCATTGTCTTTTGGTGGTACTCAATTTCCTTGGAGCTCAGCTGCTGTCATTTGTCGCTTCGTTCTTGGTGGAGTTCTATTGATTTTATTTTCCGTCTGAAACTTTGGTTTCTCCAAGAGTCAAGTGATTCCAACCGAAATTGTTGTTGTTCCTGTTGCAACTAGGCCTACATGACGAAACCCTACCACTCCTTTAAATGGAATACAAGATTTAATGTTCATACATGTTGCATAGAAAAGTGACAAAGG